>JAPZLL010000018.1:230837-708294 GCA_036250225.1 Cercophora sp. LCS_1
CTTAAGGGCCATGGCGATCCAGTCATTTCCGTTGCGTTCTCCCCCGATTCAAAGCTTGTTGCATCCGGGTCATACGACAAGACTATTAACACCTGGGATATGGCAACGGGGGCCTGTACGCAGACGCCCGAGGGGTGTAGTTCCATTGGCTCCTCAAAATTTATTACTTCCTGGTCAGACAATGCGAAAAGCCACTCTCACCAAGACTATGGTATAGGCTCGGACGGCAGATGGGTTACAAAGGGCTCAGAAAACTGGCTGTGGCTGCCTCCAGGATGCGTGTCGGCATGTTCGGCCGTAGCGGCATCAACTATTGCCATTGGCTGTATATCGGGACGTGTCCTGATTATGACTTTCCCGACAGACAGCTAATACTCTCTTCCTCTCTCTTTTTCTTTTATCATAGCGTGCCACAGGAGGGGTCTGGGGGGCTTCTTTAATTTATAGTTGTTATAGTATTCTAGAATCTTCCATGCCTCAGCTTTCTAATCATTCGAGTGCCCCCTTCCGCTCTGACGACGGAGCAAGGTGTGGCGACTTTATATACAGACTGTGGCGAAGTCGGAACAAATACGAGATCCGACGTTGACTTCAACGCTGCACAACACTTCCGGACTAAAGCTTCAAATTTCTTTTTCTGTTTTGCAGATTGGCCAGGCCTTTCAGGACCCATCGGAGCTATTCTGGTTTCCAATTGGCTGTTCCTTTATCGCTCCGATAAGATTGGCTTATCAGAGGCCGCCCATGGTGGGATGGAGCTTGGCAGCCGGAAACGGCATAGCGTACTGTGGTGGCTGGTTCTTCAAATCTGCAAGATCGCATCATCTCTCTGCAGAACACACCAGGACAGTTTCTCTAGGCTTCCTTTGGCGGGCCGCTCGTCGGCACGGTCTCTACTGTGAAAGGTTCTTCAGCAACCACGCCACACGGGGCCAACTCAGCACAGTACCACTGGATTACCGCTTTGGCACTTGCACATGACCAAACACGTGGCCTCGCGTCAACCTCGCGTGGTATTGCGCATGCCCAACAGCTCGCGCCGGGACGCGGTTGGCGGATCCCACCGCAACCTTGGTGGAGCACCTGTGCACGGTCTGAACTTTTTGCTAAAATTTGTCTCTGAGGCTGAAGTGCTCCTTCTTTTCTCCAGGCGCCAGGGGCATGGACCTTTCGTCATCACGTTAGCGTCCCAATTAGGCGCGCCACTTTCAACGGCCTTGTCCCGGTGCGATGGGAGACCATCGAACGCCCTAGCTTGGCATCGCCAAATCGGGCGGGCTCATCAGTCTCGGCTCAAACACTTGGACCGCTAATGAGTACTTGATGGCTGCAGCTGCATGTCCAAACAATGGGATACCAGACGTCCAAACACTGAGAGGAAAGGGGGAAAGCAAATAACTTAGCGCTATGATTACGGTACTCGGGGACACGGCTTGAACTTGGGTAGGATCAGCATTGACGCAGGAGGCGCGTGAGGAAAACTGCGGAGCCCTGAGATTCGTGCATCAGAGTAATTTCCACCACAGCTCCAGCGCGTTTTCCCAGAGCAGAGCTGCAGACACTTCCTCGGGGACGCAGATCTTGCATATATTTGACGGTCGTATGTCTGGGCGCCCAGCTTTCCCCCGATTCCCGTAGCATTGGCATTCACGTCACCACTGTGCACGTCATCACTTTGTCAAATTTCTCAGGATGAAATCCGTGCTCGTCCTTCTCTCCGGGGCGGCCGCCGCGATGGCGGTCGACAACACCATCTGGGCCACTGTCACGGATCCGGGATGCTCCCCCTGCCTCGACGACATCATCGCCGCCGGCCCCGACGACGGCAACATGAACTCGAAGGCGTTCGCCGAGTATCTCTGCGCGGGCAAGGGCGGGAGCGAGGTGGCGCTGTGTATCCCCGAGTGCGGATCCACGACGGCCGACTCCGATGACCCGATGGACTTGGTGTATGCGAGCCAACAGTCCGGCATGATCATGACTTCGTGGTTTGCCTACTGGTATCTCCCTCCCTCTGTCCATCCGACGAATGGCTATTGATCTGTTTTCCCGGCAGCGTCGACTATTACCCCGAGGAGATGTGCGAAGGTTTTAAGGGCCAGGATTACGCCGACGAGGTATGCACTGAGCTTGGCGCCTCCTCACACGGTGGCTCCGGCGCCAGCTCTAGCTCTAGCTCCGGCTCCGGCTCCGACTCTACCTCTTCTGAGTCCAGCGATACCACAACGTCGCCTGAAGGAGGATCGACGGGGAAGACCCAGCCGACAACCACAGCGGCTGCCGGAGGTGGCCAACAGTCCCAGAAGACCTCAACCCCGAGCAGCGGAGCCGCTGCTGTTGCCATAGGGGGTGTAAGTGTTGCCTTGTGGGAAACGTCGCTTGTTGGACTAGTTGCGTTGCTGGTGAATATTTAAACGTTCAGACCGGGGTTTTTTTTTGGTGGGTGGATATTCGTCCCATTCATTCAAACTAGACTGTTAGCTGAACGGGTATGGCAATAGAAGGTGGCTTCTTCTGGTTAGATAATAGAATGCCCGTATATATCTTTGCAGTTTTGTTTTTTAACATTTTTGAGTCAGCCATGGCAGCCACTCGCGTTCCTACAACAAGCATCTCTTCATGTTGTGGGACGACCTAAGGTGGTCCGTATACCAAGTAGGGCTTGAGGACGCGGCTAGATTGGGAGCAGCTAGGCTCGCGACTGCCACTAGGGCGAGGGTCACCGCCACGCTCATCTCGGTGGTGTCCGCCTGAACCGTGCTTCGGCGATGATAACTGGGCACGAGAGGACTCATGCTCAAGACATCACACAACTTTCAATTTGCAATAAATGCATTCTGGAAGACATTGCGCCTCCGAGTGGCCATATACCTTAGCGATTGTCGACAGGTGCTGTACTAAAAGTCTAATACATTGCCCAAGAGCAAGTTGGAAAAAAAAAAAGAGATGTAAGAACGGCTTGCAGAGGACGCCAGGATGTCTTCGCCAAGGACTCAGTCTCACTCCCTGGAGCATCCTACCAGCCCATACGCTCGGCCTCAACTTTGTAGGTCTCAGAGTAGTGGTCCAGAATATCCTGCTTGCTACGTCCAGGTCTTAGTTTCAGCGAGACATCGAGGTTTTTCGGATGGAAAGTGATGAGTCCCTGGACAAAGCCCGTGTCGACGCTTAGATCGAGCTCCTCCCCTTCTTGGGCAGGCAGCACATCAAATGCCCACAGCATCTTGGCCAGCCCCAGTATCAGGCTCTGCTTGGCGAGCAGCATTCCCGGGCAGACCCGGCGCCCGAATCCAAACGAGTACGTGGCCCGCGTGCTCGCCGATGCAGAGCTCATCGATGCCTCCATGGTGGCCGGGTCGTGCGCCGCGCCCGGCCGCATCCCGAAGGGGTGGCGCAGGAACCGTTCCGGCTCGAACTTATCGGGCGACTCGTAGTCCTCGGGAGAGTGGTGTATGTGCCACACGTTCGCGTATACGGCCGTGTGCTTGGGAATCTGGTATCCCTCGTACACATCGTCTTGAGCGGGAGCGTGAGGAATGCCCTGCGGCGCAACAGGTCGCCACCGATTAACCTGTGTATTGTCATTTGTTAACCAGGTCCTGATCTCTCCTTTGTCAGCATCTTTTTGGAGAGTTGCTTGCCTCGTGCCAAAATGCCTCTGTGTAAGTCAGGCGAGCAACGTCAGCAGACTTCAACGGCGCCCCGTCCCCGCCCGACACTTGCAACACCTCGTCCCTGATGCGTTGCTGCACCTCTGGGTACTTGGCCACGATCATCAGCATGGTGGAAAAGGTGGCAAGCGACGTGTACATGGCGGCGGCGACGATATTCCACGCCGTAAGGCCCACGTCCGTCCACAAGACCTTGTCTCCGTTCTCCCGCTGCTCTCCCTGCTCCCGCTGCTCTCGCAGCATCGTGGCCCCGAGGCTCTCGTAGTACCCTTCGGTTCTGTCGTTGGGAACGGCGTGGTCCAGCGCCGCGCGGTGCTCCTTGGCGGCGCTGAGGAACTGGCCTGCGATCTCGAACACGTCCTTCGCGACGACGCGTGACTTGGCCCTCCACTCGGCCATGCCAAATCTGCCGGGGAGATAGCGGAGCACCGGGATCGAGTCCATCAGGCTGGGCTTGTGGAGCATCATGTAGCCGGCGGTCCCGCTTCGGAAGGCGTCCATGTCAAAGCCGTGGCGGGCCATGTCGTCCGGCCGCCACCCACATACGGCGATGCACGGCACGCTCGTGACCCAGGTCAGGATGATGTCCTCGAGCTTGGCGCGCCGGGTGTTCGGACCGGCCTCGAGCAGCGCAACCAGCACGCGGGCCGTCTCGGCGTCGTTCATCGGGTGCAGGCGCGCGACGGCGGCCGCGCTGCCGAGGGCGCCGCTGAACTCGCGGCGCCACCGCGTCAGCCAGGGCCCGCTGTCGTGGAAGAGGGAGGCGGGGACTTGGTGCGTCTGGAACTTCCATTTCTCGTCCTCGCCGTTCGGTCGCGGCCGGTCGCTGTAGATGGCGCCGCGCCGCTCAAACAGATCGCGCACCATCCGTGCGCTGTTCAGCACCACGATGTTGTTGGCGCCCAACTTGACGCCCAGCGGCCTGTCTTGGCCGTACTTGCGCGCCCAGGCGCTGTAGGTCAGAGCAGGAATCGATTTGTTGATCTGGAAGAGGTTGCCGAGGCCCGGGAGACCGAGCGGGCCCGGGGGAAAGTCCCTCGGGCGACGAGCGTAAGAAAGTAGTAAAAAGACGACATTGCCGGCGACAAGAAGGGCAACCGAAATGAGGAAGGACGGAGAAAGGATGAGGGCAGTTAGGTCCGTCATGGCACTCGAATTCGTTGACATCATGTTGGAGAGATGTTGACTTGAAAGTTTTGTGGGAAAAAGGGCTTGCTGAGGATGGTAGCTAGGTAGGGAGAAGGGTATTGTGAGACGCACAATACCTGTCCAAAGCGTAATATACCTACCTAGACTGTTGCTCAATAGGTGGACTAGGCCATCAGGCCCGACTCAAGTTTCTCAAACGTTTGGCAACCTGGCAGGCTCCGAATCGGACAGCTGCTAGCTGACAAATCGCCTCTAAAGAAAACAATGTCTTGATGTGCTCGGAACCGGCGTGTTGGCCGGCGTGATTACCGATACCCCAGACCGCAAATCGGCAGACAAGCAGCGTCAGCTCCGATTGAATTCCTTCCGGTCGGTGTTTTGTCTCTTAAGTCGGTCGGCCGGTCGGTCTGTCGGTCGGTGTTTTGCCTCCCAAGTCGGTCCGAGTTGTCGGTCCTTGGTCGGCTAGGGGCTCCAGGGCTTCCAGGGAGCGGTCGGCCGTTGGACACATCGGAGCTGCGAGGCTCGCAGCCGCGCCTTGGCATGCGTTGACTACGGCTATCTTACCTACTTAGGAAGGTGTTGTTTTGAGTCCTTGGTGGTTAGACTGAGTAAGCTACGTACCGGCGATCTGCGTCCTGTGTCGCTTAAATTTATGTATTGCAGTGTGGTAAGCCGGAGGCTGACCGGGGCAAAATGAACCCGGCTTCCTCACGTTCATCCTAAAAGTCTTGCCCCTATCTCACGGGGCGCACACTTCTACCGGGGTTATCCAGCCCCCTAGGCCCTGGCTGGAACGAGGAAGAAGAGGGTTTGATTGCAAGCTTCGGTATTCCTTCGATTTTAAGCTTCTTACAATTTGCAATCTAGATGGAGTAATTATGCTGTGACAAAGAATTTCTATCCCATGTTTTCTGACGCCTGACGCCCTTCACCGGCATCGACAATTCATGCCCCGCTGCTGTGATAAAGCAACTATAGGCATCAGACTAATGCCACGCCTTCTCAACGCGCCCCTGCGAGTTTGAGTCGTGAGTGCGTGTGTGTGCATCGCCCCACTGTCTTTTAAAAAACCGCCCAAAACTTCTTGGTGTAGAGAGTCTTGGCGTAGAAGACAACGGCCGACCCAGCGAGGGACATGACACCTCCAAAGATCTTGACGTGCAGCCAACCATCGTCAGCCGAACTCGGGCCACGCAAGATGCGCCCGCCGATGGGCGCCATGGTGAGAGCGGGAAGCGAGAGGACGAGCATGACGACGCCGATCCGGTAGCCGATCTGGGGCAGAGGAGATACGGACGCAGGCAGGGCCGCAAGGAGGCTGACGAAGGCGCCCGAGAGGAAGCCGAACGCGATGGCGAAGCCGATGGCGGCTGACTGGTATGTGGCCGGGATCCAGAGGGCCAGCTCGACGATCCCCGAGGCGGCACCAGCGATGACAAACACGTTCCATCGGCCGGCGATATCAGACCAGTATCCAGAGCCCAGACGGCCGAAAAGACTTTGTAAGCAAGGTTAGCCACCTGTCAAGCAAATTCTAGCGTTTTTAGCCCAAGGTGGGTGCGGTAGGTTAAACTCACCTCGCACCATTGAAGATGGACACCAGGTAGAGCGACATGGATTCCGACACTTTAGCCTGCTCAAAAGCCTGCAAGGCCAAGTAGTTGACCGGGATGAAGATGCCGTACATCAGGATGAACATTCCCAGCAACATGACGACGAAAGGGAACTCCTTGAAGGGAGCGGTTAGGGTTGCCGCCGGCGTCTTCTTGGGCACGGGCGCTGTTCTCAGTCGGAGGGTGAATATCGCGATGATCTGCAAGGCCAAGATGACGAAGCCGGCGATCCGCATGGCCCAGGGATACCCGGTGCTCGGATTCTGGATCAGGCGATTGATCATGATGGGGAAGACGACGCCGCCGAGAGACGAGCCCGTCACCATGACGCCCATCGCAAGGCCTCTCTTTTTATTGAACCAGGTCGCGATGGTCGAAATCGCTGTCGTCGGTGTTTTGTCAGCAAAGAAAGGAAAATAGGTCAAGGAATGGACCATGAGGCCGTGGGACATGGAAGTAACCTACCGGGCGAGTACAGCAAGCTGAGACCGATGGCACTGCAGACGCCCTGGGCCAAGAGGAACTGGTAGTACTCGGTTGCCAGGGATGCCATCATGAGTCCAAAAACATGCAAGAAGGTGCCGGCCAGGACGAGCGGCGTCGGGCCATACTTGTCAAACAAGAAGCCGACGGCAGGCCCGAGGAAAAAGAGAAAAAAGATCTCGAGCGACGGGATCCATGAAATGGTGCTGCTGTCGTAGTCCCTGAGAGGACCAAGTTCGTAATAGCTTTGAAAGATGCCCACACCTACCAAACGAGTTAATTAGGTACAATAGCTTAGGGCCTGAGTGCCTGAGTGCCAAGAAGAGGCGGCGTCGGGTAAATGGTCCGATCAGTTTCGGGACGGGCCAGTGGAGCTTATTACTTACTGTTCATCCAGCCGAAGCTGTTGAAGGAGCAGCACCAGGCGCCAAGAACAGCGAGCCAGGCACCAGTGCCGCCATCAGGAGGGCCTTCGTCTTGCAGCTGTACCTCGTTATCTGATTTGTTGGGACCACGAGACAGCTGTGATTCGTCGGGTGTTTGGAACACTCCCTCCCCGGTGTCGCTATCGGTTGGTGCAGTCTTTTCTGAAGACATGGTTTCCTACCTGAGAAGACCGCTTTGGGGAACGAGAATTCATCACTGAGATCTCGAGAAGAGGAGACAAGGGGCGTTGTAAAGTAGCTGGAAGCCTTCCTCAATTTTCCCCTTTTCGGATGTTTTGGTTTGAGTCTGCGAGCCTCGCCTGCTTACAAATGCGAAACGACGTCACTCGCTTACAAATACGAAAAGCGAGGTACAAGTACCTAGCTTTGCGCTGGGAAGGTAGCATGGCACTTTTGAAGACGCAGCAGAGCGGCACAGGCATTCTATCGCTGTGCACTGTGATAGGCAGGTATTGTACTTAGTATATTGTAACGGTAACGGCACGAATTCGGCAGTTTCAAGGGCAGCGGAGCGAACGTGCGACACAAATTCAGGCCTGTCAGGTTGAAGCCTCTACCAATTCTCTCCTCCAGCCAGTGCTTCTAGCAGTAGGGCCGGTTAGCTAGCTGCCGAATTGACTGTATTCTCGTGTAGTGTACCTTGGTCTTTGTCGAAGGTTCTCGCTGACATGCTTCGCGCTCCTGCACAAGACCGGCGAGCAGTCGGTCTGTAAGACACTTTGCGCACCGCCTACCTAGTTGCCCCGTCGCTAGCCGGGCCAGTTTGGCCGCGGAAATGAGTTTCCCAGAGGAGAGAATTTAAACAACTAGTGCTGATCACTCTTCTGGAACGCTCCCCGAAAGGGTAGATGACTGCGGTGTGGGGTGGGACAAAGACGCGGCTTGGTAATTCAGGACGAAACTTTACCGCTGCAAGATTTCGGACTTGATTTAGCACCAGCCGCAGCAATCAAAGCCGTTGGGAGTGTCGATCGGCAAATACAGGAACCGTACCGTGCAGGTAAAAACAGGTATTGTAGCCAGAAACAACTATTCGATTACGGAGTATTCGAAGTCAGAAAACAGGTGGCCGCAATCCACCCCTCTTTCGGCCCAATTTTCGGCCGTGCCCACTGGGTCTGTGACGGCGATCTCCGCAGCCCTACGACATGGAGTTTCACAATCCCACCCCAACCTGACATTCGCTGCAACCCAGAACCGCTTGACATGCTGCGCCCCTGGGGCTTGGCTCACGGCACGGCGCGTTGAGGAATGAGCTTGTTTTCTCGGAAGCCGGCAGATACAAGAGTCTTGGATCGTCATTGATAGGCAATTAAGGTTCGAATAATCCTGCCAGATCGGTATTTTTGCAGATAAAATCGGTGAGACAGGCAGTCTCAACGTTGCAGAGAATTGGCTGGCCGCGTGTCATGGCTCGGTGTGATCTACTGATTACGGCTTGTGGCGAACAGGACGAATTCATTATCGACAGAACCCTGCACTGTGAGCCGGTAGCGGGTGTACAAGGAGAACCGAGGCTGATCGAGGACACCATGTGCCTCGCACTGCAGGAAGAATGAAGGAGGACTCGATCGAGTAAAAACGAAGCGGATTCTGTGGTTAAATCTGCTCCCCGTGCAAGCCAGCTTCACCGGACGGGCCCTCTTTTCCCATTGTTTCTTTTCGTCAATTCACAGTTGGCTCCATCTTCATCTCCGGTCGTCCCCATGTCTCTTCAGCGTACCATGCCACCCGCACATCGCCAGTCCTGCGACCGCTGTCGTCAGCAGAAAGTCAGGTGCTTGCGAGACAACAATCCTTCTGTCCCAGGCCCAGGCCGGGTTTCCGCTTCCCTGTTGTGCGACCGTTGTGCGAAAGCAGGGGCGGACTGCGTGTACAGTGGTAGGTTTGTTGCTTTCTCATCAATGATGCAACCGCACAACCTTGTCGTCGTTCCGTGACACTATCACTTGACAGGGAAAAAGAGTGGCTGCTGACCAATCTTCCCCAGAGAAACAACGAGGCCAACGCCGTCGCTGTTCTGGTCGCTCGCCTAGGGAAATTAAGGCCACAGATATGTTCGATCTCGGGCCGGCCTTTGGTAGTGTTGATGGGACGCCCAGGTCATCGACCGGTCCTCCCTCCCACGTCATTAGCGCCTTGATGGGTCACCCTTCTTCCGACCTGCATCTCGACGGAAGCGAGACGGCTGCCGGCGGCTTCGGCACACCGGACGCAGAGCATCACCTATTAGGGCTTCAAACTCCCACAACTTCGCTCGAGTCACTCGCCACCTTGCTGGCAAAGGCTGCATCTTCTTCATCCATACCGGCAGTGCCCTTTTACGACGCCACTGCCACCGCCCCAGCTCCATTGATGGAGATGGGCGCCGACCACCAAGACACAACGAGCTTCTTGTTCTTACAACTGACGGCTGTGAGCCAAAGGGCCATGCGGACAGCCCGCTGTCTCGCCCGCTCCGGCACAGGTGCATGTGCAAGCACCCTGATGGTGTCGTCGCCCGAGGTGAACGAGGCACTGGAGGACACGAATACCCTGATAAGCACCGTCAACGACATCATGACAACGGCAGCAACGGCAGGACGCGACGACTCAATGACCACGACCGATGATGCTGCACTGGCCTTCTCGGCTCTCGCTTGTCACCAAAACCTCATGACGCTCTTCCGAGCCATTTGCGATGCCATACAGGGTAGACTGCAGGCCAAGAAAGAAGAGCGGGAACAAGAACAACACGTCGCCCGAGACAACAGCGGCGTGGGACCTCTCAATATCGCCCAGTTCGTCATGGTGTTGCAATTGCTGATGCATCTCATCAATCGCATGGGCCGCTTCTTGATGATATCGCACATGACGACTGAGCAGGAGAGCCAGTTTATCACCCCCACGACCATGCTCGACTGCAGTACCATGTCCACCGAGGACTACGCCATTGACACTGTCCCCGGTCTGTCTACTGCATCGACAGAAGCCACACCAGCCCACCACTCGACGTGCCGCAGTGGTCTACTTGAGCATGTGCAAGAGATTGTCAGAAACATACCCAGTGAGCGTGAGAGGCTGAGACTCATGATTCAGGAGCTGCAGACAGATATAGACCATGCGGAAATACACTAAAAATGAGGTAGCGAGATGTTGACATCGTACACACCTGTTCTAGACATGCGGCCATAGAGATTCCACACAAGGTTTCAGAACCGAATAGACGGCGTTTCTTGTTCTATAGGTACTCGGAATGAAAGTGTCTTGGTGCATCCTTGCGTCTATGTACTTGGGCCCCCTGAATCGACTTACTAATTATCACCACCTCCCTCAGAACTCCATGTATTTCTTCAGAAAATCAAACTGCCTGCGCAAAATCTGCTCTAGATCCTTGAACATCCAATCCAAATGACCACTTCCCTTCAAGATATCCAACTCCTTGGGGTACCCCATCTGGGTGAAGCAATGAAGCTGACTATCCAGGGGACTCGTCTCGTCTCGCTCGGGCGAGACCATCATGACGGGCGTGGGGGCGACATACTTGACGACGGGGAGCAGGTTCCACGTCAGGCACTTGTAGTACGTCTGCACCGATATGCGGTTCTCGAGGGCGATGCCGAGCCGGTCGAGCGCGGGCACGATCTCGGGCGCCATCTCCTGCCCGTTGGGCATGTTGCCGTCCTCATCGATGTAGGGCAGGTACATGGGGTCCTGGCCCGCCTGAAGCTGGCTCACCCGGTCGTGCATGGCGAGCTCCAGAAGAGGCTTGCGCCTATCAGGGCTGCCATCCGTGTTGATCATGGGCGCCATAGCTACGGTGGCCGCCACACGCTTGCTAAAAATAACAGATTTTAAATCAGTTTCAAGGGGACATCGTTGCGCAAAAACTGAAAGACAGCCCACACGTACTCAAATGCGGTCGCCGCAAGGGTGACGTTCCCTCCCCAACATAAACCCCACAGTGCGATCTTGGTCTCGTCGACCAGAGGATGTTGCTTGATCCAGGTCACAGCGTCATGGAGGTCCTCGATCTGTTGGCGGGGGTCGACCTGCTCGCGTCAGGAAACAGAAATTCGAAAAGGCCATGCGGATATGAGAACGTTGAAAGGTTTCGGGGTTTTCGCGGAGAGGAAGAAGCACCAACTCCAGCAAAAAAAAAAAAAAAACACTTAATTACCTACCTCATTTCTGGGCTCTCCTTCGCTCGCACCTATACCGCGCGGATCATAGAGAAGAGTGGTGATGTCGTGTTCCTGGAACCACCGTGCAATGTCGGGCAGGTTGGCATCTTTAGGGAAGTTGAACTAGAAAAGGGCCAGGCACACACGCCATGCGTCAGCTCAAGAAAATAGACCCAAAGTTAGGTCGGCAAGTTACTTACCCCTGGCGTCATTATCATGGCCGGGCCACGCGAGGCGGCGGGAAACAGCCATCCGCGCAGCGTAATGCCGTCAAGAGTTTTGATATCGGCATCGAGGCGAGGTGGGACCGAGTCTAACATTTTGCGTGTTGGGTGCCACGGGAGGAGAGCAAAACGACTTTTGGAAAAATGACTTGGAAAGATGATGGAGATGAGTGCAGGGCAATGCTGACTACCTTACATAACCACCCACTGAAAGACGTGCAGCCGGCTGGACGAAATTGAAAACGTAGGTGGTAGTCATGGGTGGTAATTAGAACGACGGAGATGGAAGAATCAATTTGAACTCGAAGACGGAGGCTTAGGTAATGTGTGCCGACTTCAGGGGCGATCAGCCAGCGGTGTAAGTCGGCGTCCGAGAGCTCGGTGTGTACACCTGGAAGGAAATTGCTGACTTTGCCGACCCCTCTAGGCGACCGACCGGGTCCGACCAATTCATGGCGGAACTTGGAAATCAGGGGTCATCGGCGTTGCGTCGCGTCGGCCCTGCACCTGTTCGGCCGGGTCGGTGATAAAATTGAAAGATTCCGGCTTACGCCATTAAACGCTCTCCGACTCGGAAATACAGCCATCATTACTAGGTCGTCTCGACCGCCGGACGGAAAGGTGTCTAGGCTGCATTGTCGTCGCGTTCTGCTCCGTACGCCTGAAAAGCGAGGCGAACCTCAGGAATCACCGAGCTCGGGCGGCCTCGGCTTATGATACCTACCAAAGGCCAAAACATGGCAGCATTGTGAAGTTGAACTTTTCTTCGGATTGAGTGCTCTTGTTTACTAGTAGCAAAATAACAACATTCTCATGCAAAAACAAGAATTCAAGCCAGGATCTAATTCGGTGTAATTATGTCAAGTGATAACTAGATAAAAGACTACCTAATAGGTACCTCTACTACGCCATGAGCGGCACAATCAGCCTCTTGGTATTATGCGCCCTCCCCGTCTTCAAGTCCTCCAAAGCCGCGGGCAAATTTTTAGGGCCGCCGCCCAACACTTGAAGGCCGTCGGCCAGCGTCCAGTCGGCCCGCACGTCCCGCCGCGTGTACTTGACGGCGGTGGCATTGACGGGTTTCTGGAGGCCGAAGTAATACGACAAGCCGGAGCCGGAGCCGGAGCCGAGGGCCTCGTAGGACATCTTCATGGTGACGTCATCGGCGATGCAGTCCAGCACGTAAAGGAGACCGTTGTCGGTGTGCACGCGGATGTCGGCGCCGCAGGCCGGCGAGTGGATGTCGAAGCACGTGGCGGCGCCGTATTCCCGGCACAGGGCGTTGTCGGCGGGCGAGCAGGTGACGATCGGGGTGTAGCCGGCCATCTTGAGGAGCTGCGTGGCCATGATGCCGGTGGGCGTCGCGCCGCCGGAAACGAGCACAGTGGTGTTGTTGTTGTCGTCGTTGTCGCCGCCGTGCATTATCAACAGCGGGCCGACGGCGGCGAGCCCCATGCCGATCGAACATGCCTCGGCCAAGTCCATGGCGTCGGGCACGCGGCAGCTGCTACCTTGCTCAGCCAGCGCGAACTCAGCAAAGGCGCCTCCTTTGCTCTTGTCCGTGGCGTTTGGGTCGAAGGAGCACACGAGGACGCGCTCGCCCACCTGGAACCGCGTCACGCCCTCGCCCAACCGAGCGACGGTGCCGGCGAAGTAGCAGCCGCTGTCGATTGACCCGGGAGTAGCAGCGTTGGAGGAGTAGTCAACCCTCTTGTTGGCATCGCCTGGGTTGAAAGTGACGGAGTGAATGCGGACAAGCAACATGCCGCGTGGAGGGTCGGGAATTGGGACGTCTTGGGCGAGGCGGTAGCCGCTGCCCGACTCTGCGCCGACAACAGCTCTCATAGTGTCTGACATTGGGATTGATAGGTAGGCTTGGGCTCAACGGATGCTTACCACAAAAAAAAAAAAACGAGAATCTCTGAGTGCAGGATATATCACTATCACTCTCATATCTTGAGCCCAACTTTGCTCCATGTAGACTCCTTGTCCGTGTTCTAGACTCGTAGGACACACCTCAGCCACAAGAGTAACGAATCGGATGGCGCAGCAACAGGCCCGTTCGGTTGTGTATAGTCCCGATCTTACATGAGAGCGGCCGGAATTTCCGATCGGGCCGGAGCGGTAATTACCGATGTACGTAGTAAAGTGCAACATCGGCACCAATGAGGAGCAGTAAACGCTGCATTGGCCAAAACAAGTCTCTTTAGCTGTACCGGTTGCAATCCGAACAGCGACCGCTTCCGTGTTCCGGTCCCGGTTCCGTCTTGAGGCTTCTTGTGTCTCTTCTACTTTTAGTCTTGTCAGACCGGAATCGGAGCCGTCACTGTTATGTCGCCACAGTTGTAAATCAGGCCGACCAGGCGAAGGAGACAAGGTTATTACACATTTTGTGTCTAACTCGATAGGCCAAGAATCCACCCCTCCGGCTTCATATAATCTACCCCAATTCTCAAGCTCAACGCCGTCACAGCAATCATTACCATAGATTACCTATTCAAGGACCAAGAAAACAGTCTCGAACCAAACCAACTCATATACAACACTCTTCACCTGAACCCAAAAGCAAGAGACTCGGTCCCCAGAGTCTCAAGACTCGCCCGCCCATCATCTATCTTCCTGATCCCGCGTCACCATGGGTAGCCGGCCCGAGATGTTCGCAAGCAAGCCCATTGCCATTGTAGGCAGCAGCTGCCGTCTCCCGGGCGGCGCGACCTCGCCGTCCCGGCTGTGGGAACTCCTGGAGACGCCCCGCGATGTGGTGCAGCAGATACCGGCGAGCCGCTTCAACACCGAGGCGTTCTACCATGCAGACAGCCAGCACCATGGAGTAAGCTCCTGTCCTTCCCCTTGTGCAGGTGCGCGAATGGAGTAAATCGCTTACCAAAAGTGCAGAGTACCAACGTCAAGCACGCCTACCTCCTTGATGAAGATCCCCGCGGCTTCGATCGCGACTTCTTCTCCATCAGCCCCAAGGAAGCCGAGGCCATGGATCCCCAGCAACGACTGCTCCTCGAGACGGTGTACGAGGGCTTGGAATCGGCCGGGTACTCGATGCAGCAGCTCCGGGGATCGTCTACAGCTGTGTTTGTCGGCTGCATGTTCCACGATTACCAGCACACGGCGGTCCGGGGCATCGACGGCCTGCCTCAGTACCACGCGACAGGAACCGGGTCATCCATCTTGTCCAATCGCGTGTCGTACGTTTACGACTGGCGCGGTCCGTCAGTGACCCTCGACACAGCCTGTTCGTCGAGTCTGGTCGCCCTACATCAGGCAGTATGTGCCCTCCGGAACGGCGAGGCTACCATGGCTGTTGCTGCCGGCTCCAATCTCATCCTGGGTCCCGAGCCCTTCATCAGCGAGTCCAAGCTCAACATGCTGTCGCCGAATGGGAGATCATTCATGTGGGATTCGCAGGCAGACGGATACACGCGCGGTGAAGGCATCGGCGTCGTCTTCCTCAAGACGCTGAGCCAGGCCATGGCCGACGGGGACCACATCGAGTGCGTCATCCGCGAGACGGGCGTCAATTCGGATGGAAAGACGCCGGGCATCACCATGCCGAGCTACGAGTCGCAGGCGTGGCTCATCCGGGCCACGTACGCCAGATGCGGGCTCAATCCGTCGCAAGAATCCGATCGTCCACAATACTTCGAGGCTCACGGCACCGGCACGCCAGCGGGCGACCGTAAGTACCTTAACCAAGTTCCTTGTCAACTTTTTGGTGGTCAAGCCCTGCACTGGCTAACAATATCCCTATCTTTTCTCTGCTTTAGCCATCGAAGCCCGAGCGATCCAGAGCGTCTTCTTCCCCAATGACGGCGACACTGACGTCGACAAATGTGAGCACAGCGAGCTCGTGGTGGGCAGCATCAAGACGGTAGTCGGCCACACCGAGGGCACGGCCGGTATCGCGGGGCTGCTCAAGGCGTCGCTGGCTCTGCAGCACGGCCGCATCCCGGCGAACCTCCACTTCCAGAAGCTGAATCCCAAGATCCAGCCGTACTACACCAACCTACGCATCCCGACCGAGACGGTTCCCTGGCCCAGCGTCTCACAGGGAAGCGTGCGGCGAGTCAGCGTCAATAGCTTCGGCTTTGGCGGCACGAACGCCCACGCCATCCTCGAGAGTTTCGACGGCGACGGTCCCGGACTTGCCGGAGCCAGTGGTTCCGACTCAGGCTTTGACTCGTCCTCGACCTCCTCTCTGGCTGAAGCCGGCGACGGTGACGGTGACCATGGAGCCAAGGTCAAGGAAGCCAACGAGTCTGCGGTCGGACCGTTCGTCCTGTCGGCCCACTCGAGTGCTGCTCTGGCCGCAAATGCCAGTGCCCTTGCCAGCCATCTTCGCGCCCGTTCGGACGACAAGATGGACCTCACGGCCCTGGCACACACACTGTTCCAGCGCACCTCATTTGCCTTCCGCGCCTCCTTTTCGGCCTGCTCGACGGCCGCGCAGCTCGCCTCCAAGCTCGAGGAAGCAGCCAAGTCCCTCGAGCGCCGACCGGGCAACAACTCGGTCTTTCCCGAAGCCCTACCGCCACGGATCTTGGGCATATTCACCGGCCAGGGCGCGCAGTGGGCGACCATGGGCCGGGAGCTCTACCACGGCTCGGCGCCGTTCCGGGCTGCCATGGATGCCATGCAGCGGAGCCTCGATGCCCTGCCCGCCGCCGAGGATCGGCCGACTTGGCGGCTAGCCGACCAGCTGCTCGCCGACGGCGGGACTTCGCGCGTCGCCGAAGCAGCCGTCTCACAGCCCCTGTGCACGGCGCTCCAGATCGCCCTGGTCGATACGCTGCGGGCCGCAGGGATCGAGTTCGCCGCCGTGGTCGGACACTCGTCGGGCGAGATCGCGGCAGCCTACACGGCGGGCCACCTCGACGCCGCCGATGCGATCCGCGTGGCTTACTACCGCGGCCTCCACGTCCACCGCGTACACGGACACGGCGCCGGCATCGGCCTCGAGAAACGCGGCAAGATGATGGCCGTCGGGATGGGCTGGGAGCAGGCGACGGCCTTTTGCGCCGAGTTCGACGGCGCCCTGGTCGTGGCGGCGAGTAACTCGCACACGAGCTGCACACTTGCGGGTGATGCCGACGCCGTCGACAAGGCCTTTGCGCGCTTGCAGCAGGAGGGCACGTTTGCGCGCGTACTGCAGGTCGACACGGCCTATCACTCGCATCACATGAAGCCGTGCGCCGGCCCATACCTCGAGTCGATGAAGGAATGCGGCGTCAAGATGCAGACGCCGCAGAAACGTCGCGGCCAGCTGCAGCAATGCCGATGGTACTCGAGCGTTTGGGACAACGACGACCATGAGGCCGACGGCAGGCTTCTTGGGGGCCAGTACTGGGCGGATAACCTGACGCGGCCGGTGAAATTCAGCCAGGCGTTGGCGCGGGCGCTGGACCAAGACCACGTCTTTGATCTGGCGCTCGAGGTCGGACCGCACCCCGCGCTGAAGGGACCGGCCTCGGAGACCATCAAGACGTCGACCGGCGGTCTTGTCTCGCTGCCCTACGCCGGCGTTCTGAAGCGAGGGCAGAACGCGGTCGAGTCCCTCACCGATGCCCTGGGCACGGTTTGGTGTCTGTTCCCGTCGCCGCCCGGTGGACGCCCCATTGTCACCTTTGACGGCGTGCGTCGCGCCTTGCAACAGGGTGCTGTCGACAAGCACGTGGAAACTGAGCCTCTTAGAGTCTTGAAAGGCCTGCCGCCCTACTCGTGGAACCATGCCAGCCCCATCTGGAAGGAGTCGCGTGCCTCTCGTCTCTTCCGCGTCGGCGGCCGCCGTGGCTACGGCCGGCACGAGCTCCTGGGCCATCCTGTTGTGTACGGCGGTGGCGCGCGCGACGACAAGCGAGAGGTGCACTGGAAGCAGGTGCTCAAGCTGCAGGAGCTTCCTTGGCTGGCAGGCCATGTGATCCAGGGAGAAGTCTTGTTTCCGGCGTCGGGCTATCTCTCCATGGCGTACGAGGCCGCGCTTCAGCTTGTTCTCGTCGACGATGACGAGAAGAAGAAGCAGAGACCGGTCCGGCTTGTCGAGCTCCATGACGTCGACATTGCGCGCGCAATGCGCCTCGAGCAAGATTCCGGTCTGGAAGTGGTGCTTACTGTTCGCGTGACGAGCCAGGCGGACGACTGCATCACGGCGCAGGTGGCATGCTACAGCGGGCCCGTGGACGCGCCGCTGCCGCTGGACGCGCCGCAGACGGCACTTTCTGCCCACTTCACGGGAGGGGTGCGGCTATGGCTCGGCCGGTCCGAGTCCGAGTCCGACCAAGAGGAGGAGGAGGAGGAGAACGAGGTCCTGCCGCGCCGGACCGGGGAGAGTGCCAGTCCCTTGCCAATGGACACGCTGGACATGGAGCAGCTCTACGCCAGCCTGGCTGAAGTTGGCCTGCAGTATGCCAGCCCCTTCAAGGCCAAAGCCATGCTGCGCCGACTCCATCGAGCCACGGTGACCATGTCGTCGCCGCCCGAGTCCTCTGCGCTCCACGTCTGCATGCATCCTGCGCCTGTCGACACGGCTGCCCAGGGCCTGCTCGCCGCCTTCTCGTTCCCGGGCGATGACCGCCTGTCAACCCTCTATCTGCCAACACGGGTTGATTGTGTCCGCATCATCCCCCCAAACAGCCGACTGTCTGCGAGCGCGAGCACAGATGAGAAGCTCAGTCAGCAGCAGCAGCTCACGGCCGACGCAATGGTGACCTCGACAGCCGACTCCACTATTGTGGGTGATATTGACCTGTTCAATGCGGCCGACGAGGTCAAGGTCCAGATCCGTGGCATCTGCCTGACAGCGGTAGGCCAGCAGCAGCGTGATGCTTGGCTTTACGCCGGAACGGGGTGGGTGCGAGACGCAGACTCAGGCATCGAACCGGAGCGTGCGGCGACCTTGTCCGAGGAATTGCAGGTACAGTACGAGGTGCTGTCTCGCGCGTCCTACTTTTATCTCCGCCAGTTCCGCACCATCCTGCCGCAGGAGATGCTCATCATGAGCAAGTCGTACAAGCGCAACGTAACGTGGGCGCTGGAGCATCTGTTGCCGCAAATCGAGGCCGGCGCACACTCGGGCCTGCCGGGATTCAGGCCCGAGTGGAAAGGCGACACGGCCGAGATAATACAAGCTCTAAGGCAGGAGAGCATCAGCAGCCAGAAGAGTGACGAGGAAAGGTACCACTGCGAGATGCACTGGGACTTTCTGCGTTCCGTGGGCGACAAGCTCATCTCGGTCGTCCGCAGCATGACGCCGTGGGTGCGCATCTGGACTCCCCATCAGCTCGAGTGGGTGTACGCCGACGGGATCGGCTACAGCGCCGCCAACCGCGACGCGGCCACGCTCATCGCCCAGCTCGCCCACCGGTACCCGCGCATGAGCATTGTCGACGTGGGCGCTGGCACTGGCGGCACCTCGGGCGCCGTGCTCAAGGCGCTGCAGGAGCAGCAGCTGCTGCAGAACGTGTCGTACAACTACACCGACATATCGACCGACGTCCTTGACCGCGCCCGCGTCCTGCACGGCCACCACAAGAACGTGACCTTCAAGAAGCTGGACATCGACAAGGACCCGGCCGGCCAGGGCTTCCCCGACGCATCCGTCGACCTGGTCATCGCGTCCAAGATCCTCCACAAGCTCAAGAGCCTGCCGGACGCGCTGCGCCGCTGCCGGCAGATGCTGCGTCCGGGCGGCCAGCTGATCCTGCTCGAGCCCACCGACGACTTCCTCATGTCGCAGATCGTCAAGCTGGCGCTGCCCGACTTCTTTGTCGGCCTCGACGACGGCCGGGTCAACGGGCCCACCGTCGACCTCGAGCGCTGGGACCAGCTCCTCCGCGCCACCGGCTTCGCGGGCGCCGACAAGACGAGCACGAGGACCGTGTCGTACTGCTCCGTCATTGTGGCCCACGCCGTCGACGACACGATCCAGCTCCTGCGCGACCCGCTTGCAGCCACGCCCGAGACCTTGGCACCATGGCTTGGCGACGTCTTCGTCGTGGCCGGAGAGGGTGCTATCGCTTCCCATCTCGCACCCCAGTGTCAGAATCTCTTGCAAGCCGCCGCGCCTTCCAAGACGGTCACCATCGTCCCCGGCCTCGATGCCGTGAGCAGTCTGGCGCACAAGATATCCCCGGGCTCGGCCGTGCTGTGCTTGGCCGAGCTGGACCATCCCGTCTTCCAGAGCGACGATGGCGACATGACGCAGCGTTTTCGCGGACTGCAGGACATGATGGCCACCGCCGGGTCCGTCCTCTGGGTGACGACGGGCGCGCGCTCCGGCCGCGATCCTTGCGCCAATATGGTGGTCGGCATGGGCAGCACGCTGCGGGCTGAACGCGGCTCGTCGCTCCGGCTGCAGTTCCTCGACGTCGACACACCCTCGGCGCTGCTGGAGTCGTCGAATGGGGGCGGTCCCGCCTTGTTGGCCACCCTGCTCCTCCGCCTCGCCATCTTCGACCCGGCAGTCCGAGACGACATGCTTTGGACCCAAGAGCCCGAGCTGGTCCTGAGCGAGGGCGGCGCGCTCTACATCCCCCGTGTGCTGGCACTCGACGCGCCAAATCGGAGGAACGCCGCACGGCGACGCAGAGTCACGCAGCAAGTCGTCCTGCCTTCCCCGTCTCCAGAGGTGGCTGTCGTGCTAGAGCATGGTCAGGAGGCCTCATGGAAGCTGAAGACTGCCGAGCCGCTGGGAGCTAGTCCGAGTGAGGGCAAAGGAGGAGTGGTGCGCGTGCAGGTCACTGCATCTTCCCTGCAGCGATTCACCTGCAGCGACGGCGGCTCACCTTCAGCAGCAGCACAGGCATTGCATGTGTGCATCGGCCGAGACGTGGCATCTGGCGAAAAAGTCGTCGCTCTGTCCGGAGTAAACGGCTCTCTTGTCTCGATAGCCCAAGAAAACCACGTCTTGGCGCGCTGGCCGCGGTCCGACAAAGGGGACGGGGACAAGGACGACTTGGCATGGCTGCAAACATTCCTGGCGCGGGCGTGTGCCAGTCGTCTACTCCTCGGCCTCCAGGGGCCTGTGTGGATTCACGGCGCTCCGGCGCAGCTCGACCAAGCTTTCGACATGGTGGCCCGCGAGAAGGGCATCGTCATCTTCCAAACCACGTCGACCGCAGGCGCAGCAGCAGCAGGCGTGACGACGTTTGTGCATCCCTTCGCGCGGGAGGAGGATGATTTGCTGAATCTCCCGCGTCCCGACGGCCTGCGCACCTTTGTCAATCTCTCAACAAGTCAAAGTGGTGCGGCCATCAAGGCCATGTGCTCTGCCCGGTCCATCGAGATCAAGCAAGTTGACGGGGCTGACCTGACGGCCGGCTTCGACGTCTGCGAGCTGGGCCACCTAGCCAAGAACCATAACGTCGACGTCAACGTCATGGACAGTGGTGGCATCGGCCAGAGCGTCGTGACACTCGAGCAGGCTTCGGCCGGGCCACTCCCCGTGAAGCAGCAGCTCTCCCCCACAGCTGTGGTGGACTGGCGCGCGGCCGAGACCGTCACCGCTGACGTCTCCCCGCTCGAGCACGGCGGGCTGTTTGCACCCGACAAGACCTATCTCCTCTGCGGCATGACGGGCGACATGGGCATCTCGGTGTGCCTCTGGATGATCGAACACGGCGCCCGCCACGTGGTGCTGATGAGTCGGAACCCCAACATCTCGTCTCGCATCCTGGACCACATGGCCGGGAAATTCGGCGCCGACGTGCGTCCCATGGCCGTCGACATCACCAATCTCGCCAGCCTGCGCGCCGCCGTCGCGGCCATCAGGCTCGACAGGCCTCCCATCGCCGGGGTGATGAACGGGGCCATGATCCTGCGAGACCGGCTCTTCCAGAACATGGCGTGGGACGATTTCGCGGCCGTACTGGCACCCAAGGTGGCTGGATCTCGGAACCTGGACGCCGTCTTGTGCGAGGATGAAAAGAAGGAGCCGCTCGACTTCTTCATCTGCCTCTCGTCCATCACATCTATCGCCGGGAACGTGGGGCAGTCGGCCTACGCGGCCGCGAACCAGTACATGACGGGCCTCGTGCGGCAGCGGCGCCGACGCGGTCTGGCTGCGTCAGTGGTGCACATCGCCATCCTGACGGGCTTTGGCTACATTCATCGCAGCGACGCCGCCCATGCCGACACCATGAACAAGTCTCTCCGGACGCGCTACCACAATCAGGCTGAGCCGGATCTGCACGCGATGCTCGCCGAGGCCATTGTCAGCGGCCGTGTCCGCAACAGTGACAGTGACAGTGACAGTGACAGCACGACCGGTGGCGAGCTCATCACGGGTCTGCGCACCGTGTTCGAGGGCGAGAAGCAGCAGCCCCAAGACCCGCGTCTTGCGCGCTATCTCCGGGATGACGAGGGTGATGATGCAGACGCTAACGTAGAGCGTGGCGCGGCGGCGATGAGCGTGCAGGCGCAGCTGACCGAGGTCGGCGCCGCCAACGACAACAACGATGACGACGTGGGCCAGCAAAGAGCCGTGTTGGAAAAGGCCTTCGCCATCGCTCTAGGCAAGCTGCTCGAGATGGACCCGGCTACCATCGACCCGGCGCGGCCGGTCGCCAGCCTGGGCGTCGACTCGCTGGTGGCCATCCGGATCCGCGAGTGGATGCTGCGCGAGATGGCCGTCGACGTGTCGGTCATCAAGATCATGTCGGACACGTACCCCATGTCACGCATGTGCGACGACGTCTTGGTCAGTTGGCGCAAGCAGCAGAAGAAGGATAAGGATGTGTCGGCTCGCTAGGTATTGTATCTGGAGGTGCGTAAACTGCATGTAAATGCGTATAGATGGATTGATAAGGGGTAAAAATATGCTATATATGTTTGGTAACAGTAGGACAAAAGTAGTTGCATGTGATAGGTACCTTATTAATGTGGGAAGCGCGTCGGACGCCGGCACCGCATACAAACCGCAGCATGGGGGCCAACCTGAACCCGTGCATGCTCCCGTGGTTGGTGTCAATGTATTGTACAATACCCCGCCTGTTTAATACCCCGCAAGCAACGCAGATACGCGTCGCAAAGAGTTCCCTCAGCAACCTCTGGTCTGATTCCCCTCAAATTCCCTGGTCAGTTGCCAACGCAAGCAGGCCTTCATTGTCAAGCATAACTGCTTGATTATTTCGAGAGCAGCAACCATGGCTGGTGACAAACCCGAGCAACGATCTTCTTCTGCACCCACAGCGCTCCCGACGACCAATCCACCCACCATCCTCCCACCCGAACATTGGGCAGCACAAGTCCAAGATGACGACGGAGGCTCGAAGCTCGGCGAAGACCAGGCTGACTCGACGGCCTCCCTCACCTCCTCCATTGTCCAGTACCGAACTGTTCTCGGCCGAACATATCATAGCGAGCGAGGCAATGCGCTGTATTGGTAAGTAAAGCGAGCGACCCACGAGCTTTTGGCAGACAGACTGATGCAATGTTCTCAGGGGAAGCAACGACGAGCGGCAGAGCGAGGCGTTGGATATTAAGTAAGGCTAGCTGGAGACTTGTAGCCATCATGCGTCAAGGGTAAGAGTAATTACACACAAGCGCGCTGACCTCATCATCAGCCACCACGCCCAAACGCTCGCCATCGGAGGCAAGCTGTACCTAGCCCCCCTGGAAAAGGACGAGGTCAAGGCTGTTCTTGACATAGGAACCGGTACAGGTACGAAGCCTTTACCTGCCTCCATCCCTTTCCTGTCAGGCTAACGCCTAGGATACAGGCATATGGGCCATGTGGGTTAACCCCATCTTTACATCACCCCCCGTGAAACCCAACACTTACATTCTACGCAGCGACTTCGGAGACGAATTCCCGGAAGCCGAGATCATCGGCACCGATATCTCACCCATCCAACCCACCTGGGTCCCTCCCAACGTCCGCTTGTAAGTCCTCGCCCTTGCTCAACCCCAAATCCCTCCGCGCTAAATAGTACCCCCTCAGCGAAATCGAAGACTGCTGCCAACCCTGGACCTTCCCCGACAACCACTTCGACTTCGTCCACATCCGCGGTCTCGTGGGGAGCATCGACGACTGGAATGCCCTCTTCAAGCGCGCATACGATAGCCTGAAGCCCGGCGGCTGGATCCAGAGCTTTGAGCCCTCGCCCGAGTGGGAGACGGAGGACGACGGCACCCTCCCGGAGGATACCGCGCTGGGACAGTGGGGCCGCATCTTCGTTGAATGGGGCCGTAGGTCTGGCCGTAGCTTTACCGTCGTTGCGGACGAGCTGCAGCGCAAGGGGATGGAGAGCGCAGGCTTTGTGGATATTGATGAGTTTAACACCAAGGTTGGTTGCTCTGCTCTGCTCTTCTGTTTTTCTTCCCCTTTTCTTTTCTTTCCCGACTGAAACGGACTTGCATTACATTACAGCAACCTATCGGAAAGTGGCCTGCCAATGAGGCCCTGCGAGAGCGCGGGGAGTTTGTCCGGATGTGGCTAGAGCAGGATGCCGAGGGGATTGTCTTGTTCATTGCGGGTGCGATGGGCTGGACGAAGGAGGAAGTTATCACTTTTTTGGCCAAGTTCAGGCAGGAGGTGCGCTCTGGCCGGTACCATGCTTTTTACAAAAACAAGATCGTGTGGGGGAGGAAGCCGGAAGTATAACTGTGATGATTTGGGGCTTCGAGGGAAGGAGCTTCGCCGGCACTCTGTTTCTCAACCTGGCCGTCTCCAGGAGGTCGCGAGTTATAAGGCGCGACGGGTGTTCCAGACCCGGACCAGCCGTTTGCCTTGGCCGTTGTCGCAAGCCATGAGGTAAAGAGCCTAGCGTCGGCCTTATACTGCTGGTAGGTGTTGGTAAGGCGTGCCATGGCTCTGTGCTGACGGTGATAATAGGTGCCTTGAGATATCGAACAGAGCCTTTTTTCGTTGGGGACTGAAGTGGTCGAGGATGCAAAAGGGAATGGATGCGCGTCAAACGATAACTGAGGGGTAAAGTTTGCCTGATATATAGTGCCCGAGATTTGGAAACGATCCAAGCTCCCACTGTGGCGCTGAGCCGGGTACAAAAAAGCTTGTGATTCACCAACAGGCAGACAATTTTGCAACGCACAGTGAACCGAAACAATAGAAATGAAACCACAACGCATTGTTGGCACATAATAGCGTCCTTGATATGGGATGAGATTAGATAAGTCAAGATAAGAGAGTGGTTCTCTCAGCCTCCAGCGAATTGTTGACAAAATGATGGACCAGCCAATGCCACTTCAAGCGGTATGGACATGTATTCTAATACAGGTAGGCATCGATCGAACAGTCTAACACCTGTTTAGTAATTCTTAAGGGCATTCAAATACTAAATAATTGATTAGGATATCATTTGTACTCCCTCCAGCGCATGAATATAGCTTCGACTTCTCTATGTGTACTATTGATGTTGTCAAGGACTTTTCCAGATATCTGCAGGGCCGCCGCTTGTCCGAGCCCCCCTTCCTTTTGCCAGAACACCAGAGGTTTGTTTGATACTCCGCGATTATGTGGGATATTGAACCCCTTCGTCTTGATTGTAAGTTGTCAGCTTGTTTCCATTGATCGTTGACTCCCCTCGCTTACCGGTATCATTGCCCCGATACAGGAACTGGACGTAAAATAATGATAGAAAAACCCGATTAGAGCCCTCCTCTGGGATCGAGGGGCCGTTGCCGCAAGCACTTCAATGCCGGACACATCCATGTCGGAAAGACACCTGAAAAATTCAATGTAATCAGCAACCAAACCCAGGTCTCATTCATCGTCCTAACTTGCAGGGCACCTACACCAGCCTTCTATTCACTGGGGTTTGATTATTAGATCCAAACTCAATAGCCAATTTTGGGTCTAAATACCGGTAAAACCTCTATTAAGGTCAGATAAATACGGGGCCACAAGTCCAGCAGACAAACTTACCAACTTGCTCAGCTCGTCATACAGCTTTCGTGCTGTCAGACCTCCACCAGGCGACTGGCATGGCCCATCTCCACGTCGCTCCGGATCAACAAAGTTCTCGCGAGTATCCAGAATCGCAATCAGCGGTTGCCCTTCATCCGACCCATCGATTGATCTTGAAGCTTCCTGTTCGCAGTACCCAATGATAACCCCGCTGTCGTCCAGATAGAGTCTCTTCTGCTCTAAACCGGCGACAGGTCTCAAGAAAGACTTGGGGTGACGCAGAAAGTATGCATCGAAGCCGACGGAACGATCGAGCCCGACTTCGAGATCCATTATCTTTTTGATCTTCGCTCCATCAAGAAACGGCACGTTCTTCCACTCGCCGTCACTGATACTCGATCCCCCGGTGTCACTTAAGCTGGCTTCCAGAAAACCGCCATCATGTTCAATGTGCCGGGCTTTCCTTTCCCACTCGACGTACACCTTGTTCTCGGAATCGAAGCTGATCCGACGGGGCCGGGTGAAGACATCCGGCCACCTGTAGCCCCTGGTTGTATTTGTTCTTGATGGCATCATAGTGTCCCGTCCCTATTCCACACGCCGACCCTCTGTGCTCTTGTTCAGTTAATGCTCTCGGTTTGATAGCTGATGGATTGACAATAGCCTGGTTGCCTCGAAACTGCTGGTGCTGTAAAGCACAGGGTGCCTGGGTGTGCCAAATCGTTCTGTCTGATCGGTTTGCGGGGCATTGAGGGACTCAGTTCTATGAAGTACGTACCTCGGTAGGCAACCGTCAAGCCCGAGGCAGCAGCACCCCTGTTTCTTAGGAGGCCGCCTGGGAGCATCAGAGTAATGCTCAGACGAGAAACGCACAACGGTGCGTTTCTCCCGCGCTGGCTCAGGCCTCTTCCAGCACCCGACCCAACTCCAATTGAAGCAGACAGCCAATCAGAGCCTCTGGCCAAGTGCGGGTGTGCTAGCAAGTGCCCGAGTCTGTCCCGAATGTGCAGGTCGCCCAGCCAAGAATTGGCCACAAAAGTGAAAAGTGCACTTTTGGCCCACAAATTTGTCAACCGCCGGTTGGTTGGACACCTGTTGTGGTGCCACCCTTTATCTGCATGCAACGTGTCGTGTCACGAGCAGAACGACCTAAGCCGACCGAATTCAGGCCCCAGCAGCGGAGGCGTTGGACCTAGGCGGTCTAACTAGGTAATCCTCTTGGACTATAGTAAATCGTTATTTATTTTTGTAGACTATTAAACTGGATAGGGCACTATTAAACTAGTAATATAGGATAATAGGTAATAGAACCCATTCTTTAGCGATTTTACAGAGTTTATAGGTCCGGAGCAACTTTTTTAGGGCTTTGTAGAGATTCTTTTTGTATAGGAGAAAGCCATTTTAATTGAAAAAAAGATTGTTGAAAGAAGGAAAAGAATTGAAAAAGAATTAACTATATAGTGGGTGTTTATATGGAGGGGGTTGGGCGGTTGCTTACAGTTGCGAAGTATTCCGCTTCAGGGGTGTCCCACTCCCAGGTGCATCAACTTATCCGCTGCTTGATCAATAACAGACTTGAGTTACATGCAGCTCCCAACGTCAGATTCTCCCGTGTGCCGTCTTGTTTTCTGTGCATTCATACTCCGCGGCACCTGCACCGCAAACTAACAAAGGGACTCACGGGCCAGGTAATAGGTTCCGTTTGTCGTAACCTCAACCATAGAGATTGCCATGGAGCTGGCCATCCTCAAAGTCCATTTGATCCCCAAACCCTTCATGAAGCTGAGCAACGAACTCAAGGGAAGCGCTTTCCTGGTTTTGGTCGTCACAAGGGTCCCCCTGTGCTCCGAAGAATGGGTCAAAGTCTTGACTACCGGAAGGCGAAAGGCCAAGCGGTATGGAGGGGCTAGCCGCTGCGTCCAGCGTGCAGGAGACTGGAGCCATCGCAGAGTATTGCGCTGCGGTCTCTGCAACGGGGCGACCAACGTGCTCTGTGGCAGACGTACCCTCACTGCCCGCCGGTAGAACTCGATCGGAAGCGCTTTCTTGGTGGGATTCTTCAAAGAGAGTCAGAAGCCTCGCAACAGCGTCCTCAAAAACAGCTTGGGAAAAGTCCTGGATCGCTCCAGAGTGCTGTTGCAGGTGTTCTGGGAGCCGTGGTGTGACTTGTGTGTCAAATATCTCCCTCCAGCCTCGAGAGATGAAGGCCTTCAAAGAGCCCAACTCCCCACTTGAATCATGCAACGCGTCAATGTATGGACTGACCGGGAGCGGGTGTGGCGCTGGGAACAGAATTCGGAAGATGTCGAACCAGTTGTCGGCTTTGCTCTTCTTGGAATCAGCACGCTTCCTGATCTGTGCCCTTTGCTCTCCTGTGATCCTCTCCTCGTATAAAGGCGGCCGGTCTTGTAAAACACAACCTCGTGTCCGTATGTGCGCATCCAGTTGTTTTTCACCGGGTAATTTTTCAAAGCAAACAGGGCAGTGAATTCCAAAGTAGTGGCATCGCCACAGGTGAAACTTCACCCTGGAGGGGTCTCGCAGGACCTTGTTCCCACACTTTCGGTGCGTGAGTGGGTTTGCCTTGAAGAATGGGCATGCGAAAAAGAACTCCACTTCGCCATGCTCGGGACTGTCCTGGTTGCCAGAGGGATTATCGTCATCACTGTCATCTCCGTTCCGATGCACTTGCGATGCCCCTCTACCCTTACCACTTCCCCGAGCTCTAGGGCGCCCAGAAGAGGTAGAAGTGGTACCTTCTCGACGAGACGACGTTTCTCCGCCGTTGGTTGCTGAGCCATGCGGCGTCTGGCCAATACCATGCTTTTTGACGCACTCGTTCACGATGAGGTCGACGAACTCTTCCTTCTTGGCAGACAACAGGCGCTCAGCCTCTTCATCTTCAGAGCAACTTTCCGAGGTCAGCACTGACTCAGCATCGCTGTCAGACTCCATTGGCTCCCAAGAGCTCGTGATCTCACTCCCGGACTGTTCGAAGGGTCGGTTTTCTAGTCGAATTGGACTTGTAGACGACGAGCTGACGTTGCATCCGCGACTGGCGCTAGTATCTCCAAAGCGCGTCGTCGTCGCCGCCTTGGAGACACGCAGGATCTTCTCGGTGGTTGTATTTCTCCGGACTGACGCTCCCGAGCTCGATCCTTGCAAACCAGAGGGAGATCCAGATCCCATAGCTCCTTTGGCGTTGCTAGAACCAACAACCCACTGCTGAACCCCGGTTGACACATAATTACCGAACCTCTCCCCGTGTGAAAGCAGGCAATATGCGGCTGCATAAACAAGTGCTACGCATATGACAGTTTTGGTGGCACCCAAGGGTAAGATGCTGCTCTGAATGTGAAGCAGCCCAAAGACCTGGGTGAAATGAGAGAAGACCTAAAGTATCTATGTTAGACAGGAGGAAAATGCCGGCTTCAGGCTTTGCGGACAGCTTACGAGAGGGACGATGAAAAGGCCCATGGCCGTTTTGGCAACCTCTAAAGTCCGAAACCCCCAAAAGCTTTGCACCTGGAGAGTTTACTTGTTAGGTTCCTCCACGGAAAGAAGAGCAAGATTTAAGCTTGGCGACACACCAGATAACGGTTTCTGTCCTGCAACGCGTCTCGGAGGCTCTCAAGGCGTGCAAGCTTCTCCCTGATACGCGAGTAGGTCTTGCTGATGCTCTGGACGTACTGATGCATCTTTTCATTGTCGCCCGAGAGGAAGTAGCCGACATCGCCGTTTTCGAACTCAGCCCACAAGCGGACGGCTTCCGAAACAGAAGAGATGAGTTTGGTGAGATGCTGAATCATCTCCTCGTTCCGGTTGCTGTGGGCCTTGACGCTACTGGCTGCAAATCTGTCCGGGTGCCTAATTGTTGAAAATGTGTCAGCTGGCGACTAATTGTGTAATAGATCGAACAACCCCCTGAGTGTCCAGTGCTTTGAGACTCACCTGTCGTCAATCGCCTCTCCCATAACCCTGGTGGTTGTGTCCAACTCCAGCAAATAGTTATTGGCGTAAGCTTCCAACACCGAGAGGAAGTACATCCTGGCATCTCGCCAAGACTTTCCTAACTCGCGTGTTCCTCCATTCCCGGTCATTGGGTCCAAGAGCACCCTGCGTTTGCTCCATTCTCTCTCGTGGTACTCGGCCGAGTTGCGTGAGTTCGGGTCATAGTATGTGTCCATGACGGCGTACGCAGTCCAGACACGATCATCAATCCCGGTGAGCAAGGCGGACTGATGCGCTTCGTAGAGACACCAACTGCGTTGGCCTAAAGACGAGGGAGGTGACGGCCGAGGGAGGCAGTCAAGAACCCAGGAGCGTCTCAAGGGCTGGTCATCGGGTTTCTGACGGGTATCACGACGGAGCTCGCTATGCTGCCGAAGTACATAGAAGGGGAGGCTGAATTGGAACGTGAAGGTCTTGAAACCTTGTGTCTGTTTCCAAGAGATTAGCCGATTTGATGCTCTCATTGCATCCATGCGATGTCAACACATACCGTGACGGTGGCGTCAAGACATGGACTTAGCGTTATGTGATTGTACAAAAAGTTAATAAGTGGCCTTCTCTGAGTTCTGGAAGCCGTTGCCGCGAGTACTGAGATCCCTGACTCGTCCATATCGGGGAGGTATCTGAAATCGCATCGGTTAGACATGTGGCCCGGCATACAACAATCCAAACAAATGACTAGAAGTGTGATAGAGAATGGGTGCTTACATGAGTCTTCGATCTCCAGCAACCTCTCCCTTCTCCGAGGGCCGAGTTCTTTGCGACCTCTGTGATCATCAGACAAGAGGAATAGGCAAATCGATGATCATCCGTCCAAAACTTACCGGAATGCGCAACTCTTCGTACAACTGCACCTGTGTCAAGCCCCGACGTTGTGAGGTATTCATGCCGTCTCTCAGTCTTTTGGAACCAGCCCACCCGCTGCCCCGACTATCGACAATCGCAATCAACGGCTCCATCCGGTCACTCTTGTCCACGGGTTGTGTACGAGATGCACGCTGACAAAAACCCAGGATCACGTCTTCGTCATCGAGATGCAATCTCCCGTGTTCCATGCCTTGAACAGGCGCCAAGAACATTTTCACCCTATCCAAGAGGTCGAAATGCTCGGGGGTTGCCAATCCAACCTCCAGGTCAGTTGAGCTCGATGCTCTCTCCCCTAATGTTCTCCCGCCAACAACTTCTTCGGGTTCATCCTCGTCGTCGGAACTCATATCTGTATCGTCATCGCGATTGTCGAGCTGCCCAAAAATCTGCAGCCAGTCAACGAACGGTGTGTCCTCCGCATGACGACTGAACTCGCGTGGATGAGCGAGATCGGATGGCCATGCGTGACCACTTGTTGCCCGCGAGTAATTCATCATCGACTGATGATGATTCTCAGCTGCTGTCAGGTGTTGTACTGGGTAGACTGGTTGTGGTGTGAGTGAATAACTGCACTTGTTTTCAGGAATGTCGAGGCGGGTTAAGTATCTCAAAATACGCAAGTATGTTTGTCGTTGGCCTGGCGCTGTTGGGCACAAGTCTTTTGCCTCGCGTGCTGAGGAGTCAGTCATACCCACGTTTGGGTCCCGCTGCCCTCCACAGAGCACAAGTCGGTGCCCAAAAAAGCGCACATCAGTGCACTTCCCGGAGCAAGATGGGGCGACTTAAGCCAATGAGCGCTGCGGGCAACTTGTGCTACCACACTCCGATGTGCTGTCATCCTCGGATGTGGCTTGACTGGCGATTTTCACTGGCTGGGGCACGATTCCAGGCGGCGGGCGCATGCGACCAACTGCCACAAATCTGTCCCATCCGCCTTGGGCGCAAGAGACTTGAAGTCGTTGGGCAGGGCCCGGCTCCCATTATTTGCTCTCTTTTGTCGACCAAGCCACGCCAGACAGGATAGCTCTGATCCCTTGGGTTCTCGTCAGTCACACCCTTACCCAATTCAACAAAGCAGGGAGATCTATGCCGGCGCCCGAATCGGCGATGCGAAAGAGTTTGATCAATTAGACCGGGTTCCTGGACCCTCCCCCCCCCCACACAATTGAAGACCTTAAAAGCAAGGATCCTTGGGTCACCGTGTGCGGGATTACGTTGCGCCGCAGATAGCCGCCAAAATGGTCTGTTCCATTTCCTACCTCCACCCCGCACACCCAGATACAGCCAAACTGAAGCAGCTAATTCGCCATTCCAGCCACACTCCAAAAGGGAAAAGGGAGGCAAGAAACGACGGGTGACTGCAATTTGGATTTGGGTTTGCGTGAGTCTTATCCCATTGCCCCCACAAAGATTTTCACACTTGGCTTACCATGTTCTCATCTCTTTCAGTGCTACTGCGGCCATTCAGGGCCCGACACGAAGCTCCTCGCCGAATATTGCCCCAACCAAGGGTGCTACCATAACCGATGCTCGAACTGTGACATTCTCCAAGTCAAACATCCGAATTGTCCAGCCATATCAGATCGATGATGCACTGAAGCAAAATGTATTGTACTTTTGGTCCTGGGCGAGGGCAGGGAAGGTTGGAAAGGTCAACTATGGTATGAACCCTGCATAACAAATTAACAGCAGCTAATGCCTAACTCGCAGCACAAAAACCGGTTGTAATCTTAGATTGTTCGGATTTTTGGCGTCGCTTCTTAACTTGCTAGCAAGATATTGTTTATATAGGGCCTGAACAAGAGCGTATTTATTTTTACAACACAAACAGACGTGGATCGCAACAATGACGTAACCCCTTGACCCCTCCAAAACCATCCATCCATTTCAACCCAATCGCCCACCACCCATGCTATCCCCTCCATCACCACACCTCGCCTTCAGGTTCCCATCATCAAAAATCGCCCGTTATGTATTCCAAACCACCCGGGTACGCAACCCACAAAACCGGTCGGCCCTTTACCACCTCACACCGCATCCACTTCCTCCACCGCGACCATGAAACCAACCACAAAGTCCCCATCTCGCCCTTCCACGACATTCCTCTTCGCCACACACCCGAAATCCTCAACATGGTGATTGAAATCCCCCGTTTCACCAATGCCAAGCTCGAGGTTCTCCACCCTCCCTCTTCCATCATCTTTCCCTCTCTGCCCTCCCGAGAATCAATCATCTAACTCATCTACCATCGCAGATCTCCCGAACTCAACCCCTGAACCCAATCGCTCCCGACACCCTCCACTCGCACCCTCGCTTCGTAAAGCCCTGCTTCCCCTACAAAGGCTACCTCTGGAACTACGGCGCCCTCCCCCAAACCTGGGAATCGCCCCACCACATCGATCCAGACACGCATCACAAAGGCGACAACGACCCGCTCGACGCAATCGAAATCGGCGGCCGTCTCGCATCGCCAGGCGACGTTAAACGCGTCAAAGTCCTTGGCGTGTTGGGACTGATCGACAAGGGCGAAACGGACTGGAAGATTGTAGTGATTGATGTTGACGATGCATTGGCGGACAAGATGCATGATATTGAGGATGTGGAGCGCGAGCTACCCGGCTTGTTGGATGCGACGAGGGATTGGTTTCGGATTTATAAGGTTCCGGATGGGGAGGGCATGAACGAGTTTGCGTTTGGTGGTGAGTGCAAGGGACGTGAGTATGCGTGGGGGGTTGTGAGGAAGTGTGAGCGGTACTGGAGGGAGTTGGTGGAGGGAGAGGTGGAAACGGATGTTGCGCTGTAAGCCTTGATGATATGGGGAGCCCGAGGGCGATGCTGACGTGATAGGGATAATACGACGTTGAAGGGCACGCCGGGGTGGGTTGACCCGAGGCGTGTCAGGTTGCCGCCTGAAGAGGATCTGAGTCCTGCGCCAGTGGGAAGGGAGACGCAAGAGTGGTATTTTGTTGACAGGGATGGGCTTGACAAAACGAAGGAAGAACACGAGCCGACGGCAGATATCAAGGTGGTGGAGGACGATATGGTCGAGTCTCTGGACGGAAGCAAGTTGGAGATCGTCATCAAGTTGGATTAATGCATTCATTCTCTTGCATAAACACAGACGTCTCGCCTACAAATAACTCCTCAACTCATGCATCAACAGCCGTAAGTCATAACCTCAACTACAAGGGTTTCTGTCCATAAACAACATGACTGACGACGGTGTTAGCTCATGCCCCAAAACGGACGGGCAAAACTTACAGGTCAAATTGTATGTGCAACTTCCGACTGGTCAACTCTTCCCGTACTTTGGCCAGGGTCTCGACGATCGTTTCGTGATCCCATCCCAAAACATGGCCCAGCAGCTTAAATGAGAACCCTTCCAGCCCGTTGAGGATCTGTTCTAAATTCAACCAGCCCAGCTCTTTTAGTCGTCTGTCTTTTGCCCACGGTCCGACCGGGATAACAAATCTTTCATGCCCCATGTTTATAAATCCCCCGTCTCGAACCCATCCTTCGAGGTACGCCCCTGGCGAACCCTCTGCGCCGTTGACGCGGCATGCCTGCATGAACGCGTTGATCCACATTTGCGTGGCGGTCCCTTCGTATGAATCATCGTTGGCGTAAAAGTTCAAGTTATAGTCCTGAAACTCGGCCCACCCTCCAGGAGTGATATGTCTGCTTCGTCAGTCGGTGCACCTATCGACGAGAAAAGACATACTCATAAATCTGCGAAACCAGCCCCGGCCAGTCTTTGATGCTGGACGCCATGTACCGACAAAAAATAAAGTCAAACGGATCCTGCTCTGCCCACGGCAGCTCGACGTCGTCGATAACAAACCGGACGTTTGGCGGTACCCTGGACTCGTCAGCTCCATCTTTTGACCGCAAACAGAAGAGTTGGTTACCAGCTCGGCTGTATCGCACTCAAATCGTTTCCCACTATTTCCACCCCGGGATACTCATCACCCATCGCCATGGCCCCTGCTCAGTCAGCATGAACCCCCCCAACAGCCGCCGACGACACGCACATATGCCCGTCCCAGTCCCAATATCCAAAATACGTCGCATCGAGCTCGGATCTATCGGCGCGAGAAACAGCTTCTCGCCAATGCTTCTCATCGAGAGCAAGTGCGTGAGATCGAGTCGGTCCTGTTCGGCCTGCAAAAGCATGAGTTCCACGCCCGTGTCACACATCGCGACGTCAACAAACCTCATCATTTGGAAGACAGTAGGCTAGAATCGCAATCAGCCACCCCTCTTTCTCAAGATCAACCCCGCACTGTCGAGTTCCCGCCCAAACTCACCGCCGTGCCGAAACGCATGATACCGTCTACCGTGCTCAAACGGGTACTCGAGAATACTGGACCGGATCGATGCGGTGTAGCTGGACATTTCATCCTCAAAGCCGGAGTCATGCTCGCTCTGCTGTTATCAGTTACCACCTGCGATGGCGACATGATTTGTCATGATCCTCGCGCGGGGTAAAAAAAGGAAAGACAAACCGAGTCGATCTCAATTGCCTCATCGCCTTCCGGGTTCATTTATGCGATGAGCCTTTTTGCGTGTGGTGTTGATATCGCGAATACAAAGGGGGGGGAAATAAAGGGGAAAGATGATGAGATGAAGTTGGGAATAGCCAGCGACGGGCAAACAAAACCGACAAGGAAACGGGCGTGGACCCGGCTGGTTGGGCCAACGCACCCGTGCCAGAAATATCTCTCCGGTTTGGACGCGGGCCAAGCCACAAATGTACGATCGCTCTCTGCAGTGACTCGTTCGGGACAGGCGTGTATGGTCTCCCCACATCAGTCACTCCCAGTCCCTTTTTCACTGGTTGACCCGACACCCACGACACCAAAGCGAAACCGAAGGATCGAGTTTTAGTGCGTGCTGAGGGTAGCGTCGCCAAGACTTGTTTATTGTTCTCTTGTCTTATCAGCGTCGACCAGCAATCGTTCGAGTCGTGCGGGAGGGCAAAGGACGAAAGCAAAAAAAAAAAAAAAAAAAGTCTCGGCGCCGATGACGGTGGGGAAAGGCCCCGCACCAGGGTCCCTCGAGTAAGATACGCAAGCTGCTGCACGTCTGAGGCGGTGTGATGGATGATGCTCGGTATTGGAAGCACCCATGCCATGCCTGCCGCGAGCCAAGACGTCAGGCCAATGACACGCCGCGATATCCCATGCATGCTGCACTTTCCCCTCATCCCCTCATTTTATCGGGTCTGGACTCGGCCCGCTTACGTTCACACCCCTTCCTCCCGTCGTTTGAACTGGAAAGCCGAACCACTCTGCTGGAACGAGCCAAGTCTGACCTGGCTTGACCCGACGAGTCCCTTACCCGATGCAAACTAGTCTTGGTTGTGCTACCTGCCGAGGTAATCCGTCGATCGATCAATGCGAGGTGGCTCGAGATGGGAAGCTGTTGCTGCGGGTTGTCCAGGAATGCGTTTGGCTTATTCAGGGATGAAAAGCTGCCAAGGTGGGACTTGGAGGAACTAGCCCGGATTTGAAGGGCCGTCGGGGTATAAAAAGACATTTACCATTCCAGGGTCAAAAGTGGCAGGTGTCGCCTATGCTCCAAGATGAAGACCATGCCGAAACGTTACCGTGAACCCTGGCTTTGTTTGGGGTTGACAAGATCACGCACCGATATTGGATGAATTAGCCCCTGTTCCGCCGCGTTCAACTTCATCTAAAAGGACAGCCGGTCGAGAGGATGCAAAACCAAACACAAATATTGCACTTTTCCAATTCTATCAGATCCAGGGCGTATATGCGGCGTGAACGAAACATCAAAACCAAATTCCAAATCAGCTACATACCGTCCGGCGCATAGAACACTACTATTTTTCCTAACTTTTCCTACTTTTTGTCCATCTGAAACGTGTACCTGCAGCGGCAAAGGAGAGCAAAACTTGACCTTAAAGGTTCCCCAAAGTCTGGGATTCCCTTACTGACAACACTAACTTCTAAATCATGGAGCTGTGGCGATTCAAGGGATAGGAAATACCAGCAAACCCTTCACAGGGTTATATAAACACCAATGTCGTCTTATTTCTTTCTCACAGTCACAGTATTGTGAACATGTTGTGCTGCACGTGCCAAAGGAAACTGTGCGGACTCACTTCTAAGAGTCCAGCCGGCCCTGCAGCTTCATCAGAGCATGGGGATATCACACTCTGAGGAGTGTGAATCCATTGAGGCAATGAGGTTAGCCCCATCGAGACAGATGACGATGCTGAACAATATAATGATTGGAACCAGCTTGACTTGGGAACAACATCTTCAATACAATCGATCTTGCTAAAAGTTCCATTTCCCAGCGGAGATGGTTTCTTTTTTGCGGCAGGTATGAGGCAAACCGGGGGACGAATCCGGGGACGAACCCGGGGACCGGCAACCCTCAGCCAAGTCGGGATGACACAGCTGAGCCGGGCTGCCTTCTTGACTGCCTGATGTCACATTATGGTGTCTAAATCACGGGTTGGAAACCAGAAGTTATAGGTATTTGCTCTCCTCTGGGTGGAAAGGTTCACTATCAAGGATGTCTCTGAGTCCTTGAGATCGTTTTGAGAGCAGAGAACAGTCCCTGGGGCTCACCTAGATGCAGAGAGTTGAGCGTATCTCGGGCCCTTTGGACATGGTCCAACATTTCCGAGCGAATCTCCAAGAGCAAATACAGATACCCACCAAGATCTCCACTTCCGTCTATGGTTGCGACGAAATATAGCTCTTCATCTGACCTCTTCTTCAACAGGTCCTGTCTTGCCTACAAAACCTCACCCCAGGTTCCTTTTCCTCCCTGCTTTCTTCCTCCCCCACATTCCAACCCAAGCAGAGGCTGCCAACAAGCCGCCATCATGGCCACTCACGGCGATATCCTCCGACCGCTGCATCCGACCGTGCTCCTCGCCAGACATGGCGACAGACTCAAGGAGCTCATCCTCAAGACCGTCGGCATGTTCGTGGTAATCCATCAGACCGGCTCCAGCACGCTGCTCGACGCTCCCTGCCGCGCGCTCCACTGCTTCCACGAGAAGAACGACAACGGCCGCACCCACACCGAGGACCCCGCCTTCGTCCGCGTCCGCCGTGTGCCTGTCGACGCCACTCTGACCCAAGACCAGCTGTTCCATGCCATCTGCTTCTCGGCCATGATGGACGTAGGCAGTTTGATCGGCGAGCAAAAGGTCCAGTTTGACTACGGCCTCCTCTACTGGCGACCCATACCGACTTGGGGTCTTTTTCCGAGGATGTGGTACGCGTACAAGGGCCACGTCGACCTGGACCAGCTCGCCAAGGATATGACCGACCGCACAAACAGGCACAAGCGCCACTTTAATACCACGCCCATGCCCTTCACGCTCTATGATGTCGTCAAGCACCCTTTGTTTATGGCCGAGCCGACAATGACAGCGGAACAGTTTCGTCTTTGGTCGCCGGACTTTTTGCTGACCAAGGAGGAGGACGAGCATCTCACGCAGTATCCCAGGCCGGCTCTCTATCCCACACTGTCTACTGGTGAGAGAGTTACTTTCCGGGAGTTCTGGGACAAGATGAGGGAGAATGTGTGAGGTGGGAGGACTCTGGGTCGCATTCAGGGTGTTTCTGGCGGCAGCGTTGGGTCGCTAGCAGGATTAAGGTCAGGTATCAGTGGTTTCATGGATACTGGCACTGCTAGAGGTAGAATCCAAGGTCACCTGCATTGGAGGCCAATATGATTCTTTGATAATGCTTGTGAACGCATCTGGTAATTACCTGCATGGCTGCCTGCAATTTAAATACCTACCTATCAACAACATTTCCTCACGCCTGATGGTTTCTTTGACAGGCATACATACATACATTCCTTCCAGACATACATACTCCCGAAGCAGCACCTGAAATCTTTTAAAAACCCAGTGAATCCTAAATCGCTAGTACTTCTTGAAAACGCCGCAGGCCATCGCTCTCTCTGCGCCTAATGACCGGGACCTGATCATCTCACTACGCCAGTTTCCGGATAAATCTGGTGGTAAATTTATGACTGAGCTAGAAGTAAAACAAATACCATAAGGACCCCAGAACTTTAGCAACACTTGAAACGCCCTCCATCGAGCAAGCCCAAGCAATAATTTCCGTTTGCTTTCCCAATAGTCCCACGCCACAATCACTCGCCCTTTGCAACTGTTACGATCCAACCCTCCCGTCCGGAGACCCCATTCCAGGGGCCTTCACTCGAAACGGATTGCCTCCACACCCGTTACAGCACATCCCGCTGTTCGATCCAAAACAACACCCCTTTTGATCCGAAAAGCAACACCCTTCGTGGTCTGAAAAACAACAGCCTCCGTGGTCGGAGAAGCAGCACCCTCCGTGTGATGAGAAACAGCAGCCACCGCTGTCGGCGAAACAACAACCAGGTGTGTCTTCCATTTTAGCCCATTTGTCGGGAGGTTGCGCTGACATTGGCGAGTGGCCTGAGTATTGTGGCTGGGATTGGGAGTCGATCGGAGTAGACTCCATTGGCTCATTCGGGGTGTAGCTCGGGCTGGGGCCTTTTGCTGACATTTCGGCGGTTCAGATGGTGTTTGGTGATGGGATGGTCTTTTTGAATGGTGAAACTGGGTGTTTCCCGTGGAGTTGCTGCTTTCCGAGGATGATGGTAATCCGGCCGCCCTAAATAGGTTGCAGTCATCGGATTCCCTGATGTCAGGAGACGAGATGAAAGACGTTGATGGTGGCGTGATTCCATTGTCGGAAAACTCGAGAGAGACATCCCGACAGCCCAAAACGGAACATGGACATTGCTGGAGAGTCCTCGGATGATGACCTTCAAAGGGGATGCGTGATCATTATCATAATCATCTTCCAAGTGAGCATGTCCCGTAATACCTCCCATACCGCCAGCTTCCCACTCAGACCCCCGTTTTGGCCTCCAATGTTGCCGCCGTCGTCCAGTGTCGGCCAACCCTAACCCCCTTCTCCAACCAGCCCCGCATCGTGTCAGCCCCACTGAAAAGTTGCGATAACGATAAGCTTGGTGCATCCAGGAAAAATCTGGCAAGCAGCGGTCACCTCAACACACGCCCGCGACATCGACAACATGGTCAAAAGGAAAGTCGCCGCGCTCGAAAAGGTTGAGGCCGATCTGGTCAACCTCCAGTACAAGATCAGGAGAGACCCAAAGTACGCTACCCAACTCTCGGCGCCAATTGCCCCCGTCGCAATGCTGACCCTTCAATTCGCAGATCCTACACGCAGGAATTCCACGACCAGGTCCGATGCCTCGACGAGACGGACGATCGCAATCCCTGCTGACTCTTCATAGTGGCTCACCTACGACGCGCAACGACAAATCTTCCTTTCGTCCCCCGCGACCGCTTCGGCCGACGACACCAAAAAGTTCCACGACCTTGTTGACTTTGTCGCCCACGTCGCAGACCTCTACCCCAAGACCACCGCCCCATACGCCGATCACCTCAAAGAGCTTCTCAATCGCCACCATGCCGTCTTGGACAAGGAGTTGCGGGAAAAAGTGGTCGGCAGCCTGGTGCTGCTGCGCCGAAAGGAGGTCATTGACTCAACCAGTCTGCTGACCACCCTGTTCCCAATCCTCATCTCGGTGCGTTCTCTGCTTGCGCTGCGCCGACACGACTGACAGAAGTAGACCCCCAGCAAGACCCTTCGAAACCTCCTCTATACCAAGATCATCAGCGATCTGCGCGAGTCCAACTCCAAGACAACGAACCACAAGCTCAATCGAACGATCCAGACGGTGCTTCACAACCTGGTCACGTCGGACCGCACATCGACCAAGGGTATGTGGGCCACGCGCATCACTCGTGAGCTCTGGCGCCGTCAGATTTGGACGGATGCGAAGCCTTGCGACGTGATGAAGGAGGCGTGTTTGAGCGACAACGAGAAGGTGGTGATTGGCGGCATCAAGTTCTTCCTCGGCGGAGACAAGGAGCGCGAAGAGCTGCAGGACGATTCCAGCGACGAGGAGATTGACATTAAGAAGATCAAGCACCAGACTGGCATCAACAAGAAGACGAAGAAGCGCGCCAAGGCGGTCGAGAAGGCCTTGGAGAAGGTCAAGAGGTGCGTTGACGTGATGCTCGCCGATCGTAGTGGATGCTTACCCAAGACAGACAAGAGAAGAAGAAGAATGCTCCTCACCCCCTCAACTTTTCCGCCCTTCACCTCCTCAACGATCCCCAGGGCTTCGCCGAGCAGTTGTTCCAGAAACATCTCCAGAACACCAAGAACAAGTTCTCGCTTGAGAGCAAGCTCCAGATCCTCCAGCTCGTCACCCGTCTCGTCGGTCTGCACAAGCTGACTATCATCTCTCTCTACTCTTGGTTCGCCCGCTACCTGACGCCGAAGCAGGCCAACGTCACCTCGTTCCTTGCTTCTCTCGCCCAGGGCACCCACAACCTGGTTCCTCCTGACGCCATCGAGCCGTTGATCGTGAAAATCGCCAATGAGTTCGTCTCTGAAGCTTCGGCCTCCGAGGTCGCAGCGGCGGGTATCAACTCGATCCGTGAGATCGCCATGAGACAGCCGCTCTGCATGAACGAGACTCTGTTGCAGGATCTTGTCATGTACCAGAAGAGCAAGGACAAGGGTGTGGTGATGGCGGCCAAGGGCCTCCAGTCGCTTTACCGAGAGGTTTATCCCGAGTTGCTGCAGAAGAAATTCCGCGGAAAGGACGCCACCATGGGTCTGCGGTCCGGCGAGACCAAGCAGCTCAGATTCGGCGAGGAAGAAACTGGCGGTATCGAAGGCATCGAGTTGCTGGAGCAGTACAAGGAGGAGCAGAAGCAGAAGAAACGCGCCGAGCGTGCTGAGGGTGAGGAAGGTGATAAGGACGTCGACTCGGACGACGAGGGCTTCAACTCGGATGATTGGGAAGTTGATTCGGATGACAGCGATGACTCTTCGACCGGCTGGATCAACGTCGAGAGTGACTCTGAGGATGACGAGCCAGCCAAGAAGCGGCAAAAGAAGGACGAGGATGAGGATGAGGCGCCAGAGCTGGTTGATGAGGAAGCCGCCGCTGCTGCCGAGGCAAACAGGATATCCAAGCTTGCCACGACAACCATTCTCACACCTGCCGATCTCGCCAAGCTTCAAGAACTTCGAAGAGAAGCCAACATCGACAAGGCGCTGGGCAAGCCGTCCAAGAAGAAGATGGAGCTCATTGCCAGACACATTGACGAGGGTGTTACGGCTGATGACATTGAGCTGCCGGCTCAGCTGGGCAAGAAGTCGACCAAGGAGGAGAGGGTTGCGCGTGCCAAGGAAGGCAAGCCGGAGCGTGAGGAGCACAAGTCGACCCAGGCTATCAGGAAGTCCAAGAAGGAGGCTGAGGGCAAGAGTACGACGAACAAGGAGAAGGCGAGGAAGAAGAATTTCCTGATGACGGTGGGCAAGGCGAGGGCCAAGAACAAGAGAAGTTTGGTGGAGACGAGGAAGACGCTGAGGGCACATATCGCGAGGAGTAAAAGTGGTGGGCGGAGGAGGAATGGTATGTAGGCTTGGCAACGCAAAATCGACGGGATATTGGATTGGAGCAGTCTTTGTGAGTGATGTCAACAAAACCAGGGGTGATCACCTTGTGATGCGTGAACAAAGCCATCTGCATGAAACCAAACACTCTCAACGAGGAGCAGCACGCTTCATCTCAGTGCAGGCAAGTGCAACCAAGGTTCCTTGGTTGCAGTTTAGATCCACCTCACCCTTTTGAGTCAACATCGGAAGTCGGTGATTCTCATTCCCGGATGGCCACCAGATTAGCCTCACGCGCACACACTTACTCACTCGATGCTTGCTCAAACCATACTGGATTTGGCAAACATGTTGAAATCGAGTGCGGTGCACTGCTTTCCGGCTGGCTAGAATTAGAACGTCAAAATGTAGTTTTCATCGGCGATAATTGCCACAAAAAAAAGAGAGAAAAAAAAAAAGCTCAAATACAAGTGCGATCACACTCCACGCCTATCTCCCTTGACAAATGAGGGATGCCACAACAACAATAGGCTGGGGTGGTGATGTTTTGTCGGTGCTGGTTGGGTTCACGGTTCGCCACTTTCCCTCGCCACCAGCAGTCACTGCATTTTCAACCCCCGAAGAGGTCATGAGCTCTATTTGGGCGGAGTAAAGGACCGTTGTGGCCGTCAACGACCCCTGTACTGCTCGTCATCCTTGGTATGATCACCTGCATTTTCAAGTCTGCAGGATGCCGTTGGGCAGTCTCCGACAGAATAAAGAACACGTCGAATTCTCAAACACGTATCGCTGCCTTCAAGAAATGGCAAACTTCAGTTGAAAGGTTTCTTAAAACCCTTCAGGCACTGAAAAGACATTACGGGTGGAAGCCCTTGGGTTGAAAGCAGTCCTACAGTCAGAACCTTCCCAATATTTTGTTTCAACAAGGGAGCAATTTGTCCTTGTCTGAACTTCGATTACCCCAGCGTGTGAGCATCCCACCAAGCGAGTCGCATCCAATCTTCAAGCTGCAGCCAGCAACAGGTCCGCGATTGCAACAATCACACACCAGCGCTCATCAATCCCATATGATATCATCATTCATAATTCCTGAGAAAAGCCGTCTATCCCATCGTATACCATGATCCCATTATTCATATCCCATGACACATCATTACCCGTCCTCATAGATACCAAGCCAATGCGTGTGTCTCTGCAGGCTCACAACCACATCCACCGCCCAACAACCCTCCCCTTGCTCTCGACCGCCAGCATATCAAACACACCTGGCGCCAGATCCAAATCCATCATCCCGCACCCCTCACACCGATCAACAACCACCACCTCAACCGCCACCTCACCTCTCCCGCTCTCGCTGAAGTCCCGCATGACGCGTATCTTTCGTCCACACAACGGATTCCCATTCGGATTTGTCCCGTTCCGCACCGCATCGAATAGCTCATGCCCAACCGCACATATCGGATCAGTGATGTTATTGGTCCACCCGCAGGCTCCCAGGCCAGGCTTGAAATACGTCAGGTCGCCTTCGTAGACCCGTCCTTCGGTGTCGGGGAGGGGCAGCTCCGGAGCATGATGGGTGAGACCTAGACCTAGTCCGAGACCCAGGGCGAGAGCGACGAGAAAGAGGGCACTGAGGATGAGGGCGAGGATGAAGACGTCGCGGGTTAGACCGAGGATTTTACGCGGTCGGTAGGAAGGTGGGGTTGGGATGTTGAAGGAGGTGCGGTGGACGGTGGCGCCTTTCTCAAGGCCCTGTTCGAGGGAGTCGTGAGAGGGGAAGACGGAGCGGGGACGTGGTTTCGGTGGGAAGAGGAGGGTGCCGAGGCGGGACCGTCGGAAGGAACGAGAGAGTTTGGTGTAAGAGAATTTTGGTCTTTTTGGCGGTTTGCTGGGAGTTTCCCAGTCGGGAAGGTCGCGGATTCGTTGGAGGGTCGGGGGAGCCTGCGGTGTTGGTGGTGTCGCCGGGGTGGTGGCTATCGCTGGGTTGGTCGTTGACGTCATGATGGATTCTGCCGATGGTTTGGCTTTGCAAAAACGAAAGAAGGAAATTGTGGCGATCGCCTGTGTGTGTTGTTTCATTTGGATGGAGGGAAGGGAAGGGAAAAGGTGCGTCACAGCCACCAGAGAAAATGTTTGTCGTCCCGGGGCGGGGATGGTGTGACGACGAGAGGTTTGGTGATGCAGGGAGAAGTCGCCCTTTTTGCTGGAGGCGCAGGCGGGGCAAAATCAGGAAGTCGGCATCACCGATCGTCGCTGCCGTCCCGTCCCCCACACATTGCAATGGTGGCGGGTAGGTGGCGGGCGCCTTCCACCAATGCCAAGCTTTTGCACTCCAACTGCTGGCCGTCTCTTTTTCGTCGCGATTCAGTCCTGCTGCTATTCGGATTCGCTGTTGCTTGTTTCGTCGAGCAGGCCCTGCTCTTCGCCTCGCACTGCGGCTGCCGTGTTGCTCTGTCTCACGGCTTCGGCAGCAATCCTGACGCGCGACCACTGCAACCGATGCAAGACATTCGTGTCGACCGAGTCCCCGACAATTTCCTTAGTGAAGACGTCGTCCACTGACTCTAGCTTGAGCCCGCCGGTTTCGGGGTAGAACAGCCAGACGATGACGGCGTTGATCAGATTGAACGCGGCCCAGATCAGATAAAACCGCCATCCCATCTTTGCGATGCCGACGGGCGTCACCTCGACGACGACCCAGTTCCCCACGAAATCGGCAGCGGCAGCCAGCGCGGATCCCTTGGCTCGGATTTTCAGGGGCAGGATTTCGGGTGGATAGATCCAGACACATGCCATCCAGCCCCAGGTGAAACATGCCTCGAACAGAAACAGGAACACGACGGCCGCGATGGCCCCGGTGCGCGTACCCGACGCGGTTGCGACTGCCTCGCCGATGAGGACCACGCCCATTCCCAACGCCATGGTGATGAACAGCTTCCGTCGTCCAACCCTATCGATCGTGTACCACGTCACAAACGATGCAAGCACATACCAGAGCTGGGTGAAGCAGCCGAGGAACAGGGCATCCTGTTGGGTCATGCCCAGCGCATTCTGAAAGAGGAGCGGGGCAAAGTATGTGATGATGTTGATGCCCGAGGCTTGCTGCATGAACTGGATTCCGAGGGCGAGGTAGAACCGCTTGTCGGCGCTCACGCCGTTGGATCGGAACAGGTCACCCCAGCTGCCCTGGGCTTTGCTCTCTGCCTTGAGGGCGCCGATAATCTCAATCACCTCCTTCTGCACTTCCCTGTCGGTCTCGGTCTTCCCACGCAGTCTTGCGAGCACCGCTAGTCCGCGTCCTGGTGCGTCGCTGTGTCGTATTAGCCAGCGTGGTGTGTCCGGCAGAAACGGTGCGACCACGAGGATGTATGCAGCGAAGATGCACTGCAGCACCAGCGGGACTCTCCATTGGGCCTCGCCGGGGTGGAAATAGAACCAGTAGTTGATGCAATACGCCATAAGCAGGCCGACGAGCATCGTTGTGAGCTGGCAGCAAACTTGCCAGCCCCTCTGAGCGTGGGCGCTGATCTCGCTCTGGTACACTGGTGTCACGCTGGTGGTCAGGCCGATGCCAACACCAACCACGACGCGCGCCGCCATGAACTCGCCACGTGCCGCTGCAAGGCCCATAGCCAGGCCGCCCGCGGCTACCAGCAGGGCGCCGAAGAGGAGTGTTCGTTTCCTACCGAGCGGCTCACCGGTAAAGGCAGCGAGGATGGCTCCGGCGACGGCGCCGACGTCGTACAGGGCCGTGATGGTACCGATTTCCAGATCGGATGGGTTTCCCATCGCGTCGAGCCAAGAGGGCGAAATGACAACGCCCGACATGACGCCTTGGTCGTAGCCGAAGAGGAGGAAGCCGGCGCTGCAAATCGACGTGATTGCCGCGACGAGTGGTGGGCCCCGCAGGCCGCGCAGACCCGCGCTGAGGCTGGTAAACGGCATCGCGTTGGAGTTTCTCGACCAGTTTGCACCAGGCACGCAATTTCGACGTGTTGCAGGAGCGAGCCCCTCACGATGCCATGGACGCGTGGGTGAAGGAGCGAGGTAAAGTCGCGGACAGGTCACGACAGCAAACAAGGGTTCCTGGTCAGCCGGGAGGCAGGCAGTCTTGGCACTGGCGATTGAAGATTCAGGGTTAGGGTGCCCCTATACGCCACGAAGATGTCTTGTTATCCGGGCATGCGCCCAACTAGAGCCTCGAGCTCCAGGTCTCTCATACAGTTTACACTATCCATACACTCTCGCTCTATCTCTGGATTTCCTCGCCCGGGTGAAGACTTTTCCACGAATTTATTCCTCCAGAACCCCCATCTCGTCATCGACAAGCCCCCAACACCCCAATACCCCAGACCAGGCGCCACACTACCCGATTCCCCGGGTGTAGACTCCGAGATCGTAATCAAACTCAGGAGTCTATACCCGCCGTATCTGATCCACATCACAGCGCCGAGATCCCTTGCCCCCGCTACATCCTCCGATACCACCTCGAGCAACCCCTCATGCATCAATCGCATCGCCCACACAGCATACCGAGGCGGAAGAAGGCCGCAGTCAAACAACCTTGCGCAGAAAGCCTGGAGGTTCACCCACTCGGAATGCCGCCAGTCATCGTCCTGGTCCCGCGGCTCGCGCCACGCATCCTCAACCGCGCGACATATAACCGAAACAGACCCGAACAACTGCGTCGCCGGGACATCGGGCCCCGACCTCGTTGTCGACGTGAGGCTGTACTGGACTAGTTCATCGATAAGATCCAGCAGGAGGTCATGCCCACATGCCTCGTCGTCTTCAGCCCGGTCATCGTCCAGATCGTGCGGGATCTGCTCGGCCACGTGGAGGATTACGTCCTACACGTACTTGACGTAGTCTTCCGCCAGGTGGGATGGTATGGCGGCGACGATGGCGGAGCTGGCGAGGTCTGCGGTCACCGTTGAGTCGGATGAGGCCTGGTCGACGACGATGGCGAAGATGGCCGAGGTGAAGGGCGTGGGGTTTTGAGACCCCCGGAAGAGGAAGTTATTGGTGGACTCCATTGTCTGGGACGGTGTCAGTGTGTGTTGTATATGTGATTATTGCCGTTGCATGTTGTTTGTGTATGCCAGTGAAAAGAAAGCCAAGAAGGGGACATGAAGGGGAAGTGGCCCTCGAGGGGAGAGGCGTGCTGAACTCTAGTACCCGGCAAAGTTGCGAGCTGCTTGGAGTGATCCGGCAGTGAAGCGCATCTGAAACGCACAAGACGCCCATTCATTTGGGGTCAGGGCAAAGAGACTGAAGTGATGACTTACGATTGTTGGTGATATGGTCTTGAGGTGTGACGAGGAGAGTCTGAAACGGGCGGGGGCAAAGTGCTGGGCTTGAGAGATTTTCAGAATGGAAAATGGATGGATGGTCAAGTCAGAGAATTCGTCTTATACGCGCGAGATGACCGAAAATGATAGAGTTTATAGTCGTTTTGGGTTCATGTTTTGGAACTTTGAAGTAAAGTTTGACGATGTGCGGACGCTTATCTTGAACAAGGTTCTCGATGGGCTTGTAGAGTTTGGGATCGGGGAGATTGACATTGGCATTCAGCACCTCCTTGGACCGTGCTGTGTTTCGATGTTGGGGATTACAGCAAGGAGGCCATTCAGTGTACAAGACGACAGACGCGGGATTGGCTGGGGTTGAAGAGCTGCTCTCGGAGGGTGAAGTTGCGCTCACATGGGGAACATGAAGCGGAAGCTTACAACATCACACTCTAAAGTGTACGCAAAACCTATGTGTGACTCCCAAACTTTGTTTCTCGGGCTCCTGCTGGTGTCGGCCCGAAAGACGTTTTCGAGTTGTGCTTTGGTCCTGCAGCGGGTCTCGGTGTCCAGCCGTCTTGACCAGCCATACTGGCGAGTTCTTTCATCCAAGGCGTGGTGGCAGAGTGGTCTAATGTGCAAGACTAGAAATCTTGTTCCTTCGGGAGCGTCTGTTCGAATCAGGCCCACGTCGAGACGATTCTTTTTGGTAACACCCCATGTTGTAGGGATAGTAGAGCTCTTTTTTTTTTAGGTCCAGTCGCAGGTGGAGTCGAGGAAATTGTGCTATTGCATGCAGGCGGATCGTGGGAAAATGCATCCACCAACTGCACCTCAGATGCTGAAAGTCTTTGTTGATACACGTTCGGCATGTTGATAATCATATCAACGGAAAATTACCCGAATCACTATGTCCTTCTATGCTACAGAATACCGATGCCGTCTCTCTTTCCCAACTTGAGAGTAATTCGCAGACCTCCTCCCCGTCAGCCTGGAGCATGTCTCCAGAGGCAGGCCTGCATATCACGCTCCCACCGAGACAGTACTTTCTGCATTGACTTGCCCTCGCCTCATCTCACACCCCCTTCGACGCAACTGCTCAAAAACGAGCCGCACGCCGTTTCTCTTCCTTCTCTATGCGACGTCTGCAGCTGGCTAGACCACGACTAAACTCCATGATATCTTCCATAACAAGTTCCTTCTCCCAGCCAGTCAAGCTATCAGTGTCCGATTCGAAATCACCAGGACCGTCCACTTCCTTCGGATCACCCTCCCCTATATGCGCCCATTTCTCGCATCCTTTGTGGCCAGCGCTTTCATTACACTGGGTGCATTTATAGCCCTCAGGATGTCGCCTGTTATGCTCACCCTTATCCTCAACTTCTGCTTTTCTGATCGCTTCTTTTACAGACATGCCGGAGAACTTGGCGCTTCTCCAATATGGAGACGATCGATCAACCCGAACGTAATCCTCTGGGATGTGTCAGGACGTAAATCGAGCGTGGGCGGGCGGGAAACTTACCGGGATGCATTTGGCAGACCCTGCGACCGTTTTCACAGGACAGGTAGAGTTGTCCGCACTCCTTGCAGAAGTGCGTTTCCGCTACCAAGATTTCGGGGGGACACTCCGACTCTTCAAACTTGATGGCTGTAGCCTTCCACTCTTTTCCCGACAGCTCAACTTGCTTCTTGCGTTTCAGCTGGCGGACGGCTTGAAGAAAGCAGAGTGCCTTGGCTAGGACCCTTTCGATTTTGCAAAATATTGCCATGATGGTGCGCACGGCGGCATCCGTGGGCTGGAGGAAATCTTCGTTCTTGTACCGGCTCGCCCACCTGTCTCTGTCCTGTGGGGCGGGAAGGAGGGCGAGAGCGCTCTTCATTGACTCCTCCTTTGGTTCTCTTTCTGACTCCTCCTCTGACTCTCCTTCTGATTCCTCTTCTGGTTCCTCTTCTAAGTCCATGTCTCCGTACTCGTCATTTTGGACCAGAAGTTTCATGACGGTTCGGAGATGGTGCGGCGGGGCATTGAGCAGGTCGTTGAGCTGTAAGTTTGTAGGCGTCTTGAGAATCGATACATTGTAGATCTCCGGTATACTGTGGATCTCCGAAACATTGTAGGCCTCCGATATATTGTGAATCTTCTGATTTCTCTTGCGGTTCTTGCGGTTCTTGCGGTTCTTGCGATTCCTGCGTCTCTTCCTGCCAGCCTTCTGGGCTTGGACGGCTACAGAATGCCCCGGAATGGCATCTGGGGTGTTGGCTTGAGACTGACATCGCAGGGAGACGATAGCCTAGGTGATGAATACAACGGAAAGAATCAGGATGTGTTCATGCAGAAAGAGCAGGACAGGAGAGACCTGAGCAGTTCACCTGGTGGGTGGTGAAACTGTTCGCCTCGCCACCCCCCTCTTCGGAAATTGCTGGCTAAGCGAGCCTCCAAAGTGGCTCCGAGCCAAGGGAGGGGGGGGGAGGGATTACTGTATTTTCACATCAACTCTGTCTCTGGCGGCTGGATATGCCACGAGCAATACGTAATTACACAGTATTTCGCAGTCGGTGCACGTCTCCGGGCGGCATTACATCGAAGCTAGGGACTTTGGCTGCAGAGCCAGCTGCCCTCCCCTGGCATGGCCAGATTCAAGCGCGACATGGCTGGCTAATGCCTGGCAGAGGATCTCAACACAAAAATCTTGAGCGTTTTGCTGCACTCTAGTGAAGGCGTTCATTTGATGGATATCATATCATTCCACATTCAGTCTTCCCAGCTTGGATGCCGCCGACCAGATTTCCTGATGAGAAACTTCATCAAAGGCAGAAGCTGCATTGCGCTTCATCAGGGCTCGTCGCAGAAGTTAGCTTGCGATGACGGTCTCCCCATGGGAGTGCACGCATGAGCTGTCGAACTCAGCCGGCCTTGTTCGGGTACCCGGCCGAATGGATGGTCAAAAGACCGGGCTTGGCACGCCGACAATCCGGCTCTTTGAACAGAGGACGGCAATGCTTCCCGGTCGTCCAAAAGGGAAGGATCGTTACCGTTCTTCTCGATTGACCCGTTCCAACTTGCACCACGGTGCAACATGTCGTGACACAGAAACCCACGAAGAAAACATTTCGCCATGGAAGTTCTCTTCTCAATTCCATAACTCCCTTCACGCAGGGCTCCACGCAGCAATGGCATGACACCAGCCAGCCAACCAACCAACCCAACTCAACAGAACTCGCGTCGCTGGTGCCTGCCCCGGAATGTGACTTCCACGCGCAATTTAACTCAACCAGACGCGACGCGTCAAAACGACCCCAAATCGGTCGTCGGCAAGACCCGCCAAGCCGTCACGCCAAAGTTTAGGGTTTTTCGTTGAACCCTCACAGTGGAGTTCGCCCGACTCCGCAACCCCACGAACAATGCATCCACTTTGAACGACGCTTCTTCGACCCCGGAAATCCCAGCAAAGACCTCATTTCGCCAGACGCGCTCCCCGCGTTTTTTCAACACAGGCCAATTTCCAGACCGACGGTATGCCTCGCTAATCAAAGATCCTTGGCAGGGCTGCCTGCGGCTGAAACAAGATCAACCAGCGGGGGTTGGAGCGCAATCTAGACTGACAGACGGAAAGAGCAACTGACCATCCCTTGAACGGCAAGCGCCCTTGCGATTGAACAAGCGCCGGAACTCCCCCACCGGAAATGAGGGCAAGCCCTAACCCTGCTTATCGATGCAGAGCCACCCCCTTCGACCAAGACAAGGGAGATTGCGAAAGCTGACTCAGCCCGTTCCCTTCTCACACTCGCAGTCTGACCGCACAGTTCACGAACACAAGCAAAGGCGAAGCTATTCACATGGAGAAAAAGCATCACATCATTGGGTATCTACCACAGGATCTGGATTCCAATATACAAAAAGGGCCGCCTGCTAAAGAAGACGTTGTCAAAAATATACATGGTGATGTATCCTTTTTCCACCGCTCAAATAGCGAGGCAGGAGAGTCTTGCGCGATTTCATTCCATCATGCGTCCGTTAAATGATGAAGATGTGATTGTCAAAACCCCGAGAGAAGCAGAACCCCACAACAAACACCCCAAAAGAGTTTCTTGACATTGAAGTTATCATCCCGCTTAGAGGACGAGGACGGCAGCAGCGGCAGCAGCGCCGAGCATCTTGATGGCACCAGCAGCGCCGAAGTTGGCAGCACCAGCCGTGACAACAGCCTTGCCGGCATCGGCAGTCTTGGTCCACGCACCAGTGCCAGTGGGCTTGGGGGCACCGATAGGCAGAGTCTTGGTGACATCAGGAGCAGGGACCGGGTAGTACTTGCCGGTGTCGGCAGGAGGAGCAGGGTGGGGCCAGACACCGCCAGTGGGCTTGAGAGGGCAGGCAGTGTAGGTGGTGGCAGGCACAACGGTGGTGGCCTCATAGACGGTGGTGGCGTTGGTGACGGTGTGGACGCAGGTCGAGTACCCAGTCGAGAGCTCAGTCACGGTGTGTGTGCTGATGGGGATGAGGGTGGTGGCGGCATAGGGCTTGGTGGCGTTGGTGACGGTGTGCACGCAGGTCGAGTACTCGGTTGAGAGCTCAGTCACGGTGAGGGTGGTCTCCGGGATGAGGGTGGTGACGACGAAGGGAGCGACGGTGCTGGTGATGGTGTGCACGCACTCGCTGTACGAGGTCGAGGTGCTGCAGCTGGCATCGTAGGTGGAAGTGACGGGCTCGTCATCCTCGATGGGGCAGACGGTGGTCGAGACGGGGACGACCTCAGTCACGACGACGGGGCCGTGGCCGGCGTGGCAGTTGGTGACGGTGGGGGCGCACGAGGTGACAGTGTAGGTGGTGGTCGCGTACACAGTCGAGGTGGTCGAGCCGTGGGGGATCACAGCCGGGATGGCAGCGGCCGAAGAGACAGCAGCACCGTGAGCGCTGTGGGGGTAGTCGCGCTGGGCAACACCGGCGAAGGCAACGGGCAGAGCGCCCAGGGCGAAGATCTTGGCAATCATTTTGATAAACGAATGGATACCCGAAGGTGATTAGTTATTAAAGAGCGAAGTGGTCCCGAAGGAAGTCCTAAGTGCAAACAGATAGAAGCGCTGTGGAGTGAGGAGGAAGGAAAAGAGAGTGAGGATCGCAGTCGTCGCTCGCCTTCTTGTATTCGGCGCAGTTGTGGTGCCAGCCTTCGTCCTGCGTCTCCCTCCCACCCATGGCCTCCCATCGCGGAGATTGCTTGGCCCAGCACATCATGTTCAGCGGTAAGCCTCAGGGGCTGCTAAAAACGGGCCAGCCAATGGCAGGCGCCGTCACAGCAGCCCATCCCGGCCCGCACCAGGGGTCGAAATGGTGCACGTGCAGTAGCCGCAGTTTTGTTTTGACTGCGGCTGGACGTCAATCCTTCCTGTTTCCTCGCCACGCAGCTAATTTCCCAGAGCACCGACCAGCGGCCAGCTTCCGTCCTCGTTCGCTACGACGTCGCCGGGGGTCGCAATCAAGGCCGCCCGGGATAACGAGATAATCTTAATGCCGCCGAGTCACTGAGCAGTCCGAGGTCGCGTATCGCAGAGCAGGGAGCCAGCGGGTAGCAAATTGAACATGGCCTTTGACGTCGGGAAGTGGGCACTCTCTGTCTTGACGATCCGCAGACCAACTGGAGAAGCGGTGACATCGTTTTGTGCGGGGAGTTGTGTTGTCGCTGCTCGCAAAGCCCTAGCGAGAAAAGCTTATTTTTGCGCATTTTTCACTGGACGATTCCATCAGAGACCCCATCGTTGCTTCGTTGTCGTCGCTTCCCTCCGCTTTTTTGGGCCCCTGTCGCACCCACCCGGCCACCTCCCGTGCGCCGTGTGCAGCAGCCGTGTGCAGCAGCCGCGACCAACGTTTTTTTTTCGTCCTCGTCATTTTACGGGGCGCCTTAGACCCTGCAGTCCCTAAAAAAAGTGGGGTTCTCAGCCCGTTTGCTGGGTGCAAGGGCCGCTGTCCGGGCCTGACCGTTGCCTCTGTAATTTCACCGCAATCCAGATCCAGGGATCTGCCCCCTTTTCCGCCCTTTCGCTCGCTCTGCGCGCTTTGCACGAATGCGGCGAGCAGTGCGCTTCGGGACCGGTGAGCAGCCGTTGACTCCGCCAGAGATCGCGAATCGTGTGGCGCGTCGTCAGATTCTTCTTTTCGCGTCTGGTGAAGAAAGTGTGGCACGAATTGGCAAACCTTATTTCAGGCAGCCATTCGCCCAACGTTGAGGCAGGTCATCGCTCAAGCTTTTGCATTGATGGAAACCGTCAGAGGCGGCCAACCAGGTGGCACAGCGTTCAACTGCCGTCTGCGCCGTGTTTCAGAATTTCAGCTTGAGCCCTAACCCGGGTGTCTGTAGCATCACCAGTGCACAACAGTCGGGCGCGATGCCGTGCAAGTTGACCTGTAAGTTGCCGTGCCATTGGGTCTCCGAGTTAAAGGTCGGTACGACTCGAAATACTCGGGAACGAGTTGAGATTGTCCTGGGAATGCTCTTGTAACACAATGGCCTTGGAAGTTGGAATTGACTCTTTGTCATCCCTGTTCGATTGTGGCATGGTGCTGCCCCACCCTCGACGCCATTCCCCCGCGACGCGCCGCGCTGTTGGTGCAGTTCACCACAGGTGGAGTTGGTTGTTGGCTGGCCGAACTCAATGACAACGTCAAGCTGTCTTCCAACAACAACAAACCGCGACCATGGACAGACCGAGAGCCCCCAACTACCCGCCTCATGTGATGAGTATCGCCACGATTCTCTCTGTGCCTCGGCAGGACATGCTGAAATTCGTGGCCACATTGTGCGAGGATGAAAAACACCCACCGACGCGCCGCGCGCCTTCTCGGCGAGATTCAGAAGAAGAACCGCCAAGAGATATAGGGCCTCCGCGCCGCTGGAATATTCCAGGGAGAAGAGCAGACCCGCAGAATCGAGGATAAACTGCGCCAAGAGGGCGGAGGCCAAGAGAGCAATGGGCAAAACTCTGGAGACGTGCGTTGGGTGCGGCGTCAAGTGCGACCCGCGTCCCCATGTGGAGAGTTCTTACCGCATACACCTCATCAGTGCGTCTAGCAACTACGTGTGATACAACGTACCAACCCGGCAAAGAGCAACCTGAAGTCAATCATGAAAATCAAGCGTGACTGGTGGGACAAAGAGACGGATTAGACGTTATCTGGCGTGGTAAATCTCAGACCAGCTTAATCTTGAATCAAAGTTCATTGCCATAAATCTCCGTGTTTAGTAAATGCATTGTCGTGATGCAGTCGTGACTTGCAAATTGCAATTTCCAGTCGTGATAAACTGATTCTTCATGTTTCAATGCCGCTCAAACCCGTCTCGTTGATCATAACCTCGCAGTTTACAGACTGGAGTTAAAGAATCGGTCTATAAACAGGATTTACAAATATCACACTCGAAACAGTTATATAGTGGTGAGTTTTCAAGTATTAACTCTTTGATGACAGGAGGTTTCAATTTCTTGGTTTCCTTTTTCCTGGGCAGAATCTTGGAGCGAGATCAAACGTATGGCAGGGTTGTCCTTCGAATCGTATCGGGACACGAGCTCCCACTAAGCACTCGAGTCGTATTCCACCGTTCGGCTCGACATTATGCCGACGTACCCTATGTCACTCATCGAAGGCGATTTTTCACGCTCTCCTTTTGAGTCTCCACATCTCCACAAATACGACTCCTTGTAAGCTTACCCTCAAAACCCACAGCCTCAGGATCCTCCCGTCCACCTGCCGTGTTCGGCTATTGCCGATTCTCCGACTCGTGTTTATAACCAATCACACCTGTGATCCCTTTTAAGGTGAAACGCCCTTCATTCCTGTGAGCTGGGACTTCGGAACTTTTCTCCACATGTTTCATGAGGAGACCTCACTTGGCATTTCCATGACTTGGCAGAAATTGAGTATGTACAAAACAACAATACCTGCATTGCTATGAGATTTTGCGCTCAAAATCGACCCTTGGGTTAACTTAGCGTCCTCTATCTAACCCCCATCCCGTAATCCATAGGTAAGTACACCACCATTCATGCTTTCTTGAACCTCCACAACTACCCTCCCAATCTCATCCGGCTATCCCGAGGACACGCGCGGTGCTTAATGTTGTGCTTCCTCCGGGGAGACGAATTGGGATGGGCTCGGCGGGTTCGGTTGTCATGTTTCGTTGTCTGGTGAAGGATTCGGAAACCGCATTGGTGGAGGAACCCCAGTCAGGGAGAGCATAAATAGGGGAGTCGTTGAATGTGCCGGGAACTTCCCAGCTTTGGAGGCTGCGGAGGCGAGGTTCGTGTCGAGTTATTGTGTGGCCCAGGGGACGGGGGACATGCGTCATTCAAGCCAACACCACCTCATTGAGAATACACCCAAGTGGCCATAAGTCTACACCGAGTCATTTCGGAAGAATCCATGGTACAAGGTGTTGGCGGAGACAAGCAGACTTTGGGGAGCAAATCTTGATGGTGACTGTGGAAAGCGAACTCCATTCGTCAAATAGAACGCCAAGTAACCTTGGAGACATACACAAGGGGTGATTCGATATTTGTCCAACAAGGTAGATTGAAGAAGAGGGTGACAATTCCTGCATCAGACATGGTTTCTGTCCGGAGCTTCCCGGCGGTACCAGTTCAACGAGCCTTTTTACCTACCCGTATACCACTAAACAAGAAGAGAAGTGGGCATTGAGAACATGGCCGGGGCAACAGGTTCCCAGTGCTGGCCCAAGCTATCGTCATCAACCCGGATTACGAGTGTTTCATTTTTCACAAATTCGACGGACTCCGTGCACGCAACCTCCTTCATCTAGAAGCCAAGCTCGCCCATCTCGAGTACCAGCTCGACGAAGCAGACAAGCAAGCACTATCCTCAGGCGATAATGAATACCACCGCTCCATCCGCGCCTGGGAAGCATTTGAACCCCATGCCGCTAACCCCTCACGACGTGAGCATGAACGGGTGAAAATTGTCGAGCAGATACAAGAAATCTTTGAAAAATACCGTAAATGTCCCAACGTCTCACCTGATTTCTTTGTATTACCGTGAAAGATGGCATCCACTCCTAGCCGTCGCCCAAAACATCTCCCCTACCTCCATTTCAGACGGCGCCACAACCAGGAAACGAAACCTCTTGTCAGGTCTTTCCGAAACCCGCCTCTCATCACCTGACCTCGTCGCTCTCCGAAACCTAGCAGAAAAAGACGCCCTCTCCCATTATCTACAAGACCATTGGCCCTTCCCTGCCACATCCATTTCCGACGAAATCGAGCACATTCAAGAAAAGCACGTAAAGTGGGCTGTGGCAGCGGTAACAATTCTAGCAACAACGATTCTGGTATTCGGCGCGATCATCGGACTGCACTGGCTGAAAAATAGGTACGCGCAGCTCGGTGTCATCGGAGGCCTGACATTGTTGTTCGCGTCGAGTCTAAAACTCTTGACGAGCGCGAAGCGATCCGAGATGCTTGCGGCTACGGCGACGTATGCGGCTGTTTTGGTTGTTTTTCTTTCTTCGGACTCGGAACCGGTTAGTTGCACGTGTGTGGGTGGGGGTACTGAAGGAGGTTGATGCAACGGGACATGAATGGATGAGCTGGATGGTTTGTGATGGATGGCATGTTTGTGCGATATCATGGTATTATTGGATGGATGGATGGATGGATTGATAGGGATGTGAGCAAAGCAAACAAAGCCCCCATCTGGCCGATGATGAGCAAAGCACTGCAAATATGCGCCACCCTAACGGCACAAGAAAACGGGCTGCGGAGCTGTGGTGCTGTAGCTTGAGGTTGGCCGATCTGAACTGAGAAAGGATCGGATTGCACCGGCTGTTGAGACGGCTACAGCGGAGGCCGATGCTGGTTGAGATGCTCTAGCACGGCCAACGTCTTCTGCATATCCTAGGACGGTTGCCACTGTGGTTGAACCTGTCCCTGTTGCGTCGGCGGCACTGGTATCTGCGGAATCGGCGATACTAGCGTCGGCGGTATCAGAGCAGGCACACCCTGTTCGTTGAGGTGGATGCTACCATTGCCAGTCGCCTCCCACCATCATGCCATGATAGGAACCCACCGGAACGGCCTGAATCGCAACCTTGGGATCACACAACCTTGGATCATCCCTAATCCTCCACTGCCCACTGCCAGGGACATCCAACCGTCTGACCAAGCACCGAGCCAACCCCATCAACGACGGAAACATGTTATGCTCTAAATACCCCAGCTCCGCCACACATCAAAGCGGCACCATCAACACATACACCGCCTTGGCATACGCCTTGTTATAGGCCCTCAACTACGGCTCCGCGCCATGCGCCAACGCGCCTGACAGGTTATGCCACCCGTGATGACCGCGATACACACCGCAGAACACAACCCCAATAATATAAAATATGGCCTGCTCCTCCGACACACGATGCAGCACAGTACCAAACCTCTCTGGTAGATTCGGCCGCCAGATCAGACTCCAGCCCGGGTACAGCTCGTTGACGATCTGGTTCCCACTCGGGAGACCAACAGCCTCCGCCAACCGGCCAGTGTACGCATGATTACCATAATGCTCGGCAACCCCCCATCGTACGGTCTGGAAGCTGTCTAGAGCCCTGTTGAGATCGCTAAACAGCTTGACGTCGTCGCCGAAGAGCTGGTCGTGGGATGCACGTGGTGGACGGGGCGGCCAGGCGGGTCGGAAGCCGGCGTAATAGGACACACTGGTGCGGTTCTCAAAGGCACTGACCAGCTGGTTGCGCAGTTTCTTCTAGGCTTTGTCGTGGGGGGAATAGACGCAAAGTCGAGGCGGAGGCGGGCGTTGGCGAGTGGGCGGACTGCTGTTGGGCCGTGGCGGTTGATGGAGATGGTATAGGAGGGATTGTTCGCGTTCCTGCGTGATGACAAGCGTTAGCTTGAGTGGTGATGGGAAGAGAGGAGAAACGGACAGGCTGGAATTGGTCTTCCCCGAAGGAGCGGTGGTCTTGGCCGATGTGCCAGCATGCGTCGAAATTCATGAGATCAACGAGGGTGAGGATCTCGGGCTCTGTTGCGGCTGCGTGCATGTGGGCTTCGGTGTTGACCCAGATCAGGGCCAGGTCGAGGATGCCGTTGACGATTTGGGACGGGCCTGGCTTGAGACCTGGGAGGCGGGTATTGCGCTGGTGGACTGGGGATTGGAGGCATCGGGCCTGGATGAAAGCTTGGAGGGACGGGTTAGTTGTGGAAGCCGGGCATCATCGGGTTCGGTCCCGGCGCCGGGTGCGCGAATCCGGGTTGCGTCGGCGGAACGGCCATTGGAGAGGCGTGGGAAGGATGGTGAGCAGGAGGATGCTGGTCGGGAGAGAACTGTCCGGCAGGACCGGCGGGAATCACCACGGCGGCCATGTTGAGAGTGAGAGCTACGACGACGACGACGACGGTTTCAATCACAAGGACAGTGCCAGCCCCCCGACACGCGGCGCGTCACCGCGTCTCTTCTGTCCAGTTTCCTGACTCTTTGAGCCACATCCATCAAGCCATCGCACAAGCCTCCGGCTCCGCCTCTTGAAAGCCACCAATTTCTTTGGGTGCTGCCCTTCGGCGTTGCGGGGGCATATGGTGCGGCTGAAGCATCCGTCAGGGGTTGCGGCCAGTCAAGCGCCGGCGATTGCGCCCCGCAGCATCATCTTCAGGGCCTAGCCTCGGCCGTCGGCGCCTGCATCTCCGCATGCCGAAAAGGGGGAGGGTTGAATCTCGCCGATCACACCCGGCGGCACACCTGCATGAGGAGCATCACCCGTGACGGCGACACCCAGATCCTCCTTTTGTCCAGCCAGCAGGAAGCTAACCTATGATCAACTATCTTCTTCACCATCGCCATTTATTCATGCGGTTTGGGCAGTTGTGCTGGTTGTTACGAGCGGGACGCAGCTTGTTGCGGGGAGGTTGTCGAGATTCAAAGTCATTGAGGGTTTTTTGGATGGCAATGAAAGTGATATTATGTTCAAGCTCTATGGGTTGTGTTGTTACAGGTTCCCGTTCATCATGTACATGCCCAGTCCAAACACAACACCCCATGCTGGAGGTGCAGCCAGTGCTCCAGCGGCCTTGCTGACCGAGGGGTTGTTGGTTGAACCCGTGCCCGTGGAAGCCGATCCCGCGCTGCCTGTCCTCGTCGCTCCGGTTGAGCCGCCTCCGAGACCGAGACCTCCTGTGGTGTTGGGCGAGCTGTCCCTGCTTGCGTGTTAGTTGCAACCCATCAACGACATCTCACCAGGGACAACTCACGGGGTATCCTCATCTTCGGAAATGCTGCCCCCCGAGCCTGAACCCGATCCCGATCCCGATCCCGACCCAGAGCCTGACCCTCCGGTTTTAGCCCCGGGACCACACCTCTCCTGCCAAATGCTTTCTGTCACTCCCGCCTCCTTGGCCGTATCGCACAGCTCGTCGGGGAAAAAGGTGATGCAGTACGTGAGCAGCGTCACGGCAAAGTAACTGACGTCCAGTCCGCTGGCGGCGGTACACAGCGGGATGCACTCGCCCACATACTTGGCCGACCCTTCGAGCGCACACATGCACTCGGCAAAGGGACGTTCGTTATCGGGGCCCGGGCACATGTTGTAGGCGGCATCCTGGCACGAGTCGCAGGCGGGTGCGCCCATGCTGAGGAAGAGCGGGTTGATAGCCTGAGCGATGCCGACAAGGCCGAGGCCGTTGACGATGGTGGGGAGGAAGCGAACCATGGTGTCTGAAATTAGTTGTTGGAGGAAGAGAGAGAGTGTTGGAAAAAAAAAAAAATGGACGGGATGAATTGAAACGGCGTACTGTTGAAGTTGAAAAAAGCTGGCTGGGACCAAGCTTTTGAACAATCGCCAGCCGAGACTTGAGGCTCTGCTCTGCTCTGCCAAGCCAACAACACAGCTCTCGAGACAAAAATCGATAGTGTTGGGTAATGGGGCGTCGCTGGTGCGGCAAGGGGTCTCTCTCCATTGGCTTCAGAGCTCGGAGCTGGTTCAGCTTTGCTCCTCAACGCTTGGCAGTGTCTCTTGTTGGACTGCAACGACGCCTCTTTTCAGGGACCACCGGGAGGGAATTGAGTCAGAGCGCATGTCTTCCCCTGCATGTGCTTGTGTGTGTGCTGGCGTGTTTGGACTTGTGGGCGGCCTCGACCTCGAGCCTAGACCTCGAGCCTCGATCCAGCAGCCTGGTTTCAGTTTTTCAGCGCGGCTCCTTCCGCTTCTTGACGTCTGGGGAAAAAACTGTATTGTGAATCTTGTTACCGCGTTTGATCTAGTTCCAGCGCTCAGTGCCGTGCATTGGCCGCAAGTGGCCAATCATGCGAGGAGCGATTCTCGGATGCGCCCGCCTCGGCGCTTGTCTCCTCTCCCCTGCTTGGTTTCGACGCGCATGCGGCTGAAAGATTGAAGCACAACCTGGAACAGGGGTTCGGGTTGGGAGGAAGATGTCGAAGAGACGAACTTTGCCATCGGGCATGTTGAGAGCCGCGTCGACGCGTAAAGAGCTCCTGAACGAGAGTGGTAAGGCGAACTCTGGCAGGTCGATCGTTGTCAATTCGTAGACATCCATGGGGTCGCCAAAGTAAATATCCACGCCATTCTCTCGTGTCTTCATCCTGGGGTGAGTGCCAACGATTGCCACAATTGCCGAGGGATCCGAGTCGTTGCAAAACTGTCGAGTCTGGCAGTCAAGAAGCTTTCAAACTGTGACATTATAACGAACCTAAACTGTCGGTTCGTACGAGGAATGCAGCCCCTCGTGATGAAGTCAGAAGTGTAAACATCATACACCTGAAGCTCTGGAATTATCGAGGTCTCTGTTTGTCAGCATTCTTTTGCGCAAGGCCGCCAGAGAGAGGACTGCAGCTGCTCCATGCCCGGCGAGATCTCGGTCTTTCTCTTGCAACGGAGCGGGGAAATGTCTCTCCTCTCCACACTCCGCTCGGAAATCGTCCTCATTCCGACTAAGCAGTTGTCCCGGCTCTTGATGAGACATCCAGACCCAAACAGCAAACGCAATTGGTGTAGAGGGTATGGAGAAGGCCCAGTATACCCAAAAGTTTGACTGGATTACAGGAGAAGCATCCCATTGAAGAGACGGGATAGCAAATAGAGCGGCGAAGAACGTGCCCGGAAGAAACACCATGGTCATGGTTGTGATTGCCTTCATGGATGTGCTATCCTTCTTGGCTAATTTGGCAATGGCGATGCTAGATGCTACGTCGTACCGCGTCATGAGGTTAAAGAGCTAGAGGGTCAGCAGTCAGCACGCATTCACAAGTCATCGGCAATATGGTGGGATACTCACAATAGTCAGTTGGTTCTTCGCCCTTTCTCGGAGATGTCCGACTTGGCCCTCCCATGCGGTCATCTGCTGCTCCAGGAGGTGAACTGCGGCAGCTACATCCATCACCTCGGCGACATCCGAGGTAACATTAGCAGCAACGTCGGAGCGGTGGACATGATCTGCTGCCTGTCGAAGGAGTCGAAGGAGTCGGGCATAGTCCTCCAGTGAGACCAATACTGCGCCCATATTCCGGGAGGCAGAGAAAGCTCATCGAGGGTTATGGTGGATGCCCCGGGACTGTGGTGGAGTTGGATGGAAAGGTGGATTATCGAGTGCGGTCGCAGAGGCCTAGACGGTTGATTGTCAAGGATGGAGATGGGGTTTGGAAGTTGAAGGTTTTTGGGGATGATGAGAAGGAGGAGGAGTACCCCTCGTATGTGTTTATGAGTTATGTGTGGGAGCATTTTAATGTTGATGGGGGGCGGGAGAGGTTGAAGCGGTATGCGGCCGAAGTTGCGGAGAGTGAGGAGTGTGAGGCGTATTGGTTTGACCAGGAGTGTGCCGTGTAGGATAGCGGGGCGGAGACGGATTATGATATCTATACCATGGCTGATACCATCCGGGGCGCAGCCAGGGTGGCCGTGTTGCTGGCGGACGGCAGTCTCAAGAGTCGATAGGAGTGGGGTGAAAGGTTGTGGACGTTGCCCGAGGGGTTGTTGGCGCCTGGGTCTCATCCCCTTCTGTGTCACGATGACAACGGGACGCTTTGTCGGCGTCGGCTTCACAAAGTCGAGCTGACAGGCCGTCTTTGGTGATCCTGGCCATCCCGTTCCGATCTCGTGGCGGGTGAAGCCGAAACGCGTCTTTTGGCCGAACACTTTGCCGGCCTCCTGAGCCTCAGCCGTCTGGAACTCCTGCCAGCTGCCATCTCCGCCCTCACCGCGCGGACGACGTCAAACAACTTCACCGGCGCAGACCTCGCCTACGCAGCCATGGGCCTGCTGCACTACCGCATCCCGAAACCAACAACACCGAACCCATCCAAAGGCCAAAAAGACGAAGCCATCCTCTTTGGGAGCCTCGCGCGCTTATCCCTTTAGAACGACAGCGACAAGATCATCGAGCGCATGCTCTGTCTGCTCCCGCCGACGTCAGAGGACAAAAAACACAAGCCCCTTTTCGAAACGCTGTCGGTACTAGACTAGTTCGGCACCCTGCTGCACCATACCACGCCCCTGTGCGATGTTGTGGGCGTGTGCAACGAGCCGCAGACCGTCATGATTGACAACTGTCGGGCTATGCATATCCGTGGAAGAACTTTCCTCGTCCAGTGAGGAGCGAAGTCAAGGGCTGCGGAATCTCCTTGCTGCGTTTTTTGTCACGGCCGGCTTGGTGTGGATGACGTGGGGTGTTCAGCTTGCGATTGCGTATTTTCCCATCTGGAGATTTGTTTTGGATGGTCAAGATGCAAAATCGGTTCAGAAGCGCGTCTTTATTGCGTGGGTAGTGGTCCTTTTCCTCTTGGTTGGTTTGTTGCTGTCGACGGTTTCGCCGTTTGCGGTGAGGATGCCGTCTTCCGTGTTTGAGGCGGCAACGCCCAAGGCTTGGTTGAAGTTGTGTTTGAAGACGCAGAATCAGGTGAGGTGGAGGGGTGGTCAGCAATCATCAGCTTTGTGCTGTCTGGTTTCAGTCTTGTACTTTACTTCGTTCTTTGGTGACGAAATGCGCCATAGTCTGGCTACTAGCTTGCGCTTGACTCGTGGCTTAGGATATCCGTCGCTATTTCCTCATCTCTCAGGCCAAAGCGATCTCCTTCCACTGCGGCCCTGGCTCAAACGAACTAGAAACGGCCTTCTGATAGATCTGCCCCAATCCCCGTCTCTCAGCCACCCCAGTCTCATCCCGGGTGAGCAGCATGACCCAGTACAGATCCCAAATATCGCCGAGATATCCCCGTTCGTCTACCAACGCAGACCCTCCCTGAGTCTCTTTTGTCTCAGACAGCACAATCAACTCGAAAGGGTCCTCCAGCTTGTCCGCCGCCAGAAAGTGATCGTCCAAGTGTACTGACCCAACCAGCTTCCCGTCCTTGTCGACCAAGTCAGCACGCTCACCGACGTCTTTGCCATCCGGAGCCACGACAATCACCGAGACTTTGAAGTGAACGGACAGCGTCCAAAATCGAAGAGTTGTTATCGACGGCGGTATCTTGGGATTCACACTCGGCAGAAACTCATCCGCTTTGACGTCCGGACAGTGTCGGTTATCAAATAGACATCGGGTCCCGTAAAACACGCTTTTGCCAGCCAGGGTCGATGATGGCTTCCAGATCTCATCGCGTTCTCCAGTCTCTTTGACTGTATACCAGCGGATCCAAGTCCTCTTCTCGAGCCACTCCATGAGTTCTTCTCGCTTCTGCAGCTCGCCTCGCTGATCAATCCTGGCCTTCCCTATCCATCCGGCCCACGACCAGCTTGGAAACTCCTTCCGTCTCTTCAACACCCTCCAGTGACCGGTGAAGAGGATGAAAAAGTCGAATGCTGACGGTGGAATGCCCTGGAGAAACGGTGCACCGAACTGCATCTCAAGCAGCTTTTGCATTCCCGCAAATGCATTGAGGGCGTCTGCTTGGTCGGTGAGCGAACGATCCGTGTAGTGCAGCACCAACGCATCATAGGCCAACGCGACGGGATAGCTGCCGCTCAACGCCATATACAGATAATCCGGTTCAAAGGTCGTCGTCCTGGGCCGATCATCGTCGTTGGTGTCCTCGGACCAAACCGAGTTGAGACAGCGCCAGTGAATACCCCCATCTGGCGTGAAAACGACCGTCCTGTTAGCAAGAAGCTGCTCCTGGAATCTGCACCCGTCAGCAAACATCCAAGTCCTCGGAAGCAGGAACCTACGTCCATCCCCGCGTGGCATGGTGCGAAATCTCCAACATGTCCCCGACGGCATTCACAACCGCCATCTCGACTCCTCTCACCTCCTCAACAACCTGCCTCCCCCGTCTCGGCGTCCCATTCACCCCCGGCAGCCCCGTATTCGCATCCGGCCCCGCCGCCGCTATAATCGTCACCTCCGCCCCGGCATAAACCTCCGCCATCCGCGGTATACTCCTCTCCTTATCCCTCCGATCATCCTGCACCAAACACAGTGCATCAACCCACAAATACCGCATCGGCATCCTCCTGGTCAACACAATTGCGTCCACCACCGTCCTGGGAATCTCACTCTTCCGTCTCTCCAACCCGCCATCGCTCATCAACTCCGCTCTATTCCCCTCCAACAGCCTCAACCCAACTACGCCACCCCAGACATAACTAAGCGCTACATACTTTGGCGCGCTCCCCAGCAACGCGTGCGCTAGAATCTCCGTCACACCAAACTCCACAACCTTCATTGCTCGCACATCAATCAACCGAAATTGAAAATCATGCTCGGCCCTAGCAAAGTTGGTAAACGCGTCGATGCTAGGACTGCACTGCTCCCCGTGAAACCGCCGACAGTTATCCAGCCAGTCTGGGAACACGAAGCCGAAGCCGGAGTCTACGCGTCTTGCGCGTTGGATGGCGAGAGTCGACCAGAATCCGTCGTCGTCGCGCTCGCTGGATTCGGATTCGGCACCACTGCCGTAAAGGGGCTCGATGAAGGAGAGGAGCGTGTTGGGCATCGCGTGGCTGACGGTGTAGCCTGGGGTGTGGGATTGCCATGAGATGGTTATGGTGGTTGATGGGGATGGGTAGGTGGCTGGGGTGCGGAATTCGGTTATGGAAGCGATGATGAGGCGGCAGAGTGGGCAGTTGGCGTGGGATTGGAGCCGGGAGAAGGTGCCGAGGGGGAGGGATTCGAGGGCGTAGTTTGGCTGGTGGCGGCGGATGAGGAGGCGGGTCGGGGATAGGGCGAAGGGAGGGAGGCGGGTACATGTTGGGCAGAGGCCGTCCATGTTGATGTAGGTGTGAGTTTTGAAATATCGAGAATGGAGTCAATGGGGTGAGGTTGAAGAGCGGGGAAGGGTTTCAGCTGGTTGCCTGGACAGGATATGCATGCAACGCAGTTTGTCATGCTCGATATTTTCAGCCGCATTCTGGTTCTGCTGGAGACGATTGATTATCTGCTTTTACAATTATTTCCAATATCGAGTTACCTACCTGGCTGTGTACTTTTAGAGAGTGTCTCGCCGTGCCGTATGCACCATCTCTTCTTACCAAAGCCGCACACTGAAGGCCGCACCCATAAGGCTCAAGGGCGCTGCAGCTGCAATTTCCTGTCATCGCAAGCGCATCTTATTGCCTGGTCAATTGGGTTGCACCTCAGTCAATCGCATCGCATTTGATTTGGAACTCTCCATCTATTACTTATTCCACCGCGTCCCACGATTTGCCTAGGTATGCGATTCAATTGAGAAATACGATTGAGCGATATGATCGAGCGGTGCGGTGAAGCAATTGAGCTGGGCAATACAATGCAATTGCAATGCGAATGATTGAGAGGAATGACCGCTATAGCGGCCTTGTGTGCGCGGCTTAGTGTGTGGCTACGGTACGAAGGGACAGTGCCTACAGTAATATGAGGAGACATCCTCTTCACAAAAGATGCTGCTCTAAGTGAAGACTGGTAGCGAGAACTGCGCATTGACACGTCAGTCATGCTGTGTCAGACCAGACCGTTGGTGCTGTTCCCGTTTTGAACCACACCGAAAACGGTCTTGCAGGTAACGCATGCCGAGACGGATGCCGAGATGGCTTCCCGACCAGGCCGTGAATGCAACGCATGGATGTGAGGCGGCGACCCCGCACCCAAGCACAAACCGCGGGACCAACGAGACAAAAGCATCCGTCGATCCAACGTTCTGTAGCACAAGATGAAAAGCCAGAAAGTGTCTTGGCTGCATGCATCTGCAGACAGACAAGCTCTCGGGGCTCCCCTTTCCCACGACCGTGCCCTAGGGTTTGTCAGTGCGATGTGCCCGTGCGAACGCCCCTAAGAGCGTGTGGCGCCTTCATGACATTCACATTGGCGCGCTTCAACACGTCAACGCCAGAAATCCGTGCGCACGATCACCCAGGCTGTTGTTGAGACTGCTACTAGCTGTATATAACAACCGCGACACACCGTTTTCTCCACTGCACCCATCGTGTTCTCTGTCCCGGTGACAGGCCGCGTTGCGCAAAATGTCGACTCTACCAGCCCCACCCCGCCCAGCGTCCGATTTCTCCCCACAAAACCTAGCCCCAACTCTCCTCGGCACAGACTGGACCCTGACGTTGCTGGCGGCCGTGTTTCTCGCACTGCGTCTATACTGCAAACTCTCAATTGCAGGGCACATTTGGTGGGACGATGCCATCTTGACCGCGTCTTTTGTAAATTTTCCCTCTTCCATTATCTTTCATCGCTTCCAAACCCCATCCTCCTTTGCCTTTTTCTCCACCCTATTCTCCTCCATCCATTCCTTGACGCCCGATGGGCACTGACGCGCGCAGATAACGCTCTTGGCCTCAACCTCCCTAACAACCCACCTCACGACCCTCGGCCTCGGCCTCCCAACCATCCTCTTCCCCATCCAAAACCTCCCCGGATTCCTCCTCCCAGCCGCAATCCGCGGCACCTTCATCATCACATCCCTCGCCTGGTCCAAAACAGCATTCGGCATAACCCTCCTCCGGCTCACGACAGGCTGGCTTCGCAAATGCGTCTGGGTCATCATCATCACTGTCAACCTGTCGCTAGGACTGTCAGCGTTTCTACCATGGGTGCAGTGTAAACCGGTTGAAGCGTTTTGGCGGATGGATGTGCAAGGCGAGTGTTGGCCGCAGGAACGGATGTACGGGTATAATGTGTTTAGCGGGGCGTACAGCGGGGTGATGGATTTTGTGTTGGCTGTGTTGCCCTGGAGGGTGGTGATGGGGTTGCAGATGAGGACGAGGGAACGGGTTGGCGTTGGCGTGGCGATGAGTATGGGTGTGTTGGCGGGCGTTGCGGCTTTCGTGAAGACGGGAATGTTGAAGGGGTTGTACGGAGGGGAGCTTTGTAAGTGTGATTTTCTTCTCCCTTCTCAGCCACTTGCTTCTTTTTCGTTTCCTCCTTTGCTGTTATCTCTCTCCAGCGCCTATACCTCCCTTGCGTGTCAAACATCAAACTAACAGCGCGCAGACGACACAGTCCCACTCTTCATCTGGGACACAGTCGAGGCATCCATCACCATCATCGCCGCATCCATCCCGGTCCTCCGCGTCCTCATCCGGGACGTGCGAACCCGCTCCAAGGCGACACCACATGCCGTCGGCACAGGCACTTACGAACTCTCCAGCAATCGTCGCATGCGGACAGGCAGCGAAAAGAGCATGCTTGACGTGACAGTCGTCGAGCACGGCGCCATCATGCGAACCGACACGGTCTCGGTGCGGTACGGACAGCAAAATCCCGGAGATGTCGAATCGGACAGGCCATTCGGACACCTCTGACAAAAAATGTGGAGTGATGCAACCCCCTTCTCAGATTTCCGAGTGCGTTGCAATGCTCATGTGAAGTCGAATGTCGGTGACTTGTCAATTGCGGGGAAGAGCGCAACGTTCTAGTATCCCCGACAAACCGCCGTCAAAGCCACACTCCGATTTCGACTCGGCAACATAATCGGCTTTTTGGTGTGTAGGTTTAGTATTTTCGCAGTGCGTGCTGACCAAAACACTGGGTTGGGTGTCACTCGGATCCATGAGCCCCACGATGACGGACCCGAGAAATCCCGTCAATGAGGATATCAGGAATACTCGGGTATGGTGTCAAGAGAAGATGTATAAAATGATGCTGGTGTCTGTGAAAATGCCAGTTGAAATCATCGGCATCGAAAGACAGCAACAATGAAGTTCCTCCTCTTCTTCTTCCTCACCCTCGTGGCCGCTTCTCCTTTGGCACCACGCCAGATCAAGACCCTCTGCGAGCAATACGGCTACTGGTCGGGCAACGGCTACGAAATCAACAACAACCTCTGGGGCCGCGATGCCGCGACCTCGGGCTCCCAATGCACCTACGTCGATTCGGCCTCCGGCAACGGCGTGGCCTGGCGCACGACCTGGACCTGGAACGGAGCTCCTGATAACGTCAAGAGCTACGTCTACTCAGGCCGCCAGGTGCAGCGCGGCCGCAAGATCAGTTCCATCAGCAGCATGCCGACCTCCGTGTCGTGGAACTACAACACGGAGAACATCCGCGCCAACGTCGCGTATGACTTGTTCACGGCCGCTGATCCGGACCACCCTCATCACGGCGGCGACTACGAGCTGATGATTTGGTAGGAACATTGTTTTTCCCTTTGTCGATGACGCTGACAAGCGCAGGTTGGCTCGGTACGGAAACGTCTACCCCATCGGGCAATCGACCGGATGGGTCACGGTAGCGGGCCGGACATGGGAGCTGTGGATCGGCTACAACGGCGGGATGAAGGTGTTTAGCTTCCTTCCGCCGTCACCCATCAAGAGCTTTAGCGCGGACGTCAAGGTGTTTTATAATCACCTGCAAAATACCCAGGGGTACCCGGCGCATAGCCAGAACTTGATTGGTGAGTTGTTGTATCTGCAGATCGTCGATCCGAACTGACGGGTCTAGTTTTTCAAATCGGCACGGAGGCATTCACCGGTGGACCGGCGACGTATTCGGTGTCGCAGTTTTCTGCCAGTGTTAATTAGCTCGTATCTTGGATCATCGGGTTGGGGGTGCTGGATATTGCCGGATGCATGAATGTTCGGATTGGCTGCACATAGCTTCGTTCGTTGTATACTCTGCTCCATAGTTGGTATGGATTTCTCCACTTTGCATACTTTTCCCCGCTGCGTGTTGCACATCATAGGCGCGCATGGATCCCGGTACCAGGTTTGGTGTCAATTGCGTTTAACCCAAACAAGTGGAGCCCATAGGTCCGATTATAGGATGCGCGCCAATCGGACTCGGGCGCTTGAGTCCAACAACTGCCTCGGATCGTAGTCCCGGGCCAAGTCGGCAATAGTGCTGGCCTACACGAATGTCAGCCATGTAAATAGCCCAATTCGACACATGTGAACTCCTCAACCACGCTCGTTCTCAACCTGCCCTTCTCAGGGTCGCCAGTCGTTCCCTCACCGCCAAAATGCTCCTCCCTTTCATCCTCCTCGCATCGGCTAGCCTATCCACGGCCCAAGGCTCCCTCGGCACCCCCTTCCTCGACTGCCAAAATGGCCTCCTATCCGCCAACCAAGTCTGCAACCGCACCCTCACACCCGCCGCTCGCGCCGCCGCCCTCGTCGCAGCCCTGACGCCCGAAGAAAAACTCCAAAACATCATCTCCAAATCCCACGGTGCCCCTCGCATCGGTCTCCCCGCCTACAACTGGTGGTCCGAAGCCCTCCACGGCGTGGCCCACGCACCAGGTACCCAATTCCGCAAAGGCCCCGGCGAATTCAACTCGTCCACCTCCTTCCCGATGCCGCTCCTCATGGCCGCCTCCTTCAACGACGACCTCCTGTTCGACATCGCCAATACCATCTCCATCGAGGGCCGCGCCTTCGGAAACGCCCGCTACTCAGGCATCGACTACTGGACACCAAACGTCAACCCGTTCAAAGACCCACGATGGGGTCGCGGCTCCGAGACACCAGGCGAAGATATCCTCCTCGTCAAACGCTACGCCAAAGCCATGATCGCCGGTCTTGAGGGCCCCGTTCCGCAGCAGGAGAGACGAGTGGTAGCGACGTGCAAGCACTACGCCGCCAACGATTTCGAGGACTGGAACGGTGCGACGAGACATAATTTCGACGCGAGGGTGTCGATGCAGGATTTGGCCGAGTATTACATGGCGCCGTTTCAGCAGTGTGCGAGGGACTCAAAAGTCGGGTCGATTATGTGTGCGTATAACGCGGTTAATGGCGTGCCGTCGTGCGCGTCAGAGTATTTGCTGGAAACGGTGTTGAGGAGGCATTGGAACTGGACCGAGCATAATAATTATGTTACGTCGGATTGCGAGGCTGTGTTGGATGTTTCGCTCAATCACAAGTTTGCGCCGACGAATGCCCATGGCACGGCGATGTCTTTCGATGCGGGGATGGATACCTCATGTGAGTACGAGTCGTCTTCGGATATCCCTGGGGCGTGGAACAAGGGTCTGCTGAAGATTGAGACGGTGGATCGGGCGTTGCTGAGGTTGTATGAGGGGCTTGTGAGGGCTGGGTATTTTGATGGGGCGGCGTCGTTGTATGATCACCTCAACTGGACGCATGTCAATCTTCCCGAGGCGCAGGCTTTGGCGCTGCAGTCGGCGGTCGAGGGGATCGTGCTGTTGAAGAATGAGAATTCGACGCTGCCGGTGTCGGATACCGCTTCACTTGCCATGATTGGGTTCTGGGCGGCGGATGGGAACAAGCTGGCTGGCGGATACAGCGGGACACCGTTTGTCAAGCATCATCCTGCGTTTGCGGCGCTCCAGTTGAATCGCACCATTCACACGGCCGGCGGTCCGATCCTCGAGTCTGGGACTTCGACGCAGTGGTTGTCTGCCGCTTTGGACGCAGCGAAAAAGTCGGATTACATACTTTATTTCGGCGGTCTCGATACCAGTGCGGCGGGAGAGACGAAGGATCGGATGAAGATTACCTGGCCTACAGCGCAGCTGGATTTGATCAATCAGTTGAGCAAGCTGGGCAAACCGTTGGTTGTCATTCAGATGGGTGATCAACTTGATGATACGCCGCTGTTTGAGAACCCCAATGTCAGCGCCATTCTTTGGGCAAGCTGGCCGGGTCAATCGGGTGGAACGGCGGTTATGGACTTGGTGACTGGACAGGCTGCGCCGGCGGGACGGTTGCCTGTCACCATGTATCCTGGGCGCTATGTTGATGAGGTTGCTATGACGGAGATGGCGTTGAGGCCCGGCGACAAGAATCCCGGACGAACGTATCGATGGTATAAAGATGCCGTTAGAGGGTTCGGTTTTGGGTTGCATTACACTGAGTGGGAGGTGGAAGTTTTGGGGTCATTGGGCAATCTGAGCACCAAGGCTTTGGCTGAGTGCGGCGAGGGATATGCTGACCGGTGTGGCATGCCTGGGGTTAAGGTTCGGGTTGAGAATGTTGGAAAGATCGAGTCGGATTACGTCGCTTTGGTGTTTGTAAAGGGCGAGGTTGGGCCCAAGCCGTGGCCGATCAAGACTCTGGTTGGATACACGAGGGTCAAGGGGATCAAGCCTGGAGAAAAAAGAGAAGCCGTAGTGGAGTGGACGGCTGGTGATTTGGCCAGAAGGGACGGCGAAGGGGATTTGGTCTTGATCCCTGGCGAATATGAGCTTGTCATTGATGAGCCAGGCAGAGTCACGACAAAGTTTACCGTCCAAGGGGAGTCAGTGGTCTTGGAAAAGTGGCCGAAGCCTGAGTGAGTCATAGGTTAGTAATCTGATAAGTCCTAGCTGGTATTAGGCTAGGCACATACATGTTGTATCAAAGCCGTCGGACGACAAACCGAAGTCCTCTAGACGTGATCTTGCGCTCAATATCGGCTGACTTTGCACCTGTTGGCGCCGCCAGGGTGTACTCGGGGTCGTTCAGGTCGGCCGTGACCGTCCACTTGGTACCCGTTGCCTCGCCCACCCGGTCCCACAGCTCCTTCCAGGTCTCCGCGTTGTGTCGAAAGTGCGTGCGACCGCTGGTATCGCCGGCCCGCGAAAAAGGCCCGGCCTCGGCGCTGCCGGATTGACGTCCGATGACGAGGGAGCCCGGACGCGGTCGAAGCAAAGAAATGACGCGTGTTACTGCACGTTCCTGCTCCTCGAGGCTCCAGAGATGGAAAAAGGCGCCCGTGTAAATCATGTCCATGGTCCCAGCCAGTGCGGCGAGCGACGAGTTGTCGTCAAATGCGTCAGCTGCGACGAATGTCGTCTCCAGCCGGTCGCGGTCGCGGAAAAGGTCGTAGCCGACGTCGAAGAAGCCGCCGTATAGATCTGAGCCGAAAGTGTTGGCGGTCGGGGCGCCGTCAAGCGCCAGCTGTCGCAGCTCCTGGCCAAGACAGCATCCGAGATCGAGAAAGGTTTCGCCGGCTTTGATGCGATCGAGGACCTCGGGATACACGTCGGTTGTCATCAGATGCAGGTCCAGGAACTGGAACATGCCGATGCAAGGATACGGGCACACTGCAAAGGCCTTGGCGCGGATTGCTTCGACATGCTGGTTGATGTCATCCTCGGGAATGCCCGCGTGTTCTCGCAGCAGGGGCCGTCCCGAGTCGCGGAGGGTCGACGCATCGAGCGTGTAGAAACCGAGTGTCTTGCGGGGATTCATGATGCCTGGTCGTGTTGCAACTTTTTTTACTCGGGGCTGTCGTGGTTTAAATAGTGCACGTGAGTCACACGTGGAATGCGTCATCGCGCGTTTTGGTGCGACAGTTGAGCACACCTGCCTGTTTCGGCCTGTAGCGAAACGCCAAGCCCGATGATAGTGCAGTTTGACTCCAAGCGAAGAGTCACTCGCGCCTTGCGTCGTCGACATAGGACTAAGCAAGGAAAATTGGCTGTACGCGAGGGGGTGTGAGTCCCGTGGTGGCGAGAAACACGGTCTGATCAGTGACACGCAAGCTTGAATGACAAGTGCGTTCTCTAGTTAAGCTCCATCCAAGGAAACCCTCCCAGCTTGAGCGGTAACAGAATCAAACTGAAACCCAGATCTCACTCAATCTGTATAAACCCCTTTCCCCGGAGTCCGTCTTGAAGAGCCGTCCAATATGATTCTGGTTCCGTCCTAGATTTAATCCTCAGTTTGACTTCTTTCTTCAGGGAGGTGAGGAGAAAACATTTAGCTTCCATCAGAGCTTTGACGACTAAGATCCTCTGGTTCAACACCTCAGTTAGATTGCACCCCTGCCTCAAGTTTGGTTCGAGAATGGCGTCTACAACTACAGACACCCACAGCTTGTTTCCATCTTTCCAAACCGGCGCCCCAAATATCTGGAATCGTGCTGGGTTCTCAAAACCAGTAGCCTTTTCTTTGTTTTCGAGTTTCGCCAAGATATAGGGCAAACACGCACTTTTTGCGGCACAGTAAGAGAGAAGAGCCGACTTCGAAACATGAGGATCCAGATCAGCCCCCTGTCGTGCGAATCCTATCCTGAGAGCCGGTTCCATGCTGAGAACTTGGGCTTGCTCAATTATCTCACGAAGCTTCTGCCTTGCATCTTTGGAGTTGGAGCATAATCTCCCGGGCTCAAAGATCTTCGTGTAGACCCAAGAGTTATCGTCCCTCCGGCTATTTTAGAGACAAACAAGAGCCGATGTTAAGACGAGGCATCGATCATATCCAGCAGGGCCATCCTCAAAAATTGAGGCATTGAAACTCTTGAGCCAGTCGTACACGGTTCGTGTTCTGCCGTCGTTTCCGAAGTCTTCTTTCATCTGCAAGGCACCTCCGGTTGTTCCGGCAAGCCGCCGGTCCAGCACCGGCAAGACCTTCGACATTTCCGCGCTGACAGGGGATTTGTCGACCTCAATCGGATTCTGGCAGTTAATAGCGACCCAAAACTCCCTTGTATCGATCGATTCCGCAAAGGCTTGGTTCCAGAAAAAGACAAGCTGGTACATTCGCGACGCACTTTCCCTAACTGAGGGAGGAAGGCGTTTGCGCATCCACTCATAGAGTTGCTCTGGTCCTGGGTGAAATCTACCAAACAATCATAATGACACTGAGCACGAACTGCTCACGTATGGCTCTCAGCCGAGCTTGGAGGCTGTCAAGTTCGTCCTGCTTCATGAGGCCTCGCAGTGCGACGGTAGCCTGGTTCTTCCGTGTCCAAACGCCTCCTGCTGTTAACGTCCCAACAAGTTGCTGCAGCTGGTTCTCGGCATGATCGCACTCCGTCACTAGGCGGCTCAAAGTCTCGGTTTGCCGAGGGTACTGTGTTTGGAGTGCCGAGATTTTGTCTCGGGCGTCGGCCGCAGTTTTCGAGAGCTCTTGCCCCTCAGCGCTCAGAGCGGAAACAGCTGCTGGCCGATCATCGTCTTAGTGTCGGATTTGAACATACAACTTGACCAATTTCGTCCCAAAATCGACAAAAGTAATGACACCGGTTGCAATGGACAGAGCGCTGAGCGGATCCATACTCTACTCGATGGTCGTCCGAGGATGACGGGCGGGCGAGCGAGCAGAATGAGGGGTAGAGTGACGACGAAGCGCGAAACTGGGAAGCTCCCTCACCGCCAAGGAGGGAGGAGCCAAGGGACAGAGCACATTGTCACGTGGAATGCAGACTTCCCAACATTCGGCGCATTCTCACGCCGCGCATCCAAATCATGTGAGCAAGGCCTACAATTTTGCCGGCGCGTTTTCATCTCGTTGATCTCTGTTGGACGCTGAATAGAAAATGAAAAAAGGGGTGCCATTCGGGGGCCCTTCAGGTTGTGGCACGGCGTCTCGAACCACATCTCGGTAGATCCCTGCCAGAATTCTTCCCAGTGAATCATCTTAGTCAGCGTGGGGAGAGGGGACAAGTCGACGGGTTTTGGCCGTCGGGCCCAGCCGCCTGAATGTGGTGCAACTCGGCGAGGCTCCAGATGAAGGCAGCTGCACACCTTTCGACGCGGGCAAATTCCCCAATTAGGGCCTGTATCCCCATCAAGCGAGCAGGCCTGCGTCTGTGGTTTGAGTGACAGGCGCCGCGGAGCAACACGAGATGCAAGCCGGCGGTCCAAGCGCACGGGCGCCGGAGGGGCGGACGGCACTGGAGCCTGGTTGGTAGGTCCCTGGACTTGGGACAACCATCAAGCCGAGATCGTTGGGTCGATTCAGAGCATTAGTGCCATCGTGGACCGGGGACTTGATTGGGGCCATGTTCCAGCCGGCAGAACATGAAACAAAGCTCCGCACCTGATCAAAATCGCCAAATCCCGTATTCATAATGATCCGCAAGGCTCGACATTCTGTTTTGTCATCAGCAACTCGAAAAACTGCAAGAATCTCTGTGAATGGGTCTTGTGATGCAGCACGCGACGTTTCATAGCCAGGGCACCCGCCATGATTGGGCCCGAAATGCAGGTGCCTCCGAGGTGCAGACGGGCCTTGGGAGCCCTCTCGGCCGCCAGAGGCCGCAACCTGCAGGAAAAATTCTCACAGCTGCACGCGTCACTGGTGAACGCCGACGTTGGCGATCTTGCAATTTCCGACTTTCGGCAATCGTTAAAACATGCGTGAGCAGGCGTGGACTCACGCCCTCGTGAGTGCTCGTCAATCAGCGCCTGCCCTTGCAGCTGCACCGTCGGGCGGGCCACTGGCGAGTTGACTCGAGTTTGGTGAAATGATGAAGGCCGGATGCAGTCGTGCTGACCACTCTCGTGATGCCGTATTTGCAGTTGACGCATCGTGAAACGATGCGACGGAAGCAGGGGTGTTGAGATGACGATGGCATGGAGCCCCCGACGAGACTATCTTGTCCATCATGACCTGCCAGCCCGCCTACGTCATTGCGTCAGTGCACCCTCGAGGCTCGAGACGAAACGTCGTGTGGAATCAGGAATCATACATTCATTGCGTTTGCAGCGTATTCCTGGGACCGAGAGGCCGAGGGGTTAGAAGGGTCCAAAATGGCCAGGCGACAGGATTGGATGCCGATCGATGCAGACGATTGCACCCCAGTGAGGCCAAGGGTTGGTAGGGCACAGCCAGTTGGCGTCCCCCGAGTCTGCCCATGTAGCGGTCTAGACCAAAAGATCCCCGCCCACAGATGTCAGTCCAATCCGATGCGTGAAGAGGCCTGATGAAACCCATGACATCATGACGCAGGGGTATTCCCTGGCTCGCATGGTAATTCAGAGGTCGTTTTCGCCTTTTTGTCCGTGGTTTTGCGCCGCTTGCGACGAGGGCGGAAGATGCCGATACCGATGAGAACGGGGTGATGAGCGATAAGGACCCTGAAAATCACCCCTCATTGCCCACCAGATTCGCCCTTTCCGTTTTTGACAACCTTGCTCCTGCCTCCCAGGAGGCTGTCCACTGGGTGCGAAAGCCGCGAACAGGGCCAATCATCCATGGCCACATTTTCAGATCTCCCGGTTTCACAACCCGACATCTACTCTACTTGAGGAATTATTTCGGTCTGTCCTTCAGCGGGCACATTCCCATTCTTGTTCGCCACCGGATTGCCCTTTCGGTCCTTGCCGGCACGGTCAGCAGCGCCATGGCGCAGATCTTCACCTTTTGCGACCCCGCATTTCGAGGTGAGCAACCTCCCACAAATGACAGGTCTTTTTGGGACCAGAAAAAGCAGGGCGAACGAATGTGGGACCACAATGAGGGCGAGGAGCATGCGAATAATGGGCTCATCCTCGATGGCCCTGTCAGAGTGCGGATCAGTACAGGGCGCTCCCTGTCGGCGTAGGTGCTGGGTCAAACACCCGTTGGGAGATGACGAATTAGCTCCCGAGTTCTGCTGGGCCTTTTGGGTCGTCAAAGACTAGGGTCCATTTGGTCCCTGCGTCATTGGTCAAAAGTAATCCCAGGGTATCGAGGTACCCCAAACAAGACGGCTTGGTGCTGGCCTCACCAGGCAGTCAGCATTCCCGCTCATGTCCAGCGTCAGCGTGTCAGAATCTTGTTCTTCCTACGGATCGGGAATCCGGGATTGCCATGAGCTTCGGGTTACACAGGCGCACAACGACAACGTCGACAGTGCTCAAAAGAGCGCCCACTTCCATCCCCGTTTCTAGGTTCCTTTCCCTTTCGTTTCTTCTAACGCGCCCGAATGAGCAGAGCTTAAGCCCGCTCTCATCTCACCAACGCTGTCACCTCGTGGAAGAGTTTTGACCCGTCCGCCCTTCCCTTCTTATTCCCTCCCTTTTTGCTTTTAGTCGTCCAGCCAACTTGAGAGATTTAGGCCTTGGTTGTCTCCAAAACACTCTCGACATCTCTCTTCTTCTTCATTTTTCCTGTCACTTGCCGAGACATTTCTGATACGGCTCTTCCTGTCTTCAACTGGTGGATAACACCAACCGTCGCCTGCCTGCCCTCAGTTCTGCCGTGGCTACAAAGTCTGTCTCGTCCACCGTACACACATCCCAGGGCCGCTCACCGTAAGTGCCTGTCCCTGCCGTCCAACCCCACTGCCCCACCCAACCAACCTAAATGCGTCAATTTCAGACCAATCACAAAATGTCCACCTCCTCATTGGCTCATCACCACCAACCAAAAACCACCAATTCTTATCGCGTCACCAAACTGACAAGCCCGCAGATGATGCAACCACCCGAACTCCCACAAAGCGGGGTGTCACCGTCCCAATCCAATCTGCTCGATCTGTCTCACGTGGCCGACATCGATCCAGCATATCTCCTGCAGCGATTCCTCAACCCCGTCCAATGCGGTGACACGCACCGCGACCTGGACCGCGTGTTCGTCCGGCCGCGACCCATCGCTTGTCGCTGCGGCGCGTCAATCGCTGCCGTCGCAAAGCGCCATGTGGCGCGCCTGCGGATTCGTTCTAGAAGGCGAATGAAATCTATTCTAAGAAAGTATCTTGTGAGGCTGGGGCGGTGTGTGGAAATCTCCACCGCGAGGTGCAATGGCGTAGCGTAGCGATGCGCGTCGGGCCTGCCCGTCTGCCGAGGGTCTGGAGAGGGTTGTAGTGGCGTTTGGTTGGTTGGTTGGATGGATGAGAGGTAAGGCGGTGGCATGCCAGGGATACAATGAGATGGGGTGCAGTTCGACACTGGGTGGAGTTGAGACGATTGATGATAGAATAAAAATAGGTTTACAATGTTTGTCTTTTCCGTTTTGGTCAAGTGTCGTTGAGACAATGATGAGACGGATCCCGGTCTAAGGTTCTGAGTGGCACGTGTCTGACGCTGTCATTCTTCAGCCCTACAGCAGCGATGGGGTTCCTATGGACCTCGCTAATTATAGAGGCGGGGGACCCTGGAGTCCGAGCCGACCGACCGACCGGCCGGTGATGGGATGGACAAGATCTCTGCAGGCATTGCCCCGGATTGTGGTGCAATTGAAGCTTCTGTCTCCCATGCTGAGATGCGCGCATCGTCATGCGACACGCGCATTCGGGAGAACAAGGCATTGTGCCACGGCACGGCGCAGTGGATGGGGTCAGAGTCAGACAAAGAAAGACCCGACGTTGAGAGCGGAGCCGACCAACGATCCACAGCGGTTGGGTTAGGGGACGGGAGCCTACAAGCGAGCGAGCGAGCGAGCGAGCGGGGCAACGCTAAACAAACGTCGGTGGTTGTCAGAGAAGTCGCCGTCCCGTGTGCCATGTGGGTTCTAGAAAAAGAAACATGTCGCGATGGATTCCTCGCGTTGGTGGCCGTCGACGATAAGGCGACTGGTTCGCCGATGCTAATGTGTGGTTCTTGCCGGCTTGTGAGGGTCGCGATGGGCTTGCAAGGGTTGAAGGCCCCTGTTGTTTAGGTGCCGCCTGAAGTCGGGACCGATGTGTCGATGTTCTAAAAAAAGGGATTTCGTACATGGTTTCCCGCTGCAGTGATGGTGAGGCTCAACAGCGATATCAAACGATAGTTTGACGGCATCGGCGTGTTGTCATGGATTGTTTCCGTTCGGTAGAGTGTGCAAAAGCCGAGGGGGTGCGGGTGGTCGGGTCATTGGCAGCCTGGGTTTCGGAGGCAGAGGCCCACGCGGCCGGGGCCTATCTCCGGCGGTGGCAAAATTTTTCCTAGCTGAGGCAGCCCGCAAATACGAGACATGCGTCGCAACACGCTTGTTGCGGTGAATTTTTCGCGGGTTTGATTGTATGAAAGCCTTGTCGTGACGCTATTCTTGTGTCGTTTTTCTTTTGCAATTAGGCGACAAGATAATTCGGGTCAGCAGGGATTTGTGTGTGAAGTTTCAATTCTTCAATCCCCGTCTGGTGGCCCCGTCGGTCCAAGTTCGTCCGCACAGATCGGATGGCGGATCCGCGGATCGTGCTCACTTCCCGGCACAGGCATAGTCTCAGAATCCTACTTTCGCACTAGGATGATGTAATCAGTTATCCACCTGACTATACTGAGTTTCAACCTTGACCAGTGAAAATCAGTGGCAGGTGCCTGAAGGGGTTGCGTTTACCACTATCAGAAGGACATGCGGCGGTTTGCTTGTTGATGTCGCTCACGAGAACTTGGGCGCGCACCAGCAGGGGAGAAGTTGAGCCGTGATGCGTTGTGATGTGCTGTAAAGTTCGACCCACGAATGAGAGCTCGATAATGCAGGGAAACGGTATCTGAGGCGTGGCGGTTGAGCCTCGCCGCTAGTTGCAATTGAAAATTGCGGCGCATTTCTAGGGAGATCGAGGAAAGCCGGGCCACGAGTCGCACGTCCTGGAGAGCTGTGCGGCAACGTCGTGCGTGGATGATTGTCCAGTTGGTTCCGTTCACTTAAACGCGATCACAAATTCGCTGTGCCACACGCCCATTTGCTACGTGTCGTAGGAGGGGCGATAGGAGGGGCGATCCCAGATTGCAAGCGCGGTAGGTTGCCCCAAGCGAGGGAGCGTAGATTGAATGCCCCGCGACTGGGCCATACCACCCAAATGCTTCACCCCAATCCTTCTGAGCTTAAATCCTTTTCGACCTGGAAACAAACAAGCTTCGACCCCCAATAGGTATGGCAACGGAGGGGTGCTCAATGGCGGGAGGCAACTCCAAAAACGCATCCAGAAAAAAAAAAAAAAACCTGCGATAGAGCGGTCTCCAATTCTCGGATGGTCGCGACAACGGCGTCACTCAGATGATGCGAAGCTGTGACCGATGTGTGGAGCGGCCGACTGTGGTGCTCTCGGTATTTTCAAGGTGGCACCCCTTACCTAACGTCAACAGGCTGGGCAGCTAGACGGTTGAGGGGCGGCAGAATCCCGACGGAGCGAGGGACGACCTCCAAGATTGCCCCGCCTTCCTCAACGCGGTCGCCTCGGCCACCAAACGCAAAGGAGCAAAGAGATGACAGGGGACGCGACAGGGGCGCGGGAACTGGGCCGTCTTGATGGAGGAGGGGTGCCCTTCTTCCTGGCCCTGTCGGCCTTAGTCACAAAGCCGACCGCACACACCCTGTATACCATTATATATTTGGCACTGTGAACGCTCAGCCCATTTGGTCAAGTTTCGCCCGGTCGACACCGTGCGGGGACTGTGACTGATCGAATGCAAGACCTGCCAGGTGTGCACTTTTTGCTGGTCGCACTCCCCTCCCCCTGCTGTCGTCCCTCGTTGCCAGACTATGTCTCCCTCGTCCTTCCTTCGTTTTATATCCTGCGTATAAATGTGCCCAACTCCCACATGCCTGCCATGGCCTTTGTCTTGACAAACATGCGATACAGAGCCTTGTCGCTTGCACCGCGAAGTCAATCCTCCTTCAACCCTCGCACCAGTTTCTCAACCCTCTTCTTGAACGTCCGCCTCGCCCGCCATCTCTCCCACTGTCCACCCAGTGCTGTATGCCTCAGTCGGTCTCTTAGTCGTGCACCGTCTACCCTCAGCAGAACCATCGATGAGCTCACCCTCAAACAGCCCTTATACACCAAGGAATCCAGCTAGGTAAAAAGCGCTGCTGTCTTGGCCAGATTGTTGCCCGCTGACAGATCCCGCTAGCCCCACCAACACCGATCTTCTCGGCATCGGCACCTGGCCTCTTAGCGTCCGTCGGCCCCACCACGGCGCCCAACCCGCCAAAATGACCGGTGGGAATGCGCCCCCGCGGGATCCCAGCTTCACCGGGTATGGAAAACTGTGAGTCCATCCCGCACCCTCCGGTAATGAGGTCGCTGACAGGTCTTCGTGGTCCAGAAGCAACTCGCCGTACGTGCCGTCCGCCGCATCGAGGTCCATGCAAACCCCCACTCCCAATTACACGGGCTCGGGCTCTGCAAGCACATCCCACGCTGCCTCTCCGTCCCGCGACGGGTCCTTTGGTAGCAGCACCAGGTCAGTTTCGCCTTGGTCCCCCACCCACACGGATTGTTGTGTTTCCCCTGAATGAGCCCGTTCTGACGCGCGCAATCGTTAGGATGGCTTCTAATACGACGGAGATCAGTTATTCGCTCAGCCAATACCTCGCGCAGCCCGCAGTTGCCGACGCATCGATTTATGGTCGCTTTCAGAGGTGACGTTGGTGCTGCAGACTCGGTGAGTCGTGGCTGACAGGCGACTGGTCTGGGCGTGGGTGTTGGACCGGTGAGCGAGCGGGACTCGAACAAACACGCGATAAAAAAAAACGAAAAAAAGGTTGAGCCGTCCCTTGTAGACCGGTGCCATAGACTTTGCTTGAGCGATCATAAAACGTTGAGCCGATTGATGCGAGTCCCAGGGTCCTCCCTCGTGATTCGCGGCGTGATTCGAGATCTGATCTTGGCGGGTGGTGGGGTGTCCCTTCTCACTGTGTGTGCGCCTCGCTGGGACATTGCTGATGACGATACACTCGAGAGTCCAAGGCCAAAAAGGACCGCGCCCCTCGTCACATTGACGCAGTGGGAAGCCAGGCGCGCCATTGTGCGACAAACGGCTAGTCGAACGTGGGTCATGGCTTCCGGCCGCGACGCGATGCGGGTTGCCGTCTGGTGCACAACATTTGACGTGCTCCACGACGAATCGCGGTACGCAAGCAGCCGATGCGGAACTGGCGTCACACCACTCCCGCTCTCACCTCAGAGACGTCTGGAGTTGGACGACGTGCTGGCGCGGAGCCTTGTCGTCTTGGCAGGGTGGGTTCAGGTTGCGGTCGCAAATTTGCAGCCATTGTTCTCGCCGAGTGAGCGGGCCTCGGCTGGCTGGTGGCCAGGTTGGCGTCGATGCGCTGATGGGCGCTGTGCACCGGGCCTGTCGTCCAAACCCCGAGCTGCTTTTGCGGTCTAGCGGTTGCCTTGTATCGATGAAAATAGGTTGAGAAGTGGCCGGTGGGTAAGTGAGCGCGTTGAGTGTAATGATCCCGTCGATCTGGCGGACTGTTTGCGGACCATTGAGCGCAAAAAGGCAACTGCGCTGGTTGAGTCCACCTCGCGCGTGCGGCAGGATTAGTTGGTGGCCTCCCATCCCTGCCCCAAGCCCACGGATGCGCGCTCAGAGACAAACCACCCACTCGGTCGCCAAGGATGACGAAACTCTCAACGGCTACATGGAAGCTGAAATTGACAGAAGAAACCACTGACCGTTGAGCAGGTCCGGATGAAGAGTGCTTGGACAGTCAAAGGGGCTGACCCTGCCGCCCACGGACATTTAGATTTGGACCCCGCACGGGCTCTGGACGAGCACCCCCGCAACACCCACGACTCCTTCCTTCCGTTGCGGTGAAGCGCCGTAGAAGCCGAGCCGTGAGCTCGAGCGAAAAAAAATCTGTGCGCTGCTGCTCGTTCGAGCAACAACAATTGTCAATGGCCCTCAGAATTGAAGTGGAAGCGCCAACTGGCCTCGCCTTCACCCTTCCGCCCCGAACATTAGGGCAGACCAAGGTGTGCAAACATTGCTGGCGGAGCCTGCGACGTCCAAGTTACACATCACCGGTTGGGGGTTCGCCGAGGGCCGAGAGGCCCAGCCAGCAGCATACTCCTCCCCCGCCATCCGCCGTCCCTAGGGGTTGCATCTTGATCGATCTTAAACCGGGGTGCACTTCAACGTCTGTGCGGGACCGTCTGCGCGTGCGGTGGCGAGAACGGACAGTCTGAGCACCCTCTTCTCCAGCCAGCTTTGGCACGACATCCAGATAGCCCGAGATTCCGAAGCCGCGTTGATCACAGCAACGTTAGGTTGACGCTCTTTGACACGCACAGTTTCTACGCCGGTGCCCTTCGATTCGATTTGTCTGTGCGTTTCTACCACCTCCACGAGTCGATGCTGTATGGACGTAGCAATGGATGACAGTGCATCAAATCTTACATTTACGCAACCTCGACTGCGCTGGGTTTATCCACCGTTGCCTGCTGCACAATAGGTGAAGCTCCGATATCTGCAACGGCAGTCCCGTGCGAACGATGCGCTCAGACCTGAACGAATCCCTCGATCCAAATGATCGTTGGTCCAAGATCCCAGATCCATGTTGTCGACTTGAGCTGCAGGGCAATTGAGCTATGTCACCAAAGAGACCGTAATTCTTTTCTGGTGTCCCCTTTACATTTGGCTGGGGTGTTGGTTTGGGTTTCCAGACGGCCTGGACAAAGACGGGTTCTGGAATCCTTTGCCGAGGGGGTATGGCCGTGCCGCGTCCCTCACGAGAGTCAAGCCTCCCTGTCGGAACTGCTTGGCGCTCATGGCATCGCAGCATCTAACTCCGTTCCAGTGTGCCCCCGCTCGACCTTAAATTATGAGCGCCTACTTTGCAACTCGGATATGCTTCCGCTTGCCCCACCCGGACCCCTTTCCGAAGTGTCAGAGGGTTCGGGAAGAGGAAGACAACCACTCGGGTTACACTCCAAGGCTTGTCAGCCCGATTCCATTGGAAGATTCTTTGGGCAGCAGCCAGTCACAGAGAAAGGTCAGACCTCCTTCGACTGCCCCCCGTGCACTTTTCCGCGGCTAACACGATACCCAGTGTCTGCCCCATGTGGGGGATCGGGGTGAGCGTAGCGGAGCCTGGATGTGAGCATGGGTGGTGGGAGTAGGTAAAATATGAACACAGAAACCGGTGTTCTCGTCGTTCCAACTTAAATATGGGCCCAACCTCATCCCATTTTGACTGATGCCGCGGTGACTTTACCATCAGGCTTTTACTTGCATTCGCCTCTTTACGTCTCCTTGCAGCCAGTCTTAGCTGTCTCTACTCCAGCCCCTCCGGTTCTCACACCAAGTACCCTAACCCTCATCACGCTTCAAGATGCCGGCCCACACTCCCCCTTCGACTCCTTCCAACGACAAGAAGTTGGTCGTGGTATCCCTCTCGCAATCGTAACTCCGCTTAACTAACACCACTCTCAGCAGGCGCCAAGACGAAAGCACCCAACGTCCGACCACTTCCGCCTCGGGACGGACGCCCGGCCCAAGCACGGACAGCGGAAGCGGCAGCGGTACCAGCGGGTCAACCGCGGGAATCTCGCTTCTCGGCAGTTTCTTGGCGCAGAGCCCGTTCACTGACGCCACGGTCCACAGCCGCCTTTCGGGTGCATCTTCCACCAAGCCTGGCCGTCTCAGCCGTGTCGACTCTTACACATGCCGAATGGCCGACGAGATCCAGCAATTCGAGGCTTCGTACAACAAGTAGCTTGCCCAGGCAACGGACTACCTTACATGGGCGGCCAAGACCCCACCCTCAATTGCCCATCGCATCCATGTCATTCATCGCATCAACAAATCGGCGGTCTTCCTTCCATCGCACGCAACCCGCATCCGCCATCCCATCCGCGAGGCACACACCCTTCATCCCGTCTTGATTGGTCGCACCGCCACACACTCACTGAGCACCGTCGTCGAAATAAGAACCGCCGGGTGAGGTTAAAGGTGGAGCCCGTCCACCCGATGGGCCGGGTGCCCACTTCGGTCCGTTGATCGCGATTACCTCAGCGGCCGGCGCACGTGCCGAAACTGGAGATCCCCGACCGACCCCTGGTGTTCTGGGGGGAAGGTCTCCACTTGGAGCGTGTCTCATTTCGAGTCAAGTTCAACAACATCGGTCGCAGGTTGTTTTGACGACCCGCGGGTTTGTCGGGCAGCCTCACTGGGTCGCACCGTTTCCATCGCGTGTCACACAACTCGTTTGCATCCCTTCAACGGTCACACGACATGGCCGCAGTCACTTGGAAGTTAGCAGAGATTGTTTAGAACCCTAACCCTGGTGACTTACACGCGATTGTGGGTGAGAGGATGGAGGACAACATCTTTGCGTCTTTCGGTTCCTCAGCTTTTGATTTAGCTTCTTTCGCTTATCTCTTGCGTGTATTTTACCTTTCTTGTAAAAAAAAAAAAACTAAAAAAAAAAACTTCAAATTCACAAACGAAATCTATAATCTACCTCTACCCTCCATGCAAAATGCAGCCCAAATCTATCCCTCAACCCAAACGAAAGAAACCAAAAGACCTCACGCCGCTCACACCCCCCACTCCCCCAAAACCTGCTCCTCACCTCTAGACCTGATCCACCCCCTCCGGCCCGTCAACAGCCCCCTAACCCCCTCCAGTCGAGCATACTCCCCCAACCCCTTCGCATCTCTACACTCCCGATCCACAACCTCCAACACGCCTCTACCCAATCCATCTCTGACCCCCATCTTGGCCCCGTGCTCCAACAACACCCCCAACGCAATCTTCCTCCCCAGCCTAGCAGCCACCATCCCGGCCGTTTCACCTTCTCTATTCCGCATCTCGAGTCTTGCACCACCGCGGATCAACGTCTCGAAAATGGCCTGCAAAGTCTTGTTCTTATCATCCGCTGCGTCGGGGAGGTGTGTGACGAACGCAATAAGCGGAGTAACGCCGTGTTGGGTGTATGCATTTAGGTCGACGGTCGAGATGAGAGAGAGGAGGTGTCGGTGGCGGGTAGAGAGGGGGTTTTCTGGCGGTGGGATTGACATGGTGGGGGTGGAGGAGGGTGGGGAGGTGGGAGATGCTTTGCGTTTTAGGGGGAGGGGTTGTGTGTCTTGTCATAAAGTTAGTTGGATTGGAGAGAGAAAGAGGGAGGCGATGATGGACTCACCGAGACTGGCTTCGGCTAGACAGTGTAACCCGTTGCGGCCTTCTGGGTCGGTGGTTTGGGGAGATGTATAGGCTGATTGGATTATTTGGAGGAGGCGAGCGTGGTAGGCGAGGTATGGGGTTGAGGGTGTTGATGGAGGTGGAGCTGGTGGAGGCGGGTAGGATGAGAGACGTGGAGGGTGATAAGCTGGAGAGAGGGGAGTCATGTCGAATGCCGAGGGCCGGATGGCGTGGAGGGAATTGAAGGGAGCGAGGAGAGTGGCTAGGACCGAGGAGGGGAGGTGGAGGCTGTGAGCGCGGTGGAAGAAGTTGCGACCGTAGTGATCAGTTAGATACACCGTGTTGGGGGCCGTGTTTTGAACGAGGGTGAGCAGTTGGCGCAGGGGAGAGGTTGGCGTCAAAGAGGTAAACCATGACGGGTGGATGACATGGAGAAATGTCTGGTCGCCTGTGTTGACAAGTGACAGAGATGGCGATGTCACGGCCAGACTGAGTAGCTCCTCGTGATAGTCCTCGCGGGAGGCCAGGAGGTGAAGGATGGTGTTGCCAAAGGCGTCACGCAGGCCGAGATTGTCAGAGGTCGGGTTGTTGAGGACGTGACGGGCGCGGTCGCTTAACTCCCCGGTCCGCAGAGTCCACGAGTCTGGGGCCTTGGAAACCTCGTCTGCAATGACACACCAACACCCTTTTCCGTGATTTTGGCCCGGAAAGTCGGCACAGCTTCGAGTGTAGGCCGTCAGGAAGTCACCGGGAAGCGCAAGACCCGGCTCGGGAAAGTCTTCGTACGGCCCGGGACTGGATCTGTCAGGATGACCAGAGTGCTCACTCACAGCGGCCGAGGGGCGACGAGAGGGAGTGTCATCCTCAAATTCCGACCCGTTGGAAATGGTAAAGTCCCGAAGCAACGTCGACACTTGCTGGGCATAATCAGTCGAGCAGTCTGATAGTCGTGCTCGGATTCGTCGGACCCGGAATGAGCTGGTGTCGCTGTCCGAGGTATCTCCTTGGCCCTTGGTTCGGGTTGGGATCAACAACCGACGAAGCCCTCCCGACTGCGGCGATGTAGGCCTTCCTGACGATGAAAGATCCAGAGAGGCCGTGTGTCTGCTCGATCCAGACGTGGACGAGACATCGGCACTGGACGCAACTTCTTTCTGCTATCCACCGTTAGAACGAACGACTCAACATTCCGTCTTTGATCGTACCTCTGGTGACGGCTTCCTCGACGCTTTCTGCAGTCTCGGTCCCTTGACCCGTCTTCGCCGACGTATCTTCGACTCGGCCAGACTGCCAATCCGCTGGCCCATCTCAGCGCGTGACTCTGGTCTCAGATACCGTGGGTCATTATCGAGCATCTTGTGAACGGTCTTTTGCGCCGAGTTTTTTCTGTGCTGTCAGCGTATGTCATCCACCACGGAAGTGACGAACGCACCGTGGCCGAAAGACATCATCCTCCAACACATTGATAATCTTTTCAATCGACAGTGTCGTGTAGACATACAGCCTCGCCAGCTTCCTCGACCGCGAGATAGTCCACTGCGGCGGTCGTCCAATCCTCGATCCCCCAGGGGAAGCCTTGGCCGGTGGTGTTGACATGTCGGCGTTTGTTGTCCACAACTATCCCATCCCATCAGGAACAAGACGATATTTGAATGCATCCCATCCAGACGCCCACGGCGATACCCGAAAGGCATAATGCCCATAAACAAGCCCCGAGTTCCATGTTTGTTGCCAATCCGGATGTTTTGCACTGACAACACCCCCAACCCTTGGCAAGAACAGGTGGAGAAGGCCCCAGTCGCGAAGATACCAAAGCACTTGGATGGAAGCGTTGTGCGACGCGCTTTGCACAAGTCTCCCGATAAGTAGAAAAAGTCGAGAAACTGATCTTCATGCTTCGGATGGGGAACCAGTTCCTGCGCAACCGGTAAAACATCAAACAACGGCTCCAAGGTTGGGGGCCCAATCACCTCTTGGGACGGCAGATGCTTGGCAAACCCCAGGATCACCGATATGGCGATCTGTCAATCGAGATGCGTTCCGCCGCCCGATCGCACCCAACCAACCCGGAACATGCAGCAGGGCGTGCGGCCAAAAGGGGCATAGCGCTCTTTAGCTTGCATGAACGTGTGGCTTCCACGAGGCTTCGATGCATGCGCGGGTAGATTGCATGCAGCTGGCCCGAGCGTCCTTCTAGAAGGCTTCGATCAATGCCGTCCGCCGTTGCCGTTTTGGGACAGGGCTGCACGGTGAGAGCTCCGGACGGACACGGAGGTGTCAGGCGGCGGAATGACCGATGTTTCGACGATGGCGGCGAGTCCGATGGGGTAAATGCGGGCGGTTGCCTCTGTTTCTGTGATGGCATTTTGCTTTGGGTTCCTTGGAAGTCAAAGGCACCCTCATCCCCGGCTCCAGCTGCTGGCCATCAGCAACATTTCCACATCAGCTCGTCATTTCACCCACGTCAACTCACTCATTTGATCTCACAGTCCTCAACCCGCTGCTTGTCTGAATTTTGACAACACACAGTTTTATTTCTCTAAAATGCATATATACACTCGGCCTCAATATTCACACTCTCCTCGGCCACCCAAACACAGGTGTCTTACTGAATCAGCCCAAAGAACCTCAACATCAACACCTCCTGCACGGGCGCAGTATGGCCAACACCCTGCCCAAAGAAGCCCTGCAGCTTGGTTCCATCGCCATAAATATGCTGCGTGTACTGCGCACTCGGCGTGCCCGTGACATTCCTAGCAAGCGGCACGCCCAGCACAGCACTCCACTGCTTGAGCGCCTCGTAGCCGCACTGGGGTCGGACGAGAAAATCGGCGAGACCGTGGTAGATCTGCATGCGCGGCCGACGGCCGGTGTAGCCGGGGTACGAGTTGAAGACAAACTTGGCCCACTCCTCGGGGGTGTGCTGCAGGCCCTGGGCGCACGTCTGGTTGCTGCCCATGGGTGTGGCGGTAGGGCTGCCGGCGAAGCAGGCGTCTGTCGACATGCGTATTAGCACTTTTCCCGCATATTGATGCTTCAAAAGACAAAAGGAAGGAGACAAAAACGTACGAGCAGTTCCCGAATACGCCGCACCAGCCTCAAACACATCCGGATAGCTCCCCGCCAACACATTGGTCATCATACCGCCCGACGACGAGCCCATGACGTAGACCTTGTCCTTGTCGCCCTTGTACTTGTCCAGCGTGTACTTGACCATGTTGACAATGCCCAGCGCGTCGCCGCCCTGGCCGTGCGTCAGCGACGCCGGGCTCTGCACGTCCCAGCAGTTGCTCTGGTTGGGCGTGCCGGGGAAGATAAGGATGAAGCCGTTTTGGTCTGCGTACGACGGCAGTCGGGTGCCGCGGAACCACTGCTCGCCGGAACCGCCGCAGGGGTGGAGCTACATTGCATTCTCCGTCAGACCGACTTGTATCCAGGTTAACAGAACCAGTGAAAAAGAAACAAAAAAACATACAGCAACGATGATGGCCGGGTTGGCCGCCACCTTGTCCGGGACGTAGATAAACATGTTGATGCGTGTTGGGTTTCCGCCAAAATCCGTGACGCGCTGCAGTGAGGCAGCCGTCGCCGAGGCGACAAAGCCGAGGAGCGAGGAGAAACGCATGGTGAGACGCACGCAGTCTAGGGTAGTCAGGACGAAATGTCAGCAGAGATGATGATGATGTTGATGACGAACGAACAGAAACGAAAAAAAAAACATCGAGGCAGACAAAGCCGTCTTATATCACAACCACACCATGCACCACATACGTGCATCGACGCAGGAACGCCAGCCCTTGCCCAACGCGGAATCTCGGGGCTCAGATGCGCGGCTAATACGACGCACAGGTGGGGGAGGAGGGATGCAAAACGGGTAAAATGCCCACGCGACGGGAACGGTTGAACCGACCGCCCGGTCCGCGTGCTCAGCGGCCAAGCGAGACGAGGCGCCGCCGTGTCGGCACCTGCCCTCGGCAACTGCCCGGATGGTAGTCGCCCGTGCGGCCAGCGTGTGCAGTGCCGCGGTGCAGTACCGGGCCCGGGGGTGAGATATTGCATCCGTCATGGCAATTTGTCTTCTGTTATTTCCTCTCATGTTCCTCACCATTGTTTTGCTGTTTCTTATTTTCCATGATGCCCGTTTCCACTGATTGGTTCCTGGCAGAAGCGCTCCAATCAGCATCCGCATTTTTCCCCGGACGGACACCAGGGCGCTCACTCCCTACTTACCCCAACATAACCCCTGAAAATAGGTAAACATAGCCCGTCTCCGTCACAATTACCCATCCCACAAATCGTCAAAAACAGGTTGTCAGTAGACGAAAAAGCGGGCGTCGATGACAAAGGAACGACCTAGCACCACCGCCCCCTCAACAAACTCCACGGTCCCCTCACCCACCACCTCTAACGAATAGCACATCTGGGCCCTGCACGCAAAACTATTAACTGTCGTCTCCTCCATGCCCGCCCTCAAATCGACCGCCCCAACCACCGCCCCAGTAGCAGGGCCACCCAGCGCCACGACATTTACCTGCGCGGGGCCCTGCGGGGTACTGCGTTGTGCAGACGGCACGGGCGGGTGGTGCGGCGGCAAGGAACAAAAAAAGAAGAACAAGAGGGTCAACGTGCATCTTAGGGCTTGGTTGTGTGGAGATGCAAGTGTAAACTAAGCGTGTGTCTTGGCTTCGTTGCTTTGCTCATAGCCCCCACCGGGCAGGGTGAGCTGACGGTGGCAAGCGCTCGTCCCCTGGGAGTGCTAGGTGGTGTCAAGTGCGTGCTGCTCCCCGAGACGGTGACGTAATAGCTGCATGGATTGTTAGAAACAAGCTATCGAGTGCAAGACCAAAGCCAACAACAAGTAGACTTGTCGTCGCCCGCCCGTCCTGGGCTCACCTCGCCCGGCTTTGGGGCCCATATGATCCGGCATGCGCGCCTAGCTCCGATCGGAATACCCATAGGTCGGCTGGAAGTCAGATCCAGGGGCACGAAGCACCTGCAGCCTGAACTCGTCCCATCTTGGAAGGGGCGCCGTTGTCCCGTAATGGCCCACGTCTGCGTCCCTCAGATCAGGCATGAGGTCTCCCCAGCCCTCAAAGTCGAGATCGGGATTCGCGCGTACCAAGCCAACAACGTTCCATAGCTCTCCAATGTCAAAGTTGCAACGGGCAACGCGGTCGGGCCGCCCGCTTGCCATGCCCTTGACCATTTGGTACATGCCGTACTGTGAGATGATCTGAGTATTCCACCAGAGTAAACCAGTTGGCAAAACTCCGGGCCGGATTGCATGACTCGGACTGAGTTCGAATGGCGGCTTCCCGTATGGCCACGTCGCGCTGGACCACGCGCCGGAAGATCTCGGACGACTGCTCCGGGATTGGATCCCCGTCTAATATCATGGTGTCTGGCAAAAGAAAAACGGTGGTCAGTAAGCCCGAATCACGGTCAAGACGACGGGCAAGAGACTCACAGCAACCTTGGGAAACCTGGGAAGAAAATGAATCGCCGCCGAAGCCACAGAAAAGTGGTAACCCATGTGCAGAAGCCTCGATTCTTGGGCGGCATGGTGTAGAAAATCGGGCCCGGTGCGTTTAGGACTGATGCGCCGGAAGTAGGCTACCAGGCCACCGAGTTCGTCGGCGGTCGGTATCATCTACGGCCTCGGCCAATTCGATACGAGCGCGGGAACAAAGTCAGCCGGCCAGTTCTCTAAATCGTAAAAGGTTCGGATCGATGCAAGGTGGCCAATGGCCCTCGAGTCCTCAAGCACAAGCTCAAGCAGAGCGCGAGTGGCGGCTGCTGTAATCGAATGTGGCTTTCCAGCATGGCTGTGTTAGCGACCTCTTCCTGGCAAGCTTCATGACGAAAGCACAACATACGACTGACGAAACATACCGCGCCCCAGCGTGTGTAATGCAAGTGCTGGTTCTGCCAGTTGACCCAATTGCTACCCTGACTGCAAATGTATGCCTGCAAGGCGTCGGAAGCCTCCGGGGGTTCGACCGTCTGCAGGGACTGGTCACACTTACAAGCCGCTGAAAGGTGTTGCTTCCCGACAGAGTGTCGCGAGTATGCCCGGAGGGAGACACAGGCGGTTCGCATGCGGAAGAGACAAACGCCCTGGGCCCGAGATAGGCCCTTGTACCGAGTAAGGTTTCCCTTACCCCACTTGGCGCGCCGGATGGCCTTCGCCCAGTGGCAGATCACGGTTGTCAAGGAAAGCACTGTTAGCGCGCGCCTTCCATTTCGAGCCCAAAACCTCCCAGCGGCGTGCCATCTCTTGGTCGCGTCGCAGGGCGGCAACCTTCTTGACGGTACGCGACTGCACTCGTGTGTTGTCAACCCAGCTCTGGCGACGGTGAGGTTGTCTGCGAGCATTCCGTTGCTCGAGATACGCCTGGCTGTCGTTACGAAGACTCGTGGCCGCACGGTCGAGGATGGAGAGGGGATTGTTGGCAAGCTTTGCCTCGTCAACCGGTGTGCCTTCATGGTTGATTTTGCGGATCTGCCTGGCGTACTACGCGACCTCGGTGTCGTGCTTGCGAGCATGGATTGTCAGTGACCTCGTCTCGAGATAGACGTCAATATCAGCGATGTTGAGGTCCACGATGGGTGGCAGGAGACTCGCTGTCCTCCTCATCCAGAACACCGACGTCGAACAGGAGGAAGAGAATGGGCAACAGTGGACTCCCTTGAGGCACCCCAATATTTACCCAATAGGGAGATTATATAATATAGACAAGAGATGGGGGCCTTAATAGCCGTATTCTTCGGTGGCGAAACTCTCGGCCTATTGTAACTTGAAGTTGAAGGGTCATCATGGGGTTCCTTTGGCCTCTGCTCTAAGTTGTGGCTATGGAGTCCTTGGTTAACCCTAACACAGCACTGAGAGAATCTTTGAATATGGATGATTAAAGCTGATCGGTCAGTCATATAGCAATCAAGAAAAGTTTACATGGATCAACAACATCCAATCCAAGCACTCAGCCTCGTTTGGCAGACAGTTCCCGCGCGCCATCGGGGGTGGGCGTATCCACTCTGCTTTGGGTGGGGCGTGACGTTATGGGAAGCAAACGGAGTGAGACAGTTTGTGTTGCTCTTTCCCTGCGAGTTGAGGCCTTGGACAGTTAGAAAATTGCCTTAGACCTGGCTTCTGTGTATTTAATAGGGCGGAGCCCTGGTCACGTAACAGCTGCTGAAATCACACTGACGCTTGTTCGCGCCCATTTGAAGCGAAGTAAACAATGGTCCTTTGATCCGCTTGGGAGACAATAGTCTAAACAATGCCGTCTTGAACAGCGGTGTGCCAGGAAAAGAGACAGCTCCAGGCAATTCATTGTGTCATGTGACAGCTGTCGGACAGGGAACAGTGTTGCCTTTGGTCCGGAAGGCGCGATGTGCAAGACCACAAGGAAGGCACACAGGCCGCTTCAACTCAAAATCTTCCAAAAGCCAGTAGGGCAACTTGCTCTCCTCCCTTCCACCATTACCAACGTCCAAATCCATTAGCCACGTCGACTACTCCCACCACCTCAGCAGCCATGGCCACGCGCGCAGGCGGCTCCACCGGGGACATGTCCCTTGACGACGATTATTTCGAATCTTGGGACTCTGAGATGGACTCCGAAATGGACTCTGAGTGCTATTGCTGCTGCTCCGACTGCGAATCCGACGCCGACAGCTTCGTCTCGGAGACTGACGTTAATTTCAACTTTCTGCACGTCAATCCGGTACACGTCAAACGCCTTGACAATACCAGGCAGTCGCCCGAGAGCCAATCGCTCACAAGCCAATCTCCCGTCGCAGCGAGCCATCCGTCAAGCGAGGAGCCTGCTGAGGTCGCACTGACAAACGCATCCTCGATCGAACCCGTGACTTTTATCCCCCAGAACCCCAGAGATCGTGCTGTCATCCGCGAGATCTACCAGTCCGGGACCAAATTCTATGACAGAAAGACCCTGCAGTACCTGGCAGATGTTTTTGATGCCTGGGCTGCTGCGCCAGAGGACAACACGACCAAGGCCATTCTCACCGACCTTCTCGGCGACAAGTACGAGATTAGCAACGAGACCGGACAGGACCCCCACGTCCCAGAGTCTCCTCACACCCTCGAGCGCTTGTAAGTGGCCCTGTGCGTGTTTCCGACGTAGCTAACCACCTTTGCAACAGCAAAGCGAGGCCCCTTGTCCACTATATGACCTACAACCGCATGGCGCGTCTCGGGTTCGGTCGATTCGGCTCCAAGCGCTCCCCGTTCCGCGTCTTCCAGCCTATGGGAATACACTACGCTGCCGAATGGCGCGATCCGGACACCAAGGAAGTCGATGCACCGCCCGAAGGCGACCTGCAAGGCTGGACGTTTAGCCGCTTCCGTCGCGAGTACCGCCGGTCCGTCAAGAAATGGAAGAAGAAGAAAGTTTTTGAGGCGATCAAGGCTTGCCTGGAGCAGAGAAATTTGAGGGGCATCAACAAGGTTGTCATGTTCGGCGGCGGCACGATGACGAGAGACTACGGCGAGACCTACACTACTCGCAGCTTTAATCAACATGGCTTGGTTGTGCTGCTTGGCCGGCTGCTTGCAAAGTACAACCCGCATGCGACGATCCAGTTGTTTGCGCAAGACCCTTCCTATGGCGGCTTCGACAACCAACTGCTCGAGGATCAGGGCATCAAGGTTCTTCACGACCCGCGTGGGTTCCTCGAGGTTGACGAGAACACGATTGTCCTTTCCTTCTACTTTATTCCCACCCACAGCGTCCTTGTCGACCTGACGCGGCCAGCGGTTTTCATCTGCAACTCGTCCCCCAGAGAGTAGGTACCCTGTTCTCCTTCTGTGCTGTTGCTGATTGTTTATTTAGGCATTTGGAGCCCAGGGTTCTAGAGATGCGGGACAACGAGTATGATGCCACTGCTATGCCTGGAGACGACCGATTCGCGGAAGACGCAGAGGTGCTCATTCGCAAGAATATTGGTGTAAAAGCCAAGAAGAAGCGAAGTGCATGATTTGTAAGATGGATCAGGCGGGATAAAGAGAGATTTGAGATGTCTGTATCTCCGTGGATTTTGATGACACGATGATCTGTAGCCTGCTGAGGAAATGAACTGCTTAAGGCTGTTGAAAGAATTTGTCTTGATGGCTTGATGCCACTCGACGTCTGTAATGACAATGATTTTCAAGTAACCTGGAATTAGACTTAGTCTCATCTAGCCGCCGTCCATGCATCTCATCGGTTCAAGGCCCCCCAATCAGTAAACCCAACCATCGCCCTCTTCAACCCCTGGACTTGACTCAAACCTCCCTCCGTCTAAAAACAAGCTTGAAATCATGCACCAGCCAAAACGCAGCATCAAACAACTGCACCGGCGCATGTGGAACCGCCAACGAAACATCAAACCGCCTCAAAATCTGTCTTCGCATCAGCTTTCATTCATCCACTCACCCGCTCTGCATCTCCCTCCAGCAAGAAAGAAAGAAAGAAGAAAGAACGAACCTCGACAAAAATCTTATCCAACTCCACCCCCGCAATCCCCCTCCCCAAACACCCAAACCTCCCAAACCCAAACGCAAGCTCCACCGTCGCCGCCATTTCCTTTAGCCTCGTCTCATCACCATCCTCACCCGTCCGCTGAAACCACCTTTCCGGTCTAAACACGTCTGCATCCTCCCCAAACACTTCCTTGCGCCGCATCATGTGCACCGTGTTCACGGCAACTTGCGTGCCAGCTGGTAGATAGTAGCCGTGGATATGCACGCCTCCTTTGGGCACGCAGCGGCCGTTCCAGCCTGTTGAGGGCGGGTAGAGGCGGATGTTCTCTTTGATGACGGATTGGAGGTAGGGGAGGGTGCGGGCTTCGGCCGAGGTGATGGGCGCGCTGATTTTGCGGGTGGCGATGGCGGTATCGATTTCGTGGCGGAGTTTGGCCAGGGAGGTTGGGTTTGACAAAAGGCAGAGGAGAGTTGTGCGGATGGCGGTGGCGGTTGAGTCGGAGCCTGCTATTCTTTTTTTTTTTTTTGAGCGGTTAGTGATGTGGGAGGGGAGGGGTGGTGGAAGGGAGGGAGGGAGGACACACAGTTCAAGCAAGAAATTGGTGGTCAGCTCATCGCGCGTCATACCCTGCCGGATGTGTGATTCCAGCATTGAGTTTCGTTGCGGGGCGTGAGGGGCCAGGTGGGCGTCTACGTGGTGGTTCGCCAGGCTGACTTGTCAGGTAGTTGATGTGAGCGGAGTGGAAGCCGACAAACCTGATCATTTTCCCAAAACCCGTCGTGTCGCCCTCTTTTGGGAGCAGCAGTTTCAACGGCCACGCCTTGAGATACTTGTCCATCTTGGGCATGGTAAGTAGCACAGCCAGGACGGGAAAAAAACCGTCGTTGATCTCGAGGTATTTGTACATGTCCTCGTCGTTGGCGATAAATCCCATCTGCTCGCCCCATGCTATCTGGCTAATGGTGTCGATGGCAAAGTACATGGCCTTGTGCGCAAAGTCGACGGGTCGGTAGTCTGTGTCGGTTGAAATGTAGTTGCGCTCGATCAGGTCGATGAAGTCGCCGAGGACGTGGTCGACGTGTTGTTCGATGAGGTCGTGGCGGGCGTACTGAGTAGGTAGGTTGTCAGGACCATTCCAGCGCTTCCAACCACATGCACTGCAAAAATAGAGAGAGAAAGACATACGCCAGGTGTCAACTTGGCCTTGAGCTTGACTCTCTCTGCGTCGTCGCTCATGGTGAAGATGCTGTCGTTGGGCGTGATTTTGGACGGTTTGTACCAATCGCCCTTGGTGAATTCCGACCGCGCCCCGTTGATGAGCCGGTATGTGTCTGCGTCGCCATACATGACCAGGTCCGGACCGATGCGCATGAGGGGGCCTACATGGTGAGTATCACCACTGTGGAATGAGGAGAGACGCACCGTATTCCGTTTGTATTTCGTCTAGCTCAAAGCTGATGCGTCCTTTCCCGGCGAGTCGGGCGAGGGGGAGGTTGGTGAGTGAATTCCAGAAGGGGCCGGGGACGTGGCGAAGGCGGTACCATGATTGGAATTCGCGGATGATGAGCGTCAAAATGAAGATGCTAGATATGGTGATTGCGAGACGGGTGACGTTAATTGCGTCCAACGAGGTCTCCAAGAGGGCCATCTTGCCGGTTACCTTGCGTCGGTACAATGTGATTGTTGAGATGTTGGACGTTCAGCTTGCGTTATCTTTTGTACCCCGCACAGATCGAGTTGATGCAGCGAGTATGCATTGCCACGCTCCATTGCATTTTGGGACACATGCATGAGGCAGAAGGGTATGTGCGTGACCGGGGTTGGCAATCCCATCCCAAAAAAACACAGGCTCAATCACGATGTTCATTGTCGACTTTTTGTTCAACTACAGAGCAGACTCATACTTCGCCCTCCTTCCACCATGTCCCGGCTCTCTTATATCCCCTCCTCTCATTACTATCCTTCACCCTCTCAGCGCCCTCCCCAAGGTCCAAAGCATAAAACGCAGCCCCAGCCAACGTCCTCGGATCAACCGGTAAATCGGGCCATTTGACTAGCAAACTCCCGCCCAAAACCATCACCATCGCGCCCAAGATCACTAGTGCCAGATACGTACACGTGGTATGCGTCCCAAAAGTCTGCGTCAATGCATATGGGATATTCGCCAGCAAAACGGGCAATAATTCAGCCAGGACAGCCATCACCCCTGCAGCGAGTAGTAACCACTGTCTGTTTTTGACAGCGTTGTAAATCCCCGAGAAAGCATTGGTTGGAGGAATGAGGGTGGCGTTGACAGGCAATAGGAACGGCGAGAGAGACGCCACACTAATAAAAAAGGAACCCCAGAAGAGGGAAAAGATGCTGCCCAGAGCTGCAAACAGGAATTTGACGCCAAAGGTTTGGCTGTCCATGAAGAGTTCAAAGGGTGTGTCGCCTCGCGAGAGGTGGTAATATGCCAGGAGACTGATGAGGCCGAGGAGGAGCAGGATGAAGGTCGTTCGGCAGGTGTAAGTCAGCGCAGGGAATGGAGATCGGTGGGCTTGGGGAGGAGGCAGTTTTGGGCTGCTTATTGTTGTTGATGTTGACGTCAAGGGCCAGGTTGGAGTGGGTTCGTCCCAGTTGGGTATGATCGCAGCGTCTAGAATATCTTTCTCGGTGTCGTGTGGGATAGGACCCAGGTGGAAGCGGCCCGAGCGAAAGACGCGGTCCAGCTCAGCTTCGGTTGGTTTGTTCATTTGTGCGAGGCGAGCTCGCAGGTCGGGATGACGGGAAAGAATGGCAATATCTGCCAAGCTCCAGGGGTTGTGATCGAGTCCGGTGTCCCAGCGGTGGAGACAAGTGGCGAGGGCTATCATCAGCAGAAGCATAATCACCATGACAGCTATCAGAATCCGGGCTGGCCATGGAGACACGCCAACGGCAATGGCACAACCAGATATCGATAGGTGCGAACAGACACCGTGAACTTTGACCCCAATAGCCTCGGCTGCCAGTGGCGCCATGAGCCATGACAACAGCATCAGAGTCGTGGTCAAGAACGGCACCGGATGTCCGTCCAAGAGCTGTTTGGCAGGAGTGACAATGGAGAGGATACCTCCATAACGCAGAATCAGCGTGTCAGGTCCTGGTGATCCGCCGTCCCGGGCGAGGGCCTGGAAGGGCTGGAAGAGCTTGGCGTTCAAGTCGATGACGGCGATGGGAAGCGCCAAGATGACCGCGAAAAGCGTTGGAAGAAAGGTGCCGGCAAAGTATTCAGCCGGGGCCAGGGCTGGAAAGATGCGAGTCCCGTTGTCGTTGCTTGGATTCACCGTCGGCGTCGGTGCTAATGTCAGTGACACAGTCGTGGGCGTGCCATTAATATTAGTAGTGATTATGGTTGTGAATGGCCAGGCCGATGTTGAAACACGCGTCATTGTTGTGGTTTTGCCGCCCGTAGTGGTGACATAAGCCGGTGGTGTTGATGTTAAGGTCAGAGTCTGGCCTCCAGTGACAGTCGTGATGGTTGTTGGCTGAGGCGTCACTGTGACTCTCGTCCCCCCAATCACTGATACCAATGTCTCCGTCACGGCAGCCAGTGACTCAGCGGGAGCAATGACTGCCACCAGTGTCACAGGGACACCGCCCGTCGTCAGCACCACAGTCTCCGGCGGCCTCGACTGCACCATGGTAACCAGAGACCTGTCCACAGTGCTGACCATTGTCTGCACCGGCGCGAAGACAGACGTGACAACAGCCCCATCACGAGTCACCACAGCTGTTGTCGGCTGCAAGGTGGACATGATAGTCAAGACCGTAGCTTCAACAACACTGACGACCGTTCGAGGCGGTGGAGTTGTCACAACCGTACTCAGCGACGCACCCAACGTGGTAACAACCGTCTGCAGCACCTCTGTCTCCGGCACCACATTCTTGACCCCGAACTGGGCATCCGTCGGTTCAGGGGTTTCGGTCAACACAATTGTCGGATCGGCCCCGAGTCGGACATAATCTGTCGATCCACGCACGACCGGCTCTGTGCTTGTCGTTGCGGCAGTCGTGTCATATGAGATCCACACGCTGTTGACGGGAATGATCTCCTGCGTGATAGGTACTGTGGCCTTGGCCTTCTTTGGCTTCTTCCCTGCAACAAAACCGTCCAATGCAGCCGTGACGAGTATCGTGACGGGTTCGGTGTAGTCGGGGCCGAACTGGACGGCGGTAAAGATGTCAAGGGATGTCGCTGGAAGCCCGGGGCCCACGGGAACAAGATCCAACTGGACGGTCTGCGTGGAGTCCACCGGGTCTGCTGGTGCCGCTGGTGCCACTACAACGAGGGTCGGGGTGTTCTCAGTGGGGGCAGGACTAAACTGACCGACGGGCATCTCGAAAATGGGCGCTGCGGGTGTTGGCACTGCGGGCGTCGGTCTCCCCACCGCCATTGTGCTGATGTTGAAGAGTGATCCATCCCGTCGCTGCACCCTCGGGGTCGCAATGTCGAAAGCGCGCGCCATCCTGGACCGTCGTCGACCATCGATATACGCCGAGTCGTCGCTATCGGGCATCAAGCCATATAGTACCGTAACGGCAGTGATTGCCGCCGCCAACAGCATCATCTGGGCCAGCAAAAAAGGCCATCTCAACGGCACCGGCTTGTATCCGCGACGACTCCGTCGAAAAGAGTTGTCGTCGTCCATGGCTCCGACATGCCCAAGCTCCTTTCCAGCCCAAACCAGGGGCACTAGGCATAAAACCCCAATAACAACCCAACAGTGGCAAACAATGAATAATAGTAGGATCCGCGATTGACTCAGCAACATGCACAGCCAAGCAGGACCAAGCCTATCTCAACCACACAAGACTTGGCTGGCTTGGCTTGACACCGCCGATGCAGAGCATGGTGCAAGAGCATGGTGTTGAATGCAACAAAAATGGAATGCCACCCGTCCATTTTTTTTCCCCCTCTATGTCACGCGTGGTCGACAGGAGAAAAAATGGAGGGGCTGCTGCGCCTCAACGGTGATCGAATCCCGTCGCGTGGTGGGCGGATGCTCCTGCCGATTCAGCCTCAGCTCGACGCCAGTGCATCGGCCTTCCAATCAATCGGTTCCAGCGCAACACCACGTTTTAAGCTCCGGCCTATCAGAGTGCGTAGCGTCAATTCCCAAGATTGCTTGGTTTCTCTCGGGACCACGACTTACCAGCATAATTCCATTGCCATTTCGTTGTCAGTCTGCACGTGAAAGGGGAGCCATCAAACATATCAACCAAATCGCCCTCCGGTTTCGCGCCAGTCTCTCCTTTTTTTTTTTTTTTTTTTTTCAACCACGGCATGTCATTCATTTCAACTCATCCGGGTCCAGCTCTGTGCTTCTTCGCCAAAATGCATCTCCCTCTCCTTCTATTATTCCTCCCTCTCGCCACAGCATTCACAATCCCCGCCATCTTCACCCGCCAACAATCCGTCTGCCTCCCACCCAACCCACCAAAACTGGTCTACATCCCCTTCCCCCAGCTCGAAAAGCTCAACGCGCCCAAACTCCCACCCCTCATAAACTCCACCATCCGCCTCCCGTCCTTCCGACCCAAAACCTCCAAATTCCTCCTCCGCCCGGCAACCCTCAACTTCACCGACCCGCACCTCAACCTCTTCACCAAAATCGCCCCCAACGCAACCCAGCTCTTCCTCCGTCGCCAAGTCGCCCCTTCGTCACGGGATGAATACCCATACAATTTAATGGGCAAGGTGATCATGCGCTCTGGGCCACGAACGGACGAGTGCACTGGCACCCTAGTGGGGACGAGGATATTTGTGACGGCGAACCATTGCGTTTCGAACCGCACGGGGGGCTGGAACATGGAGTTTGTTGCTGGCTTTGATGGGTTAAGTGGGAATGGAGAGGTGGTGGGCGCGAAAGAGTGTTTTGGGATCGGGAAGACGGAGGATTTGGTCAAGGGTGGCGTGTTGGATGGGAGGGATTATGTTGTTTGTGTGATGGAGCGGGGATTAAGTGAAGATGTAGGGTATTTAGGGGTTGATGCGCGGTTTGATGACGGGGGGTATCGGGGGAGGACTTGGATCAGCGCTGGGTATCCTGGGTAAGTGCCGTCCTTTTTCCTTCTTCTGGGTTTGACCTGAACCTCTGGGAAGTCGGTGTTGGGCCACTAGAACGTTAGCTAACTGACTGGTGTAGCAACTTTCAAGATGGCAAGGTCCTAACCCTTGAGGACAGAGTGGTGATTAGGGAGACCAAGGCTACGGCTGATAAGGGGCTGACGATGGTTTCGGACCCGTATGTTGATCACGGATGGTCGGGTGGTCCGCTGTTTGGCGTGACGACTGTTGGTGGGGAGGACTATGCTTTCATGATTGCCGTTGTCAGTGCTGTCCGCACTGTCAGTCTTCATGATAGCATCTTTACATCGGCGTTGCACAGTGGTGGGTATCGGCTTGCGTTGTTGTTGAAGCATGCGAGGTGTGCTTGGGGTCTCACCCCGGAGGAACTGGACGGGTGTCGTCGATAGCATGATATTGTTGACCATTGGATGTAATCGTAATAACTGGCCTCCAGTATCAAACAAGTATCACATCCCGCGCGTCCATGTCATCCTCCTTGTATATCGGCAGTCTCTCCGGCGGACACAGCAGGATTCCAACCCTTATGAACTTCTCAGGAGCCTCGGAGACGCGAATGAGCACCAACGAGATGTCATAAGCCACAGTCCCGCACCATCGCCGGATAAACAGACGCCATGCTCCCTCTGAAAACTCCTCACAGGTCTGGAACCCGTCTCTGATCGTCTTGAGCGGTGACCTCTGCCAGTCGAGCAGCACGCGGTCCTTGTCAGTCATTGGCTCCGGCTCCCACCACGCATAGCGCACCCATCGTTCGCTGTCTTCCTCGGGTGGCCCAGGCCACACAGGTTCAATCTGCTCCCACCGTGTGTCGTCTTCAGGAAACGCATCGAGTCGTACCTCGTAAAACTGGTTGCCATCAGCCCGACTGACGCCATACTGGAGGCCCTCAGCCGTGTGATATCGCAGGAACTGCGTCTCGGTCAGGTGCCCACGAACAACCAAATCACCTGTCGTCCTTCCGAGAAGTCGATCGCCCTCGCCCTCAGCCCAAGGCACCTCCACGATGACCGGATCACGCGGGGTATCCTTTTCAAACGACGCAACATCCCGTCCCGGGTCCTCCATCTCATACTGGACAAAATTCCCCACCGACGCCCACGTCCACGACGGCGGCATCGTCCGTCCCAGCGAATCAAGCGGCCGTGGATACACCCACCTTTCTCCGCCAGTCTTCACCTTCCACGGCGTGACATGCCACAGCAGATGCAGAAACAAAAACTCCCTCCATACCCCCATGACATACCCCAGCCCGCCCTTGACCCGTGACGCCAGCTGCCTCGCCACACCCGCAACGGCAGACAACCGATCCGACTCGAACGTAACAGCCATGGAGCTAAACTCCGTCACGATCCTCTGCCACCGATGCCGCAGCGGCGTGATGTCCCCGGCCTCCAGGGCTCCAACAGTGCGCGCATGCGTGGCCTTGGGGAACTGCGCGGATGCATGCCGTGACCCCGTGTGCCTCCACTCCCCACACTGGCAGCCTACTTCGACATTACACTCCCAGTACAGATCCGAGTGCCCGAAGTGGAGCACACGCGAACAGAGCAGCCGTTCCTGGTAGATCCATCCCCTCCCAACAAGCGAGTCCTCGGCCTCAGATCCGCCCACGAAGAAGTAGCTCGGATGCCTGGTGGATATCCACTCTTTGACGGCCAGCCAGCCTTTTCGTTCCTCCATGTGATCATCGAGCACAACACGGTTTGTCTCCTCATCGCCTGACTCGCACGTTACATCATCCACCGATCTCGCCTCTGTCCCAACCGCGACGTCAATCGAGACATCACCAATTGGGACGCAAGTGACAAAACAACCCATCCCGCCCATCGTACGCCATCGTCGCAGCTAGATTGAGTGCTGAACCCTCATAGATCCCCGCCATTTTTGCACTCTGCCACCTCCAATCCTCCACATCATCCTGTATGATACACAGCGAATCGATCCAGAGATACTGATACCCTAGTCGCCGCGTAAACGCCACTGCGTCCTGGAACGTTTTCGGCAGGTTGTCAAACGGGATGCCGGTCTTAAAAGAGGCGAGAGTGGCGCGGGTTAGGATCGGGGGTGTATGCCGCCCCAGCAGTGTGATAGGGTTGTGTATGTTGCTTGTTCACCGTTGGATATGTGGAGGCGGATATGGTTTGATGAGATGCACAGCACGCGGTCTGGCAACGCACCTGGCGGTGGTCGACAGCCGTGTGCGTCGCATGCTGACATGCGGGACTGGACCCAGGACGAGGATGAGGCGGAGTCGGTGTACGGGGAGCGGATGCCTGCGAAGGGATCCCGGGAGTTGGCCTTCACCTCTTTTAGTTGTGCCGCGGTGAGGCCTTCAAAGGGGAGGAAGTGGATGTCGATAGTGAGCGGTCGGTTGGAGGCGGTTTTGGTTGTGATTCGGAAGAGACAAAAGTCGGCTGCTTCGAGGGTGATTGAGATGCTGGAGATGGAGTCGAGGTTTGCGTCGGTGATGATGGAGAGCAGGGTTTTGCATGCTGCGCAGGTAGTGGCTGTGGCAATGAGGTCGGTGTGGTCGGCTGTGACGGTGATGGATTCGGCGGGTGGCGGGCGGGCGAGGGATTGGCAGAGGGAACACGGCATTTTGGCTTGGAGGTGCGACGATGGTCGTGAACGATGACAGAAAGAAGGAAAAATGAGGGAGAAGGGTGATGAAGCTGCGGGGCTTGCGGAGGGCCTTGGTGCCTGACGGTTGAATTTCCCCCATCGGCCAGACTTCATGTCAAGGCCTGCGACCGCCCAAGTCGAGGAGTCCAATCAAATCTCCCCCACCGCAGCCCAGAGAATCACGCACATCAAACACCGAAAGCAGCCAATGCACAGTGAGTCAAGATGAATATGTATTACACATCAAGGGCTGGAGATATTACTTGTCATTACCCATCCGGCCCTTGCGAGGCATTCTATGTGGTCTGAAATCTGATGAAACGGCGTCTTGCCAAATCCAGAGAAGAGTATCTTGAGAGAAAAAAGTCCAAGCCCTAAAAATGCCTCTTTGTCGAGGGCAAACGAAGTACAAAAGAATGCCTTAGAAAAAACCACCCAACCCTGTTCCAAAAACACCGCCCCACATCCATCAATAGACATCTCGATCGTTAAAGCAGAATGGCACGTCGGCGGGCCGCGGGCGAGCAGATACCCGCGAGGATGTCGGGGTTGTAGAAGATCGCGGCAACCATGTAGTTGCACATGACGCTGGTGTTGATGTTGAGGATCAACGCAGCAGCGGGGTTGTTCTGGATATCGGGCGAGCTGGAGTCGACCACGTTGGTGATGGCCGAGCGGCAGGTCGATGTGAACTGCTGTGTGAGCTCGGGAGTCATGGTGGTGCCGACAGGAGCCTGGGCCATGAGGTCGCACGTAGTGCTGAAAAGGCTGTCGACGAGGTCGGTGGCGAGATCAGAGCCAGGGACGACCGTGGCGAAGTGATCGACAAGTTGGCTGGCGGCAGCAACGGCGTTCTGGGGGGCCGCGGCGGCAGTGTGGGTGGGCGCGGCCGGGACGGCAGACGACACAGAAGTCACCGGGGGAACGACCGAAGATGGGACGGCAGAAGTAGCAGGGACGGCTGTCTCGGTCTGAGGGCCGGAAGACGCGGCGGAAGAGGGGGCCGGGCCAGCGCTGGAGACAGGGGCCCCGGAAGAGGGAGCAGCAGAGCTGGGGGCAGCAGTGCCAGCAGGCTCGTCAGAGGTGTTGTCGCTGGAGGGGGCAGCCGAGGAAACCGGGGCGCTAGAGACAGGGACAGCCGCGGAAGTAGTCGACGGATAGGCCGTGGCATCGTCAGACTCAACGGGAACCGAGGTAACGGCCAAAGAGGGAACAGGAGGGCCGGAGACAGAGGGAGCTGCCGAGGAAGCCGCAGACGAGGCCGGGACAGCGGAGGATGGCACGGCGCTGGAGTGGGCAGCCGAAGATGCAGGGACTGCCGACGACACAGCTGGGGCGGAAGAGCCGGCCGAGGAAGCAGCAGAGGCCGAAGAGACGGCAGGGGCGGCGGAGGAGACAGGCGCCGAGAAAGGCGGGGCGACTGAGCCGGATACTACCGAAGCAGACGAAGCGGCAGCCGAGGAAGCAGCGGGCGCTGAAGGGGCGGAAGCGCTACCAGTCGACAATACCCAGCCAGCATCAGTTGAAGCAGACGAGTGAGGAGCAGAGGCGGCTGAGGTCACGTCCGATGGCGCAGCCGAAGAGTGGGGAGCTGATGCAGCGCTGGTGACGTCAGATGGGCCAGCCGAGGAAGCAGCAGAGCTGGCAGCCGCGGCCGAGGAAACGGGGGCCGAAGAGCCGGCAGAAGCAGCTGAAGATACGGGGGCGGCAGCCGAAACAGATGACGGGGCAGCGCTAGAAGCCGCAGCCGAAGAGGGAGCAGCAGATGACACAGCCGGGACCGAAGCAGCCGAGACAACGCTGGAAGCAGCCGAAGCGGAAGCAGATGACGGGGCAGCGCTAGAAGCCGCAGCTGAAGAGTGGGCAGCAGATGAGACAATGGCGCTGGATGGAGCAGCAGCTGAGACAGACGATGGAGCAACGCTCGAGGCGGCGGCCGAAGACGGAGCAGCAGAGGATGGTGCAGCGCTGGACGCCGCGGCTGAAGAGTGGGCAGCAGATGAGACAATGGCGCTGGATGGAGCAGCAGCTGAGACAGACGATGGGGCAGCGCTCGAGGCGGCGGCCGAAGATGGGGCAGCTGAAGACGGAGCAGCAGAGGATGACGCAGCGCTGGACGCCGCGGCTGAGGGAGCAACAGACGAAGCAGCAGCACTGGATGGAGCGGCGCTAGATGCAGCCGACACCGGGGCCGACGAGGGAGCAGCTGACGACACAGCCGGGACCGAAGCAGCCGAGATAACGCTGGAAGCGGCCGAAGCAGAAGCAGACGATGGGGCAGCTGCGGCCGACGATGAGGCGGGAGCAGAAGAGCCAGCAGCCGAGGCAGAGCTGGCGGCAGCCGAAGCGGAAGCAGACGACGGGGCAGCCGCAGCCGACGAGGAGGCGGGATCAGAAGAGCTGGCGGCGGCCGAAGCAGCCGAGACAACGCTGGAAGCAGACGACGGGGCAGCCGCAGCCGACGAGGCGGGAGCAGAGGAGCCAGCAGAGACAGAGCTGGCGGCGGCCGAAGCGGACGAAGCAACGGATGCGGACTGAGAGGCAGCCGGGGCGGAGGAGCTAGGGGCAACCGACAGGGCAGAGAAAGCGGTCGAGGAAGCAACGGAAGCCGAGGGAGCAGAGGCAGCAGAGGCGGATGAAGCGGAAGCAACCGATGCGGAGGATGCCGACACAGCGGAGGCCGACGAAGCCGACACAGCCGAAGCAGAGGATGCGGAAACAACGGACTCGACGGAAACAGAGGAGACGGAGACAACCGACTCAACCGATACCGAGGAAACGGAAGCTACTGACTCAACCGAGGCGGAAGAGGCCGACGAAACAGACGCAGCCGACACGGACGATTCCGAATAGCAGATTTCCTCCGACACCGACGACGCAGAAGCTGCCGAGGCCGCAGAAACGGCAGAAGCAGAAGCGAGGGACGCCGAAGACGAGATGTCATTGGCGTTAGCGCCAGTGGCGAAGAAGCCAAAGATGAGAAGGAGACCGCACCAGAAGAGGCTTCCGGTGACAGGGCGGGTGCGACGGGCACCAGCAGTATAGATCTTGGTGGGGACGGCTCCACCAGCGGGAGCAATGAGTGAGGTGGTCAAGCCAGTCGGGGAGGCATAGCCACCCTGGCCGCCGAAGCCAGCGCCACCAGCGGGACCAGCGGGGAAGGGAGCGACGCCGGTCTGGGCAGCACCACCACCGGGAGCGACACCGCCGCCGGGGTAGGCACCACCGCCAGGAGCAGCACCACCACCTGGGGCAACGCCACCACCAGGGGCAGAGCCAGAGCCACTGCCGGGATAAGCACCGCCACCGGGAGCGCCAGTCTTGGGGTCAAAGCCACCTCCGGGATAGGAGCCACCACCGGGCGCGCCGGAGCCGGGAGCACCGGATCCACTGCCGGGGAAAGAACCGCCGCCGGGAGCACCGGAGCCACTGCCGGGGAAAAAACCGCCGCCGGGAGCGCCGGATCCACTACCGGGGTACGAGCCGCCACCGGGAGCGCCGGAGCCAGGGGCACCAGAGCCGCCACCCGGGTAAGCACCGCCGCCAGGATAAGAACCACCACCAGGGGCGCCGGAGCCACCACCAGGATAGGAACCGCCGTTACCACCTGGGGTGCCAGGGTAAGCACCACCGCCGGGCTTGGTGCCGGGAACCCAGCCACCAGGAACGATGGGGCCGCCGGTGGGCTGGGCGCCGTCCTCGGGGCAGTAAGTCGAGTAAGCAGTGACGACCTCGGTAGTGACAGCGCCAATGGGGCAGTTGTGGACGGTGGGCGGGCACTTGGTGATTGTGTACGTCTGAGTGTTCAGGTACGTGAAAGTAGTGGTCTGGCCGGCAGTGCCAGTGCCGGTGATGGTTCCGGAGCCAGTGGGGTTACCAGTGGGGTTGCCAGTGCCCGTGGGGTGGCCAGTATAGGTCGAGGTCGGGACACTAACAGAGCCACCTGTGGACTGACCATTACCGCCGGTAGGGCCGGGGCCGCTGGTGGGACCACCGGTCGGGTCGTCCGAGAAGCAAATCTCATCGGTCGACGAAGCGCTGGTAGGAACGCTGGACACGCCGGAAGCGGAGCCAGATGGCCCAACGGAGGCAGCTCCAATAGCAGACGAAGCTGTCGCGGAAGCGGAAACGGCCGAGGAGGCGGCCGAGCCTGCAGAAACGGCTGAGGATGCGGCGGATGCGGTGCTCGAGGCATTGTTAGATGCCGGCACGCTGGAGCCTGACTGGGCAGCAGAAGACACGCCCGATGCAGCGCTCGAGACAACCGAAGATGCTGGAGCGCTGGAGCCCGAGGCGGCGGGGACACCAGACGAAGCACCCGCGGCAGCTGGAGCGGTGCTTGAGGCATTGTTAGAGGCCGGAGCGCTGGACCCAGAAGCACCCGGGGCCGCCGAAGAAACCGCCGAGGCAGCGCTTGAAGCAGCCGAAGAAGCCGGGGCACTCGAGACGTTGTTGACAGTCGGCGGGGGCACGGTGGGCGGGTGAGGCGTGCAGTCGGGGATGTCTTCGGTGGTGATTACGGGCGCACCGCTGCCGTTAGTCGTGATTGTCAAGATCTGGCACAAGTCCTGGAGGGTCACGGTCTCTGTCGACGTAACGACGCCGCCTTGGCCCAGGGTGAAGCCCAAGTTCGAGGTGTGGACAACCGGTTCGGTGCATGGGTTTGTGCTGGTGCACGTGAGGGTCTCGGGGATTACGCCGGTGCTGGCGACACACTCAACGCCGGGATACGTCTCCAAGGGCGCACAGTCGACCGCATCGCCGCGGCAGACCAGGTCCAGCGAGTAGGACGCTCCGCAGAGTTTGAAAGTGCCTGTGACGGTAGTCATGGTCGGTTACCGTGCTCTCAGGTTTCTGGATAACGAATGGACGGGACTCGAAGTCTACGGAACAAGAAAACGGTGCAACATCGTCGCGGCTTGTCCTGGCACTTATACCGAGATCTCGTTGAGCCTCCATCTCACTGTGCCTGGGAGCCAGGGGCTCGGATCTAGACCGCCCCGTCGCTCATTTCCACAATCGGACGGGCCTCAGCTTCCTCCCCACTGCTGCTGTCCAGCTCCAGCAATAGCCCTGTTTGTGGCTTGAGCTGAGCCGCATGGTCCTGAAGAACTTCGCAAGGCGACCAATTCCCTCCATGTGGCTTGCTTCCGGAGCGTAGGAGTCAGGGGGAGAGCAAGCGCCTGGAACGCCAAGAGTATTGGTGCTAGTGCAACTATCGGTTGGTGGCTTGCGCGCCCCCCAATAATTGTTAGTCCCAAATGCCGGGTTCGCTGTCACACTGCTGCCATCCCGTCAGCCGGCAGCGAGGTCAACAACGGATCACAACATACCGTTTGGGAACAGTGGCCGTAGTCCAAGAATAACCAAGAGAGTGGGACACTGGAAGAGCAGACGCTGGGAAAAGGGGAGCGCGTTGATGGTGCGACGAGGACGTGTTTTTTGTCCAGGCGGGCCACCTGCCGGCAGCATGCGAATGCCAAGACAGCGCCAAGGATGATCCGGGACTTTGCCTCCGGATCCGCAGGCTAGTGCAGGACAAACAACCTCAGCTCAAATTCCTTTTGCGCAAACGACGAGCGTTTGGCAAACACGCCCCGATCCGCGATTGGAAAGGTCGCCAGGGGAAGTCAACACGGGAATGACAGCCGTCCGTGGAATCTCTGGACAGAAATAATCAAACGATTGCCGTGTTGTGTGTGTTCTACGTGTTTGCTCTTCAAAGTCCACACAGTCAGCCTGCACGGTCAACCATCAGTGGTGGCACCTGCCTGCCACACAATTGATTGATCCGAATCTGACTCACCCACCCCGAATATTCGTGCACTGTGAGCGTCGTCCCTTCCCGTTCTAGACAGTGGAACCCGAGGCAGCCCGTACTCGTCAGCCGCCAACATTGATCCAAGGCACGGGGGAGGTTCCAACTGACGTCAACGCCCATTGTCTGGTGTTGACACGGTCATGGTGGCTTTCGTCCTCGGGCTGAACCATCCCATCTTCGACTTCGTCAAACACTGGGCAGTGGAACGGCACCCCGAATCTCACGGCCAGGCAGCGCTAGACCGTCCTCAACCGGTGGCGGGCTGGGTGGTCGCTCGGGCTTGAAACCGTTTGTGCGGGACTGCCCCTGAATCTCGCTGGTGGACAGGACCATGTGTTGATGTGTTGGCATTCCAGAATCCCCAACCGCCGTTTGCTTCACCGCACCTTGCGTCCGCCCGGTTGTCGCCATCCACCGTCTGCCGAGGATTGTATTGGCTGACAGGCGATGTGCCCGCCCACACGGTGGCGCGCGAATATGGCCAATACAATCTCTGGGAGACGCCGTGGTGGCGGTTGTGGTCTCACTAGCTGTCTCTCCCGGATCGTTGTGCACAATTCCGTAACTAACCACGAAAAAAAATATCCGTCAGCTGCCTCCGCGTGTTGGTCCATGCAAACGGGAGATGCCGCTGTGAAAGTCATACCCACTCTGGGAACGACGCGAAGACGGTGGCTGATGACGTTTTGAGACTGAGCAAGTTAATTCACAGCAGCCAAACTAGACCCAAAAGGTGTCACCGTAATGCGATGAGGACGTGAGATTCTGGCTGTGGGATGAAAAATGATCAGGTCAAGGGAAACGGCAGTCGCGGCCTAGCGTGGTTCGGCCCCTGCGTCTGGAGCGCCACATTCATGCAGGAGGATCCAGGCTGGCAGGACTTTTCAGCTCTGGCCAAAACGCCACATTCGTCTGGTTGGAATCGGAACTGCTGAATAATAAAAGACCCGTGGAGTCCCCAGAGATCCCTCGATGTTTGAGTGGGGTGGTTTGCGTCGATGGCATTTCGTGCGCCGTCAATCAGTGCCGTGTTACCCGGGGAGGCTGCGGTTAGTGTGCTCCTGCCTGTTTTCTGGCGATCAATTCCCAGCGCGACTGAATCGCCGCTGCGGTCGCCCATCTTTCCAAGCCGCCCCTGCCCTGCCTGGTGACTGTATGACTGTCCGTCGGTGCAAGTGGATCCAGTGTTCATGCGATGCCGTTCCGTGTTGCGAGATTGCCCATGTGTTTGCCGATCATGTCTTGAAGCCCCGGGATTGTCGATGAGCCCGCCTTCATAGACACTGCAATTAACACCTACCAGATCGACGGGACACCAGATCTGAACTCAACCCTGACCCGCAACTATATTTTGTCGTCAACCCTCCCAGCCATTGAGGAGAATTGCGACGATCTGGGTTGGGGGCTGCCCGAAGGAAAAGCAACCAGCTGCAGCTGAATCAAGTGTCCACCGCCAGCTGTCACTCCTTCCGCCTCCGACACAGTCATCTCGACATTGCCACGTGACACCATCCCAGCACGTGCTTGATCCTTTCATTGCCGATGCATAACCTCTTCAAAGCGCCGACGCGGAGGCATATTTTTGCCCTCGTCGTATCTCACAAGTCCTGTATGTAAACACCGAGTTGGCTGGTCAAATAGCCACCGCGAAAGAAATCTCGTGCCCAACGCCTTGGAGTCGAATGCTCATGTCAGGAAGACAAAAAAAATCATTTGAGGTGTCAAAAGTAACTAAAAGCCCGACCCTCCAACGCTATTATTGTTTGTGTTCATTGTAATGCACGAACTACCTCACAAGATCACCGTTCTGGTTGCTGCCCTCCGCGTATACATGCCCAACCACCCCCTCGGTCACTCCTTCAATATACAAAGAAACGTCCAACTCCTTCCCACCCTACCTACCCACACTCTCCGACTCCCGATTGATTAGTTTGTTCAGCTCACTCTTGATCTTCTAAAACTCCACTTCGTCTCACTTGGACAAACGGAACGTGGTGTTCCCGCTCGGCAGATTCAGCGTAAGGCCTAGTGCTCGCTCCGCACCCAGAGACGGTAGACAGACCAGCGCAACCAACTGTTCGAGATCAAGAGTATCGCTTCCGGAGGGGCCGTCCCAACTAGTGTACCTCACAGTTCCACAAGCTTGATAGCCGACCCAATACGTGACTGTGCGGCGCGGCAATTGGCTTGGGCGAGGCAAGAACTGAGTATTTGAGGCGATGTTCCTAGCAAACTGCGCGGGACAACAGAAGAAAGACAATGTAAAGGATGTTGGAGGGATGGTAGGAGGGGGAGGGGGTAGACGTAATGAGGCAGCCGGGGAGTACGTGGTAACAGGGGAGTACACAGGCTAAGGAGGAATCCTGCACATCTCTTCAAATAATGGACTCGACCGGGCATCTTGAGAGTGGGCGGTGTGATCCCCACTGTCCAGCCTGCGCCTGCAAGTCTCCATATGGATATCGCCGTTGCTGGGGTCCACAACGGGAATCACGAGCATAGACGGCTCATCCTCTTCCTCTTCCTCAACCTCACCCACAAGCTCGCACGCAAGCTTGTCCACAAGTCCATCCTCATCCTCATCCTCACCCCCATATATCTCATCGTCAGGGACATCCAACCATTGTTTCATCCTCTCGCCCAATGGAGTGGTCCCCTCGTTGGGACCTCCGCGCGTCCCAACTCGGCCCTACGCTGCTGGATTGTTGCTGCTGAATAGTAGAATTAGTTGCGAGCGTCAGGATAACGTTTGAGAGGAGGCTTACTGGAGAGCCGGTTCGAGGACTCAATCGATCCTCTGGTCGCCGGCCCACTGTCGGCATCGAACTGTCCCGACTTCCGCTAAGCGGGTTGGGGTCACCCCGAGGGGACTCATCTTGCACGGCCGCCTGGTAAGCCACGGAGTTGCACTCGAAGGGGTCAAGGCTAATGTCGCTTGTAACCAAGCTACTCAGCTCCTTGCCCTTGCCCTTATGTTGCACAACGGCCTTGGAGATGCGCTATTACTTGGGACTTCTCAGCTGTCTTGTCTCACCGGTCGACATCTTCCCCTTGCGAGACGAGGACGAAGGAGCCATACTTGCAGGTGGGCAGTAATAACGGTAATGGACAAAAGGGATGACTAATATGGGGTACGATTGGGGAGGATTGCAGGTATTTGTTTACTCAAAGAGATGGTAAATGAAGAGAGAGACCAAAGTTGGAGGGTTTATGAGAAAATGCAGAAAGAGAGATTGGGCAAGCATGGAAAGGGACGGAGTGCTCTGTATCCTTATCGCGTGGCCGGCGAAGAGTCACCCTCCCAGAGTCAAATTTGTGTTAAAATGTATCGAGTTTGGGCTCATTGAACTCGGCGTTCTTCCTGCTTCTGATATGACCCTACTTGGGCCAAATCTAGGGCTGTGATGTTGGTGCAACCGACAGCGTTGATGAGTGCTATGTTAGTACGCAGGAGAAGCGATTTTAGAACAACAAAGTTCCTCCTGCTCTCCCACGATGTCGTGCAACACGGAGTTGTCTTCGAATCTGTTGTCGGGAAAACTAGTCTCTCTCGCCAACCCTGTTTGCCCTGCTGGCAGTATTGAGAGAAAAAAAGGTCAAGTCGTCGAGGGGAAAGACCGTGCGTATGCAGGCCACGCCCCCTAGGACAAAATACACCCCCCCTCCACGGCAATCGTGTACAGGGTTGTCCTCCTGCCCTATCCTCGAGTCGCACTGCGTCCATAGCCGTACTTGCTGCACATTCTAGATTCATCCGATCTTCCCCATCAATTCATCTCTTGCAATAAGGTTCCTTGGGGTTTGGATTGTCGCATGTCCCCATTGCTGTGAAGCGATGGAGGGTGAGACCCCACACACCCACTGGTGTCTCGAGTGATTTTCGGAAGGATTTTAGCTTCTCGCTAATCGTGGGATTGCAGCCAATGGCGTTGTTGGCTGACCTGTAAATTCTTGACCCACCCCCACCCCCACCCCCACCCCTCCCTTGTGACTAATTAGGGGCCGACTTTATCTCTCGTCTCAATCCGGTAACCGGCTCACCCCAATGCACAGTTTGAAATCTGAATTTCAAACCAAACAATCTTTTGTGAGTTTTTCGCTTGCACCTCCGAAGCGATCCTCCTCAAGTCCTGGAAAGTACAATGACCACGGAAAGTGATATTTCTGCCATCGAGGGTGCTCCTGCCCACCACCAGCGGAGCCTGACCCGTCCCCTGGAGCCCGGGTGCTCGGAACACCACTCCACCAAACTCTATTTTAACATTTCCAAGTATAAACAAAATGGAAGCTATGTACCCCAAAGTTTCAGTTCCAATGTTCACTTCATGTGCAGTCAATTTCAAGTTCTTGACATCACACCAGTGGCAGTGGGCCTGTGCCGCTCAAGGTGGCCCATATTGCATAACGCACAGTGTGTAAACACATGCCAACACGACTCCACACGTTTATGGTGTAAAATTGTTGGTTCTAGCACCAACCCCTTTGCTTTTTATTCCGATCTTCACAAGGGCGCCATGACTTGGTGTCACCTCGTCCATTCCTCTGGCGCCAATAGCCTTGCCCCTCAAACGCTTATCACTGCGGGCTTGCTTCGCCGTGCGTGGCAATTGTCACGTTCTTTATGAATGACTCCTTCTCTCGACTTTTGTTTATTGAGAGGAATGGACTTTGACCAATTTGGTTTGTAGCGGCAGCAATACGAGCTTGACGCCTTAATGCTGCACCCCGCGTAAAGAATTGCCGTTGGCGTCACTACAATCATTCTCCTTGGTGAGGAGGTGCTCGCCCGGATTTTCAACGCTGCCATCCCACGTGCACCCTCCTCCATCAGTTCTCGGCAAGCGTGCCTACGAGGGTCATGCAACCGTTCGGGCCGACGCCAACCCGCGCACTAGCTGGCCGAGCGCTCTGCACATGACAACCAACAATCGGGACCATGGGAAGTTGCAAAGACACGCCTCCATCGTTGGCAAGAAAACATTGATAGTAGCCACGTATTTGTCATAGTTATCAACTCCAGCATGCCGTGTTGCTCTGCTCCTCGTAAACTGTGACGAACCTGGGGTCTAGAGTTGGGTTGGCTGCCCTGGGAGATTTGCGTTTGTATGAACATTGAGCTCCCTATTGATGCAGGATTCATGTGTGCCAATAGTTCGAGCTTTCACGGGGTGGAAATACGTCGCTGGTTTTTGGCGAGAGAGAGGCTCTTGATCTGCCTAACGTGGATGAGGGAGGAAACCAAACAGGCTAGCCCTCTTCGAAACTTGGGCAGGTGGAGAGCACCGTCATGGTCTTGGGCATCCTTGGACGAGCCCGTCTCCTATGTCGCTGACAAGCTTGTCGACACATTTTGCGAAGACTGTTTCCTGCAGCGTGCAGCCTGTGAATGACGGTAACCCACTCGGCCAGATCAAGAGAGCCGAGTTGGTCATACGGGGCCAAGTTGCCTTTGACGAGGGCGGCAAAATCATGGCCAGGATGAAGCCTCGAAAAGAAAGACAATGGAACGTATTTGGGTTGAAGGGGTCTTGGGTTATCGACAGAGAGGAGACCATGTATGGATTGTATCCAGCCGACCTCCAACGGTTCTATGCCCGGTCCAAGCCAAGGGAATCTACCTGGCCACAAAAGAGCAGCCTGAAGGGAGAGAATAGCGGGCCGGCCTGGTGTCTCGTTCTGGGGAAGGCTTCGATAACTAGTACGGGCCAGGCGGGTGAGGTTGACAGGCTCGTCGGACTAGTCATCATGAAGGCGGGCGTGGATTCCTACCAGCGAGTTGGATTTGCGATTTTTGATAATTTTGTGAGGAATGACCCGTCGACAGAGGCGACGGTTCAGATCATTTGGATAGCTCTTGCGCCGATCACTAGCTCCGGGCGTCACAAACCTGCCTTTGTCTTATCAGCGATCAAGCGGTCTCTCACGGACCATCGCACTGCTGTCCCAATTCGTCTGCAACAACACTTCATTCGGTTTAGGGCTCACGGCTATCTTGTCTCAAGCGGCATCGGAATTTCGCCAGATCAGTGATCCCTCGCCAGCCAGACGCGGGGATTGGAGCAACGCCCGAAGGGCTGAAGAGAAAACGCCCACAGGGCTGGGCCAAGGCGATGGTTCCTGGTCGCAGCATGAGGGGCTGGCCTTGGCACCGAACTTGTGACCAATGACGCGCGATGGACGCGGCTCTCATTTGTGCTGGTCATCTGGGATGGCGCCTCAACGCTGCGGCTGATGGGAGCGTGCAAGATCTAGCCGCATCGGTATAATCCCGAAATGCTGGGTCTTGGGGCTGCTGGGAACGTGTGCAAGGTATATAGCATGATGAAGACTCCCGATTGCATTGTGCTCGACACTGCTGAATTGTCACAATCAACCATCATCACAATCATCATGAAGTCCTCACTCATTTTCGGCCTTGTTGGTCTCCAGGTCTCGTTCGTTGCTGCGGGCTACGATGACTTCAAGTTTTACTCCAAGTGCAGCGCGTCGAGCTCCTCCGAGCTGTGGTCGTATGCAGCCGCTGAATCTCAACCGGGTCAAGCCCAAGGCTGACATGTGACACAGGAGCCTTGACAAGTGCTCGACCTCGTTGAGGGCCGAGGCTACAAAGACCTGCGACGCCAGGTCGAGCTTCACCTATTGTGCTTGTGACTGGGGCACCAGCTTCATGTCGTATGTTGACCCTCCAACTTGTGCCAGCAGTCAACTGACACTGTTCTTACCGCAGGACTTGCTTGAGCTTGGTTTGCCCTACCGACGTCGCCTCGTCGTATCTCGCCGCCGACCCTGCGAAGAGAAGAACCGATTGTCCGGCCATCCTCACAGGCGGCTCTGGGTATGGAGAAGCTACTGCTACGGCAACACCGGGGTCTGGGACGGGCGAGGGCTCGTCCCCTGCGCAGACCGGCACGGGCACCGGAGGAGTGGCTGCAACAGCGACGGCGGGCGCGGCTGGCATGGCCATGCCGTTTGCTGGAGGGCTCGTTGCCGGAGTTTTTGGTGGTCTGGCTATTTTGCTGTAGGGTGTGCTGCTCAAGTCTTGCGCTTGGATGCATTTTACCTCGGATTTGTAGCCTGAAGTAGACAGAGCCAAGAGGTTCCATCAAGTTGTCCAGGAACGTGTGAACTTGCTGTGTAACCGGCGGCCTCTACCCAACACCATTTTGCTGACAACGTCCTCAACGCCTCCATTTCCAACACAACATCACCACTGGTGTGCATGTCATTCGCTGACGAAGTCTCGTAGGTATCTTTGCCGCTGTGATTCGTGGTCCATCTGATGACGGGGGTCTCGAGAAGGAGCTGAGAAAGTTCAAGTCCTCGCATGATAACCTGTGGTCGGAACGTGGGCCGGAATGAAGATGCGTCTCTCCACTTTCGTCCTCCTTTTCTTCCATCTCGCCGTTGCACGAACCATTGACAATGGCCTGACCCATTCCCCGCCGACCTCAACGGCTCAAACTTCAGCTACCCCTGGCCACTCAATCTCTTCCGCTTCACCTCCCAATCACAGCCCCTAGAAATGACCTTCATGGACATCCGGCCTCTATCCCTCACAGCAACCTAAAGACCGCGATCCTTTTCTACGGCAAAAACTTCTGCGGCGCGACCTGGCAATCCACCATCACCGCCCTAGTCTCAGCTGCGCACCGTGTCTAGCCCCAGACCAGATCGGCTTCTGCAAATCATCCAAGCCAACAACATACCAATTTCTCTCTCATATCGTGATTTCAGGACAGCCCGAGAGCAATAGAGACAGCAAAGGAGAGGCCTTCAACTTGAGATTGTGGCTCGATCGTTGATGCGACTTTGATGACGTGTCGTGGCAGCAACGGTGGTTGGTACGTTCCACCCGAATAGACGCGCAATAGCTCCTAGGCGAGCAGTACCATGCTCGGAAGGTGATATCTCGGACCTGGTTCTCCACCCCCCACAGTCCCGGTCAATGTGGAAGGTGATGCGGCTCGACTTCCGGTGCATAGATTACCGACGCGGGTACCAATACAACTACCGCCACATATACCGAGTGGATCCGCCTTTGGGTTGGGCGCCAGTCGGCTATATGGGCTGCCATCGGGAATGCGGTTGTAATAAGCCGACCAACCAGCGATCAGGGAGATACGCGTCGATGGCTAGTTGAGATGGTTATATTCAGCGACGAGAACACGAACCTGGTCCGTCGATACTCTGCATTTCAGTCGAAACCAACGCGGTGTCGAGACGTCGCATGATGCTGTTCAGCCCGGCAGTGATTGCAGCCCTTTGGGCATCCGCCACAGTCGCGAGTCCTCTTCCCCGGTCCGAGGACAAATGCGTGACGAAGCTGCAGCGGCGAGCATGGCATACCTTTTCCAATGATGAGAAGAAGGCCTACATCGCCGCCGACCTCTGTCTGATGAACAAGCCCGCGACCCTGGGCTTGCCGGGTGCCAAGAATCGATATGAAGAGCTCCAGGCAATCCACCAGATCCAGGCTGCCATCACGCACAACGTTGGCGCATTTCTCCATTATCACCGTCTCCACATGTTTGCCCATGAACGCGCCATCAGGGAGGAGTGCGGCTTCCAGGGGGCGCAGCCGTAAGTTTAACCCCTGTCGTCGCCGCCACATCACTGACCAGGCAAGATACTGGGACGAGCCGCGCGACGCAGGAAAGTTCAGCACCTCAGATGTCCTCGATCCAATCGTCGGCTTCGGCGGAAACGGTGTCGGCACCAGGGGGTGCATCGTTGACGGCCCTTTTGCCAATTACACCAACAACCTGGGACCGGGCTACTTCACTGGCCCGCATTGTATCAACCGCTTCGTCAACGACACAGTGAGCCTCATGTCCTCGCAATCATACGTCGACGCTTGTCTCGAGAAGGAAACGTTTGTCGAGTTCTGGCCCTGTCTTGAGGGTGCGCCCCATAGCGGCGGCCACGGCGGTGTGGGCGGGAAGATGCTCGATCCCATCGCGTCTCCGGGTGATCCGATTTTCTACCTGCACCACACTTGGTTAGACAAGCTTTTCTGGGGGTGGCAGAGTAGGGGCTTGCCTGCGAGGTTGAGCGAGATTGGCGGAGTGAACCAGGCTTCTGGATTCGCCGGGTTCCCACCGCTGCCCGGTGGTGGTGGGAATGGGAGCGCACCACCGGTTGTCCCAGCCCCTCCGGGAGACGGAGGCAATGGGACTGGGTTGCCCTTCTTCCCACCCGGGTCGGGAAGCTTCCCGCCTTTTGAAAGCATGATTCCTCCTGCTGATGCGCCAGGACCAGAGGGCGACCCGGGGAATGTGACGACGTTGAGCCATGTGCTGAATATGTATGGCGTCATCCCGAACGCGACGATCGTGGACGTGATGGATATCTCCGGGGGTTTGCTGTGCTATGAGTATGTGTGATGCGCTGGCGGGGTCGAAACAGGCGGGGCGGTTGGGCTGGGGAACTGCTCACCAGGCAGGATTGCGGTCAAACGGACGTAGTTGAAGAGACGGCAAGATGTTCGTTGAAAGCTGTTGGCACTATGATGTTTGAACTGTGCATAAAGAATAGCGCAAACACTGCTCAACTGCGAAATCACATCGGTCTTAATGCATCCAAGACAAAGGACCTCGGTTGGAGTCGTGGAGTTTGCTGCGGTTGTCGGCTTGGCCGGCGTCGTTCCTTCTCGTTCCGGCCACCCGAGAAGTTGGACATAGTGTCTCCGGCCAGGGCCAATGCTCCACTCAAACCCTGCGGCTTGGAGCCATCGCCATCATTAGCACGATCCACCGTAGTCATCACCATCGCCGTCAGCATCAACACCGTCCGATCAATGTCTCCATCACGAATATCATTAACAGCATCGGTACCGCTGCTATTGTCGACACTGCCATCATCGTCGCTACAATCTTGCCATAACCAGAACTAGCGCTATTGCTTATGGCCAAAACCACCATCACCATTGAAGTCGCCATTGCCGCTACCAACCCACCATCGACCGCCCGTTACAGGGATCAACGGTTGCTTGTTGCCGGGGTTCCATCACTTCCGCTGCATGTCGATGGCCATTTCCAAGGTACGCACAATTTCAGGCTTGGTTTGATTCAAACTGACAGGTGGTTCCGGGCAGGTCGATCGACATCCAAACATACACCCACACGCGAGCACGCATCCGAGCGACTGAACAGTTGGACAATGACAAAAACAAGGGAGTGGTGACGGCGGGAACAGGATCTTGACGGTACGTCTGTTCCAGCTCGGCCTGGTGATTCGACCGAGGCGGGATCGTCATGCAGGTTTTACATTGGGTAGCTGGTTGTATCGTAGCGGGTTTTGCGAACAAGAAATCGGCCGGCGTGGTTGTCGTATTCTAGCCTAATTGCTACCCGACCCCGTGATACCCCGGTTTTTAGTCGCTAACCTTGGATGGAAAGTCAGTTCAGGATACGATATCGGAGCTTTTCTTTTTGCTTCAGTCGTACTCACTCATCACCACCAGCTTTGGCCCTTCTATTTCACAGGATCCACAATGCGGGTTGCAAGACATGAGACGGCAATGCGGTAAAGTGGTCTAATGGCCACCTGATTGATAATTTCAGTATATATGGTGTTCCCGCTCGGCAGATTCAGCGTGAGGTCGAGGGCTCGGTTCGCATCCAGGGACGGTACCCTCACTCGAAGACTGAAGGCTTCGGCTGAAACGGCCTCGGGGATCCAACCGTCCTTGATCAGGCTTTGAGCCGTGGGGACGGCCGCATTGTTCATTTCGGCCTCGATTTCAACCCTGCTGCTCATTCCCAGGCCTTTCTGGGTGCGCGGCCGGAGGCAGAGACCTTCGACGAGGGCCCGTCGCAATTCATATTCGGTCGTCAAAATTGACGGGAGATCGTTAGGAATCTTATACTGCCAGCCGTCGCAAGCCGGGCTTAGTACTGCCAGGTCGCACCGGTAGTATGATGACAGTGGATTTGACAGTATAAATGTGGGTAGTTTGGGGAATCTATGCAGCAACGGAAGGCTGCCTGCTCGATCGAGAGTCCCATAGCAGCTAGCTCATCGGCCCGGGGGGTCGGGCTTCGGGGCGAACCTCTGGCGAACCGGGAGGCATGTAATGGCTGGCTATATAACCCATAGTTAGAACTCGAAGCCATAACCTTAGAATTCTGGCATTCCTTTTGGAAGGTTGGCGCAGTGGTATGTGGGTCCATGCAATGGCCGTCACAATCAGCGGAACTGCAGAGCAGAGCATTCTACTATCTAGTTTTCCAGGTGCTCAATGACTGCGATAGTTGACTCTTGTCCAGAACAGTCATCGAATTGCGCGCGCTGCTGTCAGCGGCTTGGACTCACATATGAATCGCGTGTCTAAAGTCCGATCATGTGCAGATGGTGAGTAATCAGTTACAACCGTTGTTTGCCCTGTGAGCCTCAATGACAATAGGTTCTCAATGAGCCCAGCAATGTATAGCTTGACGTGCCCAGGGACTTCGTCAACGGATGCCCACTTCATGGCGTCCACCAACAAGCTCTATACATGAGCTCTATTTTTTGCACATCCCATTTTATTTCTACCACACCACTTTCACACATAACCCTATCCCGCCAATATTTCCGTATGCCTTTGGGATACCACTTCCACTGCACTTTGAAATTGTTGATGTGTTTTTTATTAAATCAAATACGTATTTAAATTCTAAATGCCCTAATTCATTAATTATTAATGCCTTTTTGGAAGGGGTAGAGGCCAAAATGTGGTAATAATAGTTGGCTTCAGTGGCGCCGCCAGAGGCCAGGGTTGTTTGTGGGTGCGGTGTGTCAAAACAAAAAGGGGTAGAGCCCATATATTGTGACGTCCACCCCTTCGCAATGCCTGCCACCTCCCCAACAACTTCTGGGCCAACAATAAACCATACTGCCGTGCCGTCAGAGTATTGGCGCCGTCATATTCAACGACCCAGCCAACAACTTAGCAACAGCCGATGCTGTGTCCGTTATATATTCTTCGAAATCAAAAGGCAAGCTTCATCCTGAAAAACATGATCCGGGGCGCGAGGCCTACATGTGCCCGTTGGCACTCAATAAAAGACACAAAAGCAATTGACAGCGGAATGAGATTATTGGGTTATGGGAACTGTCAAAATTGTTGGTTGGTTAGGAATTTTGTTCAGTCTGCGGCGAGCGAGTCTGGTGGGAAAAGGACGACCAAGCAGTTTCGCAAACGGGCGGCCGTCCGTTGATCTCAAGGTTCACGGAGGGCGACTAGAGGGGGGATTTTTCATGTTGCAGTTTTTTGAGGCAACACCCGCCGCACCCGTTGCGCTGTTCCTCATTTGCCTGCGGACAGACGAGGCCAAACCATCGTTGTAGGACTCGTTATTTTATTATCCCTTTATTTATGCACGTGCCTCAGTTTGCACACATGCGACTAATGTGTGGTTCCAGGCATACCAGAGCAGCGGATGCATATGTTGTAGAAGTGAAAACCAAGCACAGTATATCAGCTGATTATTTGCACACCGTCTCCTTGTGAACCTCTTTGGCCAGGTTTGGCCAGTCTGCACCCGTGTTGCCACAACCAGTCCAGCGCTTGACTCTGCTTTCCACCAACACCCTCCATACCTGGTACCGACAACCACACATGCCGTCGCAAAAATGGATGATCGTCACTTTAGCGGGGTTCCCGCGCAGACGCTGCGCAAATGGAAGCAGCAATTACAGACAATTCCAATCACGGATATCCAAGGTCAGATGGTGGTGCACGTTGCCTGCGAGTCGAACGCAATCTAGATGTGCGCGACAGTGCTAGCTCACTTGAAACAGATGGTAGGTGATACCAAATCCTCCGCAACGATTGTGTACGTGCTACCGCATGACACAAGTGTCGACCTTTTCGAAGCCTACGTCGATGTCAACGCCCCCGAGCTTCGCGGCCTGGCCGTTGTCACGTACGAACACATCTCCGAGCTATACTTTTCGGAAAACGACCCAAGGAACACACTTGTTGTCTTGGACGCAGGTCTTGGCTACTTGTCGCCAGCCTTCATTGGGCTCCTCGCTATGCTTACCGACGGCAAGATATCCGCCGCGGAGGTAAGGTTCAGAGGGTTGAATCTGCCCCCCGATCGTGAGATGCTGAAATGGCTAGAGTCAAATGTCACAGCGACACTCCGAGACTTCGGGGTGGAGGTGGCCGGCTTTCCCGTCGGAGAGCTCACTGGGATGGAGGTAGTAGATGTCGAATCCGCAATGCTCAGGGCTTGGCTGCATCACTTGGCACACTGTGTCGAGGAGATGAAATCGGGTGCCGCGGCCGTTCACTGCCACATTCTCGGCAGGGTTGACCTCCACAACGAAGGTTGGGATATTGTGGATGATGGACAAGGCGTCTGCATACGAGACTCACCGTTTGGCTTCACGACTGGCTGCACCAAGAACGGTGAGATCATGAACGGACAGTACGTCACTACAGTAAGCAGGGCTGCGTTTAGGAGGGTCTTGATCGCCCTTGATCCTGATGACCAGGATGGCAACCAGCCGGAGACATTCTATCTCCGCAATGTCAATGGCGAAGGTTAGACAAACTACCCCTTTGGCTTCCTAGGCAAATCCTAGCGGGAGCAATCTCAAAGCATCACGCTTTGACACCCCAATGAGGTCATGTCTCGTCGTTGATCAGGGTAAGAAGGATGGCGGGGTGGCTAGCTGTGGTGATGCATGCCGTTAGCGGTACTCCATTTGACCATAGCAATCAATGAAATATTCTCTTTCTATTGCGGAACTACTCACTAAAGGTCTATTTGCATGGGATACCAGCTCCTCTATTTTTCGCACACCCCTTGTTTGTTTTGATACACCGCGCCTATAAACAACCCTGGCCTTCGGCAACGTCACTAAAGCCAGTTATTGTTACATTTTGGCCTCTACCCCTTCCAAAAAGGCATTGGTAGTTGATAAATTGAGGTATTTAGAATTTTAAATATGCATTCAATTTTAAAGTGTAGTGGAAGCCGCATTCCAAAGGCACACAGAGAGACATGAGCTAGGGTTATGTGTGAAAGTGGTGTACCAGAAACAGAAATATCCGCCAAGGCCCCATTCGCACGGAATATTATCTCCGTCTCGGGCAGTGGCCAAGCGCATTCGCATCCAGATGGCCAAAGACCTGGGGCTAAGGCGCTGGGGTCAAGGCCATCGTCTTCTTTGTCCTCGGGCAGTAGCCAAACACATTCGCATCTAGAAGGCCAAGGCGCTGGAGTCAAGGCTGTGTCTTTGTCCTCGAAGTTGGAGAGCGGCAGAGGCGCCAGTGAGGCTACCCACCAAAGTTCTATTAGCACGAAATATCAGCCCCTCCGTCTCGGGCAGTGGTCAAGCACATTCGCATCCAGATGGCCAAAAGGCCGCCGTCTTCTTCGTCCTCGGGGTTGGAGAGCGGTAGAGGCACCAGCAAGGCTACCCACCAGAGCTCTGTTCACACGAAGCACCGGTCACAGATCTCCGCCATCGTATAGCCCCATCGTAGCATTTCGAAGCAACCCAGCCAAATCGTCCGCTCGAAGAATTCGTCCCAGCGCCTGCCCGACAGAGAGTCGGCCTTTGGAATCGGGAAGAACACGGTCGAGCATGCGAACGGCGCTACACAGATATGGGAACACATCGGGGGAGAGCACGGCATCAAATTACTCAGCTTCAGTCCATGTAGCTAGGATACAGTCCCGCAGCCACTCGAGCTTGACGTTCCACTCATCGTCGTGGATATTGGGAATCACCACGACTTCGTTAGACGGCCCTTGGATGTGATCGGCGCCCGGGCCCATAACCGCTCGTGCTCGATCAGCCATCCGAAGCGTGCGCTCTTCCAGGTTTCCCGACATGATGCCCGAAAGCACGATCGATGGGCAAAGTGACTCGACATGCCCAACGAACCGGTCGATGCCCTCTTGTAGAGTGCCAGGCCACCGGGCGTTCATGATCTTCAGAGCCTGGCATACGCCAACACCGCATTGGAAGCTGTACGGCTGCGGCTCGTCAGTTGACACGACCTCCTCGATCACGCGAATCACGGTTGCTGTCATGAGCTGGGCCATGGTAGGCTGCATCCGGGAGGAGACGGTGAGCAGCCGCCCAAGCTCATACAGACACCGGAGTGTCTCTGCTGGTTGCTCCTCCCAGAGGCCGGAGACGAAACCAAGGTATACGTCGGTCATGGCCCATGTGGGGCAACCTTGAGGCAAGACCGGCGCAACGGGATCGCAATGCCAAGTCCAAGGCTCGAGAGAAACCCAAGGGGCATCATTTTCACCCATGGTGACATTGGTCGGTCGGCTCGAGTTATCGACGAGAGCGTCCAGGAACGGCCGCCAGATCTCGATGCCGTTAAAGGCGATATCGGGAAAGGACCCGTTGGACACAATTTGATTGGCCAGTGTCAGCGCAAGCTCATCAGATTGTTGCCGGGCATCAGCAAACGACGCTTTCGACGCCTTGAGCTGCCTCTGATGGGTGTCCTCGTCAGTTTGGGCGCTCCGTTGGGCCTCTTGAACCTGCTTCGCAAGCTTCTCATTGTTCAACACAAGGTCATTGATGCGCCGAGTCACGACCAGCAGCAGCTGGTTGACCTTCTCGGTCTCTGTGGTCAAGTTTGAGATTTCGTTGACACGAGACGCAATGGTCTTGTTCAAATCACTGATTTGTTCATCTCGGGGAGATATGTCCCCGTTCAGCGTGTCCACTGTCTGATTTTGATCAGCGAGCCGCTTATTGAGGCGACGAACCTGTTCATCCCAGAATTCAACATCAGAACGCAGTCGGGTCAAGGCCTGTTCCTGGTCCGCATTGTGTGCTTCCAGTTCCTTGACCCTCTCGCTTCGGCCAACGGCCTCGGAAGCCATCGTCTCAATGCAGCGACCCGGGCGAAGACATCAGCTTCGATGCCCTCGATCTTTGTTTTGTGGGCATCGACCTCCTGTCGAAGCCCAGCGACCGTTGCATCACGAGCAACGACGGTGGCCTTCAACTCAGCAAGCTGCCGTCGCAGTTGGTTGGCCACTTCTTCATGTTCGCGAGCGGCTGCGGCCCTGGCCCGAAGCTCGCAGCCCTTGGAACGGTTTGTGCTGGTGAGCTCGTCCACCGTCTTGGTCAGGGACACAACCTCAGCCCGCAGCTGATTGACGACAGCGTCCCGGGCCTTCAAATCGGCTCTCAACTGGTTCTGCCTAGCAGCTGTGTCGAGCCGAGAGTTTTCGCTTCGAAGACGGGTGATCTCACTCGTGTCTGCTTGGACTTGCGCATCGTGATCCCTGACATCCTGCTCGAGGGACCTGATTGTCTTTCCCATTTCCACGACCTGATTCGTGAGGTTCGAGACGCTGGACTGCAGGCCGCCGTTGTCTTGCTGGAGCTGGCTTGAAGCCAAAGCTTTGGCCTTGAGCTCATTGTTCTGGTGTTGGAGCTTGTCCCGCTTTGCGCGGAGACGAGTCGCCACCCTGTCATACTCGCCAGATTGGGAACTCCTTTCCTTTTTGAGTCTTTTCAATGCGCGGCAATAGCGCTTGTTCTGCGCGTGGGCTGCCTCGAACGCCTGGTTTTCACCTTCGGGGTCGTTCCGCCTGTTTTCTAGGGCCCAGCGCAGGTATGGCTGTATGCGAACGTATCTTTTCACCAGGTCAATGACCGGCAAGACCGTTGACACGGGAATTTCTTTCAGGACGCTATCTGACACATCTTTCAGGATGGCTTCCATCTGTAGCGACCTGCTTTGCAACTCTTTGACGCTGTGTTGGAGCTCGTTTTGATGGCTTGCTACTGTATGCTGCAAGGCTCGCACCTTGACAAACAGTTTGTCAGCTTTGTCCTGATTTTCAAGACATCCCGCTCGCCCGGTCTGGGACTTGAAGCTCGCGGCTTTCCACACTCCGGAGAGCTTGTTGATCTGGTGCTGGGCGTCATCCACTGTTTTGTGGATACGCTGTCCTTGTGCTCGGCCTGTGAGAATGGTTTGGATCTTGTCGCCGGGCGCCATGATGCTGTGTTGTTGTTTTCGCAGTCCATTCAGACTCAGGTCACGAGCGACTACCGGCAATCCATGTCCCAAAACATTGCCCCTCGTCGGATCCAGGGTTGGCAAGCACATCTCCCAAGCACAGGACTCGCGGCTACATGTGGAAGGAGCCCGCCCACCAATCCGGACATTGACGGAACGGGCGTACCCAGCGCGTTTGCGCCCTTTGTGGCGTTGTCGGAACGGGTCGAGGTTTGGAAGCTGTGCATTAGTTGCTCGTTCCCTCGCACAGGACGACTCGGGGATGGGACGGTCGATTGGAAGGAATAGACTATAAGAGAGCTGAAGGGTTTCGGGCTTCGGGCGCTCGTGCTGGCTACCTCGACAAGATGATGACCTCCGGCTTGCCAACAAAGGCGATTTGTGGCAGGGTGGGGCCTCCGCTCTAGACCAAGGCGCTTGACATCGGTTCGTCCGATGCTCTGCTTGGAAGGAGCCAATGTCACAATCACTGACCTGGCACAACAACATTGGAACAGGGACATTATTTGAGGAGGGTATCCAGTACCTAATTTGGGAATCATTGAAAATGCATTGTGCCCCGACAACCCCGGACAGTTTGAAGCCAGCCAGAATTTTTGCCAATTCCGACATTAGTCAGTTTACTGTGCCCTCGATCGCCTGCCCGACGTCAAATTGGAAGGTGTGAACCTGGATGCCTGCCACAAGCAGTCACACTCCGGCGCGCTCGTGCAAGCATGTGTGTGATGGCGATGTTGATGGCAGCGGTAACGGCGATGGCGGTGCCTGCAAAAAGTTCTGGGAGAAAAAAGGTTGTTGAATGTATCGATCGCTGGCTGGCTGGCTGACACGGAGTCTGTCGAAGGTGATGGCTTTTTGCAAGAACAAGCCTTGTCATCGCCAACTGCCTCAGTTGGCCACATAACTAACATCCCTTCCTCCAACCGAACAGCAAGCTCGTAGGAGAGCCCAACAGCTTGGTTCTCAGGAGAGCAGCGGCAAAGAACTGAAAGATCGCGGTTCGTGGAACCAAGTTCGTTTGAACCAGGCTCGGAAGAACGGCGAGTTTTGTCTGTCGACGTGTTTGATTCAGCCTATGTCTCAGTCGCCTTGGTGAAATCCATACCTTTCTCGAGCCGTCTCCTACGATTCTTCTGAACACAGCTCCATATCATGAAGCATGCTGGTGGAAGTCCCACAACGAGGGCGAACAAAGATATGAGGGCTTCAAGCGTCATCTCCATTCTCAATCCTAGCAGTGTGTGTAGGAATGCGAGCAACATCTCAAGAGCACCTCAATAACGGGGCATTATTTAAGGCCTCGCAGAGCATCGTTAACTTGGGAGGACCGGCATTTCTCGTCCGAGCTCCAGTGAGGCCAGGGACATGAAAGTTGACAGTAAGGCCGTGAGGCTATTCAAGATAAGAATTCATCATTGCGTTGGGCAGGTCGCTGTGAGGCCATGTGGCCACAGGCCGGGAGAATATTTTGTGGTGGTGTGGCCCGCAAAGATATGCTGCTTCGTGGCCGCAGCGGAAAGGTTGTGTTCAATCTAGTTGCCGTCTGTGCCGTCTGGTGTCTTGTCGGCGAATCTGGGTCGTCAAAGTCGGGGATATCACAATGCGCTCGGTGTGAGGCCAATCCCCTTCATTGGCGGGTGTCCCGCCTCACTTCCGGAGTTGGCCTCACAGGTTTGCCCTCGCGGGCCACTGCGCTTCACGTGTGCAGGTGGATTCCGTCGGAGCGAAAATGCGCCGTGAGGCCACTGAGGCTGCATGTCTTGGCCCGCAGCCTGACCGAGACCAACGAACTGCGACTGAGGCTTTAAAGCCGGCAAAGCCCGCCGTCTCCACGGTTGCAAACTTTTCTCCGTCAATCAACACCGAAGTCATTGCTGGCTTCGGGCTGTCGGCTCGCGCCGAATAGTTCACCAGTCTTTCGACAGGTAAGTGCTCATTCGGAGACGAAGATGTTTCCCACTAATCATGCTGGTAGTGCCCATTCTTTTCTTCCCCTTTTGCGGGATTTAGGGGACTCCTGAGAGGGAGGACTGATATTGTCCTCCCTCCCCCCCAATCTCGGCGCGATGGAGCAGTGATCAAGTACTCGATGGCGTTGGAGGCCTATGGAGAAGCCAGGCCGAAACCCATGGTTTGGGGCCCGTGGAAAGTAGTCCTGATTCCCAAGGGCTCTCCACGTCGTCGAACTTCGAACACTGGGTGGCGGGTGGTGTTGAGACCTTTCCGATACAGACCTTGAGGCAGGGGCATGAGTATGGGCATCACAACACTCTTCGTGTGGAGGAGGAGATTGTTGGTTGGGAGGCGCCCAGTTATCCGATCTCGGCCTATCTCGCAAACGGGCTGCAGAAAGTGGGAGTTGATTCGACCAACCCATTGGACGGTGCAGATCCTGGTGGTTCTGCATCTGCCGGCGCGTTGGTTGACGTCGTCCCTCTTTTCGGCGATGATGTCCCGACCGTGGAATCTCATGCTCTTGTTTCAATCTTGACGCCGGAAGGGTCTGGATCTTCATCGACGGATGTCAGGTGGGTATTTCGGAGCTTCTCCATTTGAAAAGTGAATACTTGATCTAACATGACTCATACTGGTCAGGGCCAGGAGTAGTCTCTCGCGACGCTATGCTTGTGCAGAATCCGGGTGCAAGCAAGCGTTCATCTCGAAAAGAGATGCCCAGAGACATGCCAACGCGGTGCACCGGAAGCAGCGGGTCGGGCGCCCAAGGTGCCAGAAGCTGTTATCTACCCGGTCCGACAACCTGAAGCGGCATCTGAACAAGTTCTGCAATGGATGAGTGGTAGGCTGCCGCGACGAAGGTCCGCATCGATGAGGGGTTGGGTTTCATTCAAGCTAAAGAACGTTGGGCTTGGTTTCTTTAGTTTCCTACGCGTCAGGTTTTGTCACGTTGAGAAGAAAGTCGTTTCCTCCAGCGGGAAGGTTTCGTGAAGGCAGTCGGCGACGGCAGCCTGCAACGCAATCGACGCGAGGCCCCAACCACACTGTCATGTGGAAAGCAGAAGTACGGATATAGACAAGGAATATATTTTCATTCCTCCCTCATGCAGATTAGATCGTGAAGCCGTCTGCTATGGTGGACACGCAATCATCGATGTCTTGTCCAGGGAACCCTTTCAACCCTTCAAGCCAGATAAATATTCACGGGTATTGGAACACGTTCTGTCGGCAGGCGCCCGGAATAGCCTATGTTGCCTGTATACGTGTTAGCCATCGTCAGACGACTGCAGGAGCCCGATCCCGAAACTCCAAGTCTCCCTCATCCCATCGTGATCACCAAGCTGCCGAAAATGATACCTCGGGTACCGCTCAAATGGATTCTTGCTGCGAGGGCCGAGCTGAAAGCATTAAAACATAAACATGCTACTCAGTCCACGAGGATTCTTTTGGCTTGAGTGTGAGTAAACACCATAGAGTACGATTTGCAACGGAAAGCGTTGCGTCCAGTCCTCGAATGGATTGTGATCTACCCCAACGCCTCTGTATCTGATATCTTCCCACCGGTCTTGATAACCCTCTAGACACCTATAACAAAGCAAAAATCAGGGGAATATTTTATCACCAGCCTCCGCCGCTATATGCAAAGCTGCCGCCCATCATGAAACCACTATTTCCCCTCCAGTTCGGCCTGGGCAAGCAGCCTCTGCCGCCAGCTGTTGCAGACCTCTTCGAACCCGCCCACCACCTCGCCACATACGTGCGCACACTCCCGGTTCTTTAACCTCTCTCCCCAGTTCCCTTTATCCAACCACCTCTCGCCCTCCTCGCGCAGTTCCTCGTCCCGCCGCATCTCCGAAACCAAATCTTTGGCGCTCTTTAGCCGACGCGTGGCCGTTGTCGTGGTCTGGCGTGACATGTGTAGTGTGTCAGAAAGGTAGTTGAGTGTCTGTACGAGGTCCGAGGTGATGGTGTGGAGAGATGTGAGCGAGTTGAAGGCGCTGGTCGAGGGGCGAGGCATGAGCTCGGAGAGAGAGACGAGCATGGGGAGGAGGGTGTCGATCGTTTCCGGTTCTGGGGGTGCAACGAGCGGGGACAGCAACGGGAAGCTGAGGCTGTGAAGCTGTCGTGTCTGGTGGGAGAGATGGGTTGTGAGAGCGGAATGAGCGGTTATTAGCCTAGATTTGTTAGCGTTGTCGACCACACAGGCAGAGGAGCAATACCTTGATGCGCCACCCTCGACGCCCGACTGTGACCCCAGATCGCGAAGGCCTTCGGTGACTCGCTTGACGGCGCCATCGGAAGGCGAGTTCTCAGTACCTCTCCGCGCCAGCGACTCGACCTCGTCAATCTTTTCCACCAGCTTGGGCGGCATGCCGGGCGACTCAAGGTCCGTCTCCGAGCCGTACTCGCTCCCATCGTATTCGCTCGCTCGCCGACGGTGCCCAAACCCAAAGCGCGGACCTGGCGATGGCAAGCTCAAACTTGCGCGCCCGGATTGCCGCACGGGAGGGCTTTCAACGTCGACTCCGCTGTCCCGCACACCTTCACTCGTCGTCTGTTTGTCCTCCTCTTCCAGCTCAAAGCTGATGTCAGGCGCCCCGCCATCAGCCCCCTCATAGTATTCGTCATCCGAGAAAGCGCCGGCCAGCTCGTCGGCCAAATTCCCCAGCCCGCCGCTATCGCCCATTCCGCCGCTACTAAAGATGCCAATGTCCATCGTATCCGAGTTGTTGAAGCTGTGACGCAGCGGCGTGGAGGGGTCGTGGAACGAGGACTTGGACTGTCGTCGTTCGTCTTGCGGGGAGTAGGACACAGATTGGAAGTCGAGAGAAGGGTGCGGCGAGTGCCGCGGCGTCTGCGGGAAGGCAGACATTGTGGCGGGAGGGGTCGCGCTTGCGGCCGAAGTGACGCGGTGGTGTTCGCGGGCGCCGTTAGAGTTTGGCTCGGTGGAAGTGTCGGATCGGTCGCGGGCGCCTCACGGTTGTGCGGTCGTGGAGGAGGGTGGTTTGGTGGGGAGTCGGGATGCGATGCTGGTTTGGATCGGTTTTGTTTTCTGTGGACGCGTGCGGTTGCTGGCGTGGTTACGGTTTGGGCAGGGATATCCTCGAGGAGACGAGTGACGAGGATGGCGGGTCTATATCAGAAGAACCGGTCTATACCAGCACCGTGCCATTCGGCGGTGGCGGTCTATGATTAAGTGGATTCGCCTCAAACGCTGGCCGCAGGCTCTGAATCGCGACGCTCTGTTAGATACAATCAACGAGCAATTGTCCTCGAGGTTGGAGTTGGGCTGCATGCACTTAATTCCACTCGGGTAATTTTTGGCCATCGCGACGGCGACGGGAGGGGACGTGGCACTGTGGCGTGTGATGGCCGGGATCTGGTCTCGGCGGCAGCCAGGTACGGTACCTGATGCATAACAGGGGCTCGGACAGCGGACGCTCACCCTTGTTAGAGCATAGGTACCCTGCTCTTCCACATGCTTCATCACCTGGCAATCTCTTTCCTCAACCAAGAAAACAAGCAACTGTTGACTTTCAGGTCATCAATGTCCCTTCGCTTCAAATCCCAAGATCCCGATGCCTTTGTCCAAGTTTCAGAAACCCGCGTCCGGTTTGCAAGCCCGTGCCCTGATGCGTCAGGGGAAGGTGGGGTTCATGCGACCCAAAGTCAACGGCAGCGAAAACCCAAGCCCCTAACAAATTACGCGCAAAACCATCCGAGAGTCTGATAGTGCCATCATCGCCGTGGAACCTCACAATTTATGTTGCGCCCGGACATTCCAGCGCAGCGGTAACGAGTACGCCTCATTGTAGAGCAACACATTGTTAGTCCCCTCCTTCAGAAGAAAGATGGCCAACTTTCGGCGATTCCGACCAGACGACCTCAACAAGTTCTCAAAATGCAATCTCGACCCCTTGACCGAGACATATGAGCTGGGCTTTTACCTTCAGTACTATGCCAAATGGCCCTCACTCTTCCAGGTCGCGGAGGACCAAGACGGCAACATCATAGGCTACAGTGCGTTCCCCATCCATCAACAAAGCAGTTGCTAACTCCCGCAGTCATGGGCAAACTGGAGTCATCGCCAGATTACTTCAAATCCTCACCGCACTACCTCCCTTGGCACGCCCACATCACAGCTGTGACGGTAGCACCGGAGGCACGGCGCCTCGGGATAGGAAAGCTCTTGACTGAACAGCTCGAGGCGGCCGCAGATGCACATGACGCCTACTTTGTGGACCTGTTTGTGCGCAAAACCAATTACAAGGCCATCACCTTCTACAAGAGTATGGGGTATAGCGTCTACCGGGTTGTCAAGGCTTACTACGGTGATCACTCGAGCGACCCAAGCCAATCGAGCGAAGATGCCTACGATATGCGGAAACCGATGAAGAGGGATGTCGATTTGAAGCACATTCGGTCTGATGGAGAGAAACATGAGGTCAATCCTGAAGACGTCTGGTAGGGCGAAGACCCAACTAGGGAATACGATGTCTATCCCTTACGTTTGCCCCCAAATCCGGCGGAAGTCGAAAAGATGGTGGTTATCGAGGTCAAGAAGGAGAGGCGCGCCGGTCGGAGGAACATGCTTCCTTGGAGTGCCTTGACTGAGGGTTAGCAGCAAATGCACCTGGGTCAACGAGTGGCCCATGTAAGACCATGAACTAGAGCATTTGGTCACTGGCTAGAGCGCCGCGGGGCGTTGAAACACATTTATACAGGAAAGCTGTCCCGGCGCATCAGCAACACATAAATACATCAATTCCCTGATACAGTTAATCCTCAGTGTGGGACGCCGCTCCGGCTAGGTACATATGGATGTCCCGCACTCAACCCTCCATCCACCGCCCATGCCTGTCCATTGACGTAGCTGCTCTCGTCACTCCCGAGAAACAAGGCCACTCTCGCAATCTCATCGGCATGGCCACCCCTCTTCAAGGGGTTCAATTGCCCGATCTTTCCCGTCGTCCCCCTTGCTCTAGCCCCCTCAAACACTGGCGCCGTCATCCCAGTCTCAATCAGGCCTGGGCAGAGCGCGTTCACTCTGACCCCAGTGCCCGTCAACTGGAAGGCGATCGTCTGCACCAGATTCACAACCGCCGCCTTGGACGCCGAGTACGCGGTGCTCCCAGCATTCGACCTTAGCCCAGCCACCGAAGCCGTGGCAATAATACTGCCTCCGGGCTTGGGCTTCTCGGCCGAAGTCTTTTGCATGGCCGGAGCGGCGTGCTTAGCAGCCAGATACGGTCTACACAATCAGCATATCCTCTTCACATCCAGGCAAGGAAACGTACCCAAGCGTATTCACCCTAAACGTCTCCATGATCTCATCCGGCTCATTCTCGGTAAAGATGGCCATGGGTCCGATGATACCCGCGTTCGCAAAGAACACATCCAGCCGCCCGTAACGGGTCAACGCGTCGTTGATGACATCCTTGATTGCCTTTTCATCGGCAGCATCAAACTGGCGGGGATGCACGGCGACGTTGGGATAAAGGGCGGTGATTTCCTTGGCGTGCGAAGCGAGGTTGGAGTCGTCAAAGTCGCAAATGTAAACGGCCTTGGCACCCGAGGCGGCGAACTGATGGGCTGTGGCGCGGCCGATGCCGAGGATGGAGTTTGCACCTGTATTGTGTGAGCATTGGGCTGGTTAAAGGGGTTAGGTGCAAGTACCGGTGATGATGACGACTTTGTTGGCTGCTCTCGGGGCGTTGGAGTCGGCGGCGATTTTGACGATTGGGGGAAGGGAGGCGGGGCTCAACTGGGCCCCGATGGCCTTGACGCGTTCAGATGGGTTGGAGGGCATTTTGACGGTTTGAAGATGTGCGGTGAGTTGGTGATCTCGGTGTCAGTGAGCGGTGGTGGGTTATGTAGGCCGGGACGGGCCTTCTCCGTGGGGATAAGCTGTGCCGGCCCGTCAGAAGCGCGGGGCATTTCAGTGGGCCGAGGTTCGTTGGCACCTTCCGGGTTCGTCGCCCGGTCGGCCGCTGCGAGACATCCCGTCAGCACTCAAGTGCCTTCGTTTGAGCCAAGTTCATTGACGCCATTGGAGATCACGGAATTCCGAGTCAGTGGCGGTTCGGAGGCTGTCTTTTTTCAAGATGGATGTGAATACCACCGTAAAGCAGACGCGACGCGACGTTGTGATAAGCTTCGCGGCCGAAGGTGACAGGGGAAAGCGGAGCCGGGGCTGGTGGTGAACCCCAACTTCGCTTCAACATCAACATGCTACAATCTTTCCTTGGTGCGCCAACATGTCGCGAAATTTGTTCAAATTGATCCGCGAAAGCGTTTGGGAGGGCCTCAGCGACGGCATCACTGGCGACGACGATCCGGAGCAAGCCAAGGAGTTCACCGTTCCTGTACGTGCATCCGACGTCCCGGGACCCCGCACTTACATTGGAAGGACTGCGATGACCCTTCAACCACCACACCGTACAAGTACACGCAGCTTGGCGCGCTACCCAGACCGTTTCGCCTTCTGCATCTGCTCCCCGGTAACGGACGGGAACCAATCGCATGCCGTCTCGTTCACGCCAGCCTCGATGATGAAGTTGGAACGTATGAGTCGCTGTCGTATGTGTGGGGAGAGGCGTATGCTCCGGTGGCTATCCAAGTCGACGATGGTGTTTTACACATCGGTCCGAACCTACGGGGAGCAATGCTTGACCTTCGACATCCAGATGCCGTCCGAGTCATCTGGGCCGATGCCATTTGCATCAACCAGGAAGACGACGACGAGCGGACCAGACAGGTTGGATCCATGGGGGACATATACTCCAACGCATCGCAGACAGTTATCTGGATGGGTCCGGTATCAAAGGAGGCAGACAAGGCGTTCGCAATGATCGATAAGTTGCACAACGAGGCCATCGAGGCCAAGAAGAACCCTGGCATCATTGCGAACCGGGGTGGAGGCTCAAAATACCAGGAAATCAGCACGGAAACACCCCTGGAAAGCGTCTTCTTGAAGCATCCGTGGTGGACACGAGTCTGGACTGCCCAGGAGATCTTGCTTGCCAGACGTGCCATGATTGTCATCAGCAAACACCAACTCGACTGGGACATTTTCTCAACAGCCATCACCCATGGTGACGCGGTCGGCGTCTTCGAGATGGTCGTGCTGGGCGTCGTGCCCTCATCTGATGCGCAGGTGTTCAACGACGTGCATGCCCTGCGGAAGATCCAGGAGACAGCATTGCACCCGGCTGACAAGTTTACCTGGTATCTGCTTCGAACAAGGGCCAGGACTGCCAGTGACCTGCGAGATAAGATCTTTGGCGTCCTCGGCTTGCTCCGTGACCACGCCCAGGAGATTCGCATTCAGCCCGATTACATGTCGCCAGTTGCCGATGTTTACTGCGAGGCAACCAGGAAACTCTTGGCTTCCTCATCAAACTTTGACATTCTCGGCTTCTGTCAGCCCCTCAAGAACCCTGTCGTTGACAGTCTTCCCTCGTGGGTCGCGGATTGGGCCTCAAGCGAATACATCGCCACGCCTCTGCTCGAAGACTACAATCGCAATCGACGAGAGTGCCATGCTTCCCGAGGAGCAAATGCCAAGCCCACTTGGGAAGACAATGGGTTGACGCTTGTTGCCGAAGGGCATACTGTAGATATCATCACCAAGCTCAGCGCCGTGCAGACAAAATACGACGAGGATGCAGCTTGGAACTTTGATGACACGCTAGAAAACCCCGATGACCCTTGGTACAAGGCCCTAAAAGACGCGATGGGATCTCTGGGTCAGGCATACGGCGAAATGGTTGACATGGTCTCATACTCGGATGCTTATCTCGAGTGGGAGGAATTCGCAAAGGATCTGAAGCCAACCAACCTCGGAATGAACGCCAGCGACCCGATGCTGACGTATTGTCTTACCCTTTGCACGGGAATCCATGCGCCCGGCGGTCTTCAAGAGACGCAGAAACTGTTTAACGAGTGGATCAAGTCTCTTTCGCCGATTCGAAAGCTTCGGGCGTGGAAGATGAACCCGAAGGGAGGGACCTACCGCTTTCTGACACTTCTTGGATACTTTAAGAGCACGTGGAACGGGTACGGCGAGTTCTTCCGATACATCAAGAGCACCACGGAGCGGAGGATGGGGGCCTCCGCCAAGGGGTATCTGTGCCTGCTTCCAAAGGTCACCGAGGTCGGCGACAGGCTTGTCATCCTCAAGGGAGGTCGGTTTCCGGTCATCCTTCGGCCCCGCGACGACGGATCCATGCAGTTCGTCGGCGAAGCGTACGTCCACGGGATCATGGACGGCGAGACATTCGAGGAGGAAAAGTGTGTGAGCATCAGGATAAGATAAGGCTAGATACGAGGCGGCCCGAACGACACCAACGGTCGAAAAGATCTGCGGTTGAGAGCCGTCGCGGGGGCTGAGGGGCTGGATCGTCCCCGGAACGCCTCCCTGGCGACAGTATCAGGATAGAGTGGTGAATACGAGTTCAGGCTGGGATTTCGGTATGCAGCAACTTGATGCCGGCCTGACGGTCCAACCTCATGGAACTTGATGCCCTCTGACTTCATTGGAGGCCTAGCAACAAATCGGAGAATATAGCCAGTCGCACAGGCTCCACTATTGCCTTGGCATTTGGAGGCCAGCGTGACTGTGTACTCGCGTGGACAGCGTTGAGATGGCAACATGGAGTGTCCCGGCACGCCCTCGGACGCCACCGAGAAGCAGCTGCCATCCTAGGGCTGAACAACTTGCTTTTGGTTCCCGAGAAAGGCAGCTCCCAAAGCCTAATTTTAGACACTGGCAGGCGCGAGAAGGATGTTCCTGAGTTCTCGTCGCACTGCTTGTCGTTGACGAGTCCGAGTCAGGACACACATTGTTTTCGACAGGCCGACGGACGAGGCCAAACGGCCAGACCACCACCTCTTGCCGTCGTATCTTTTGTTTGCCTGCGGTATTCTTGCGCACCGTCTCCATTGTCCAGACATTGCGCTGTTCGCACCCGGTGATGAGCTCACTTTGGGACAGCTTGCTGCCGGATACACACATAGGACACTGTGACGACCCGCGAATTGACCTCATTCGCGCCGTGGCCCACTTTCGAGAACACCAAACTGGCTTCCATCCGAGCAATCGACAGGACCTGGGTCAAACGGTCCAATCCAAGACCGACGAGCCCCTTGTCGGGCTGGGGATGTCGGCATTATATGCAACTGCATGCGTCTGGCGCTGGCCACACAAGTCCCCCCCTGTGGGTGCGGAGATGACTGGGTATGCGGGCAGAGATGGACGTGGTTACACCGACAGGGAACTTTCACGTGCATGCGGACGGAGTCGAAGAAGCAAACACGGGGCTTTCTGATTCAGATGGCGCAGGCAAACATGGAGCAGGCCAGAGGGGCTCAACCCCTCCTTACCCTCGACGCATACGACAGTACGACGGCCAAGATTGCCTCAGACATTGGCCCTCTGAGATGGTCTCACCACGGTCAGGCTGTACATGTGCGGGCTCGCGTAGTCGGAAAAGTCATTGGACGCGGATGGCTAGCTCCCTTTCTGGTGCCCACTTCATCAGCAAGCTGCAGGCACCGCTCCTGGCCCTGGATGGCTGCGACGAACCTACAGCATCGGAGAACACAAATCCAGCGCGGCCCAACTTGCCCCATTACGACTCCGTCTGGGCGCGGCTCAGGTCTCGGCTGGCCAGCGACTGCTGCAGAGGCAAGATTGCGGAGGTTACTCGCGCGGGCTGGCGTTCTTGGAAGAGCCGCCGTGTGAGACGTCGACAGGATGGCAAGCAGAGGCTGGGCCAGGAGGGTTGGTTACTTATCACGATTGCTAGCGCGATTCTGAAATGAGCATCGTGGCCGAGCTGGTCTTTACTTCCCGAGCCGTATCGGTGTCAGCCAGCGTACCACCTCCCGGTCAAGTCTGCCATCACCCCGAGCAGCTGGCGATCAAAGGCAACGGCATTGCGCATACATGGCCTTGTTTAGGCACATCCAGGCCCGCCCTTTGTCTTTGGCCTCCGCCTTTGCGGTGAGCTTTCCCAGGAAAGGGCTTCGGATAGATGCAGATCGCATGCTGTCGATTGGCAAGACAACTCCTCCCACGCCCCGGCCATACGAGAATGTTCTCGTCGGGCAGCGGGGACACGCAGCGGCTGTGCGACGTCCCGTCTCGTTGCCAAGTGCTGTGTATCTCGCCGGTTCCCAGACCCCCGCCGGCCGCCTCGCGCTGCAGGCACAGGACTTGTCGCCATCACGACTGCAGTGTCTGATCTGCTCATCTATCGTGCCTCTCGGGCGACGTTGTGCTGCCGGCCCCAGGGACCACGGGCTGGCCTCCCCTTCTCGGGGCGGGCTTGCGGCGACTTCCAGGGCCGGAGTATATAGTGTCGCCATGATGCTGGACGCCCGTGCCCGGCCCTAGCCCCTGATCTGACTCTGGCGGTTTCTCTCTCTTCATCAACGCCCGTTGCCGGTTTGAACTGTCGTCTGCCGTCAAACACCTGCCCGGCCTGCCACGCTGGCAACGTTGCTTGTTTGCTCGCCCCTGAGTCTCCGTTTGCTCCACCCCTCCTTGCCCCGCGGCGGTGCTGCTGCCACGCCAACCACTGCTGTAAGGGTTTAATACTATGCGACTCGTTACACGGTCCGACTGCTGTCTTGCTCCCGACCGCTCGAGGGAACCGTGAGAACACCACCGATGGCGGAGATGGAAAGATTTGTTTATAGCACCGAGTGCGAATGCTTCGTCGACGACATCGAGATCCAACAGGCCCGCCAGCAAAACTACCCGCAGCAATGTCTAGGCAACTGCATGGCGCAGTTCCTAGGCTCCGTGTCGGCGGGCTGGACGGACGACGCTGGATCGCCCGAGGGGTGTCCGAAACTAGCCGGCCAGGAGTCAGCAGCGCGGCTTCACACGCTCTACTGGTGTGACTCGACGTTCTGCGGGGTAGCGATAAATCAGACGGGCGGGCTGGGGCAAGATCGTGAGTATCGAGGCCAGGTCGAGTGTCTCGGGCTAAGTGCGACCAGCAAACGTCAACATGATCATCAACAAGTGCAACAAGTGAGCGCCCAGTTTGTGTTTGAGACGCTGACCCACTCTGACCTGATCATGGCAGCATTGGGATTCACTCCGTTTTTGACCCGGGTCCGCCTCCGTCGAGCTTTGCCTGCAAGACCGAACGAGCACTTTGTCCCCAGACCGGGGCAGCACACGTCGCGCCGACAGAGTCAGTGACACAGCGACCGACCATGTTCACCGCGCCGATACCGACACCTACCACAAGCTCAGCAACGCAAACACCACCTCAGCCCAAGACAACCACCCTCCCGACCCACCTCAGCTCCTCATCCACACCCACAAGCACCAGCGCCAGCACGACCTCCGCAAGCCCTCTCTCCCAGGGCGCCAAAATCGCCATCGGCGTGTGTTCAGCCCTGGCCTTGGCCGCCTTTATCGCCATGGCCCTGCTGATCCTGTACCGGAGGAAACGACACCGCTCGCGCCGTACTCACAACCGTCTGCCGCCCTCCAGCTCACCCACGCCCCTAATCTCACCAGCAAACGCGACATCCACGCCCCTGACACCCCCTCTGCGCCTCCGCGATCGTCGCTTCCTGCCTGCGATGCTACGCGCGGGAAACCGCTCTCCGTCACCTCCTCTAACGCCACTCACCCCGGCTTACTTTCCCGCTTCACCAATCTGCTCACCCACCACAAACAAGCTTATCCCGCGACACGAACGCACACCCCACCCAGGAGGTGAACTACCTCCGGTTGTATTTGGAATGGGCGTGGTTAGCAGAGGAAGCTTATCCAGCACAGGGCCAGGGACAGGGCAGAGCAGTTTGAGAAATGAAATCCCCGGGACACCGCCGAGCTCACCGACCAGACCACCCAGGCCGTTTGAGGGACCGTTGGAGATCCCAGATTTGGTAAGCCCGGCCCCGGTGGCCCCACTGCCGAGGGTGCCTGGCGGAGGAAACACGGCGAGTTTTACGGCAGTTGGCGGAAGAGGCGTCGAAGGGAGAGGCAGTTGGGGGAGCTGGGACAGCAAGGCGATGGGCGGGCGGATTTAAGGGATGGAGCGAGGGAGAAGGGATGCAGGCTTGCCTGTAGAGTGGAATTTGGAGCGCCATGTGATGTACAGCCTCGGTATTCCATAGCGAATGCGAATCGATGATTTGATCATAAATCACGTCGCTATGAATGGACATTGACGGCGTAGAGCTTGAGAATTCAGGTAGGGCGAAATCGGGAGTTGCAATCTGCACAGGGGCCAGGCTGATGTCTGTGGGCAAGATCTGAACAGAATATCTCGTCCAGCGGCCAGCAGCCCTCGGTTTTCTTGGACAATACGCTTGCTGCCATTCCCTAAAGGCTCAGACTAATGCTTCAATATGTTTCAAACATCCCAAAAGGCCATAAATGACGAAGTGCAGCACCCTACGCAGGGTACTTTCGGTTTGTTAGGTGCCGACACCTTTTTCTGTGTTAGTTGGGCCGCAGCCCTGGTCACTGTGATCTCATTTGGACCGGGATCACCAGCGCGCAAAGCCAAAGCTTGCAACCGTGTTAGCGTCATCCATATCAACGTTCCCGATCGTCAACAGCAACAAACAGCATCACATCCACTGTTGCGTGGCAAGTGGCTCCCAAACGCGTCGGAGGCTGCTCCCAGGCACTGCTGGGCCCATCCCGGCAGAGTTCCGTCGGCTCCAGGGCCGTTCCAGGCGCAAACTCGGTTAAAGCGCACCCCTGCAAGGAATGACCTCCAGCAATCTTGCATAATACACGGCATCCCAGATTCCCATTGCTCATTGCCCCATCACCCGACCTCAACATTGCGTCGCCGCGTCTCCTCCCTCTCCACTCGTTCATGACACAACCCTCGGCTTGCGTTTCGACAGCAACGCCGATAGATAGCTTCCATCACACAAGCCGACCCCACCCCGATCCGCGACCCGAATCCAAATCGCACGCCCCGTCGAGAATGAGGACGTCTGAATCGACCCCATGGAGGAGACGACCGCTGCAATCCAGGCACCCGCTCTGCTCGAGCGCTCCGTCTCCCAGCAGTCGGCAGTGTCGGTGAAGAGCCACCGATCCGGCACGGCGCGGCCGCGCAAGAAGCTGGCGTCGCAGCCGTCGAGCTCGGCGTCGTCCATCGCCGCCTCGGACAAGTCGCTGACCTCGTTCCCCTCTTTCTCGCCCGAATCTCCGCGCGAGGAACGCGGCACCTTCTTCGCCCTCGACGACAGCTCTACCATCTTGTCGCGCAAGCGCACCTCGGTCGTTGTCGACAACGACGCCCCCCCGCACCAGCGCGCCCCGTCCATCGTCGAGAGCCTAACCACGACCTCACCCGAGACGGCATCGCGCACCGCCTTGTTTGAGGATGCGCCCCTCTCAACCACCAAGATCCCGGGGGCGCTGCACCACGCCGACGACGAGCACATTGAGCGGGTGATTGCGCGACACGGGGCCGTGAATCTGGTGCGGCAGATAGCAGAAGATCTGGCGTTGCGGGACGCGCAGATCGCGGCGCTTCGGCGGCGGGCCGACGAGCGGGAGCGGGCGCTGCGCAAGATTGTGCTGGAATGCGGGCTCTCGAACCTGGACCTTGAGACACGGCTGCGGGCGATTGAGCAGGAGGCACGAGCGACGGGTATGACAAGACGGAGAACAAACGAGGGCGTCTCGGACCTAATGAGCGACGCCATGTCGGACGACGTTCGGTTGCCATACGGGGGTGGTTTCAACGACGCAACGATCCGCGTCAGCAGCACCGCGTCGCTCCCTGGGGCCGAGGAGCCGCCCAAGGGCACGATGCGCGGATGGAAGGACTACCTGTGGGGCAACACAACCAAGAAGGGCAGCCGCGCCAGCAGCCTGAGCATCAACGGCGAGCCCAGCAGGCCGCAGAATACGGTGATCCGCGCCGCCCCGGTGGCCGAGCGAAGGCCGACGCTCGCTGAGGACCTGTTCAACCCGCCCGAGACGGACTCGGTGCGCAGCTTGAGCAGGGCGTCGAGCGTGCACTCGACACACACGAACCGCAAGCCCTCGCTCGCCAGCCTGGCTCTGCGGCTTGTTGCAGGCGGTGCGACGGTGGGGCGGGAGGGAGAGATTCGCGGTCGCGCAAGCAGCGCACAAACCGGAGGTTCTCTCCGGACGCCGTCCGTGTCCAGCAACGCGAGCGCGTCCAACCGCGCTGTGTCTGCGACGGCCGGGCCCAAGGCGCTGATGGCCATGCGGCGGACCACGGGCGGCACCGTCAGGACGACCGACCTGGCGTCGCGGGCGCAGGTGCAGGACCGCTGGGATTCGATGGGCACAAGCCCAACCAGGGATTCTGTCTCCAGACAGCAGAGCTACGGACCTGTTGAGATGGACAGGATACTGCCGCCCGAGGTTCAGCCACCCACACTGACGCATATTTACAACAACTACAACGGGGCCGAGTACCTGACGGACAGGTTCGGCTTCATTTATGACCAACGCCGGAAGAAGCGGCAACGCGAGGCTGCCCAGATGGCCCACCACGCAAAGAAGGGTAGCCGCACCGAGATGCTGACCAATGGTCGCAGCGGGCTATCGCCAGTCGTGCTCGAAGACAGCTCCAGCGGAAAGGGTGATGCCCCAAGCGACCGTCCTGACTCGCCGTCCTCGGCCGAAGAGCCGCGAGACGAAACCAAGCCGAAGCGATGGCAGGACTACCTCAAGATTGCCACATTCCCCACCGAACTTCTCTCCCACACACCGTCGATGGCCGTCCAGGGCTTCGAGGTCATGGAAGGCGGGGAAGTCCCCAAATCACCCGGCCTCATCACGTCTGAGGAGCGCGGATTTCTCCCCCCTGCGACCACCACCACATCCATCACTCCGTCAGACCCAGAGACCCCAACACCACCTTCATCCTCACCGACTCCTGAGGGCTCAGCAACACTCGCCAAGGAAGACGCCGAGCCCGTCAAGCTTCTGCTGCAGAACCTCTCCAACCTACACGACACCCTGCAGCGCGAAAAGACAGTCCGCTGGAATGACTTTCTCCGCAAAGTGCGCGCTGAGCGCAAACGCGACGGTGAAGCCGCAGCAGCCGCCGCCGCCTCGGCCGCAGAAGCCCGCTTCCAACGCGCCACAGCCGTGATGCCTGAAACTCGGCTCGGCGACGGCGAGCTGATCGGTGTCGCAAGCCTGGGCATCCAAGGCAAAGTCGGCCGCGCCAAAGCCAACGAGTTTAAAACCCTGGTCCTCGGCGGCGTGCCCGTGGCCTACCGCGCGAAGATCTGGTCCGAATGCTGCGGGGCCCGCGCCCTGCGCATTCCAGGCTACTACGACGACCTCGTCTCGCGCGGCGAAGAGCTCGACGATCCCCAAGTCGTGTCGCAAATCAAAGCCGACATCACCCGCACGCTCACCGACAACATCTTCTTCCGCAAGGGGCCCGGCGTCGCCAAGCTCAACGAGGTCCTGCTAGCCTACGCCCGTCGCAACCCCGAAGTCGGCTACTGCCAGGGCATGAACCTCGTCGCTGCCAACCTCCTACTCATCACACCAACAGCCGAAGACGCCTTTTGGATCCTCGTCGCCATGGTCGAACACATCCTCCCGCAGGGCTACTTTGACCATTCTCTGCTTGCATCACGCGCAGACCAGCAAGTCCTCCGCCAGTTCGTGTCCGAGGTCCTTCCCCGTCTGTCGACCCACTTTGAGGATCTGGCCATCGACCTCGAGACCATGACGTTTCAGTGGTTCCTCTCCGTCTTTACAGACTGCTTATCAGCCGAGGCCCTCTTTCGCGTGTGGGATGTTATCCTGTGTACCCACGACGGCGGTGTGTTCCTGTTCCAGGTGGCGCTGGCGCTGCTCAAGCTGAATGAGCAGCAGCTGCTTGCGTGCGATAGCCCGGCGAGCGTGTACACGTATATCAACCACCAGATGACGAATCACGCGATTAGTATTGACGGGTTGATTCAGGCGTCTGAGGGGCTGAGGAGGGTTGTCAAGCGGGAGGATGTGGAGGCAAGGCGGGAGAGGGCGATTGAAGGGGAGAGGGAGCAGGGGAGGTTGAGGGAGGAGAGACTCCGTAAGAGGAAAGAGGAGGTTGCCATGGCGAGGAAGGCAGTTGGTGCTGGGGCGGTGGTGAGCGAAGAGGTTGCAGGGGGCAGTGTGAGTGGTAGCGAGTGTGGTGAGAGGGCGGTTTGAGACATGGACAAGCGGTTTCTTTTGTTACTGGGTCGGTGTTACCGGTGCATGGAGCGTGGTATTGATCTAGTTAGGATTAGATTGGGAAGGTTATGATACCCTTTTCGACGTGTGGCCTGCGTGTGTCATTTGTCACACAGGTCAACACCTGCATGAACTGTGGGATTTGTTTATTGCTCGAAGCTCCCCCCTCCACCGTTTTAGCTAACCTATGCCAAACAGGGTATCCCGTTGCTCATCCCCTTGGAAATCTAGACCGCACCCATATGCTATCGCCGCTGACCCTCCTCCCAATGCCTTCTTCATCTCCTCTTGAACTCCCGTCGTCTCGCTCCACTATCGCGTCCGTCGTTCGTGCATTCGTCCGAACGTTATCCCTCATAATATCCTCCTCGCTTGGTGTCAGCCCCAGGCCCTCCACCTCCACCTGCGCCCGGCCTCGCGCCTCTTTCGGATACCCAAACATGCAGTCGCCAAAGCTGGTCCTGTTGCCCTGGCGCACGCCTGCCGACGACGGCGACTTGGCCTCCACATATGGGTCGTCCGTGTTTGCAAACTGTTCGGCTGCCAAAGCGCGCGGGAACCACGACCGGACCAGCCCGCGGAGGGTGGGCGCACAGGCGCAGACGATGGCCAGATTGGTCTCGACGGCGGAGAGCACAAATGACATGGTGAAGTGCTTGATCTCAAAGATGTTGTAGTAGAAGAGCATGTACAGGAACACGAGGCGGATGATGCCGATGAGTGTGACGCTACAAAATCAGAACCCAATGCATCAGTCGGGAGGAGACCACTTACATGAAGCCGAGGAGGAAGACGTAGAGCGTCACAATCTTCATCCGGCGCTCCATCTTCATGTGCAGGAAGATCCATATGGGAACGCCGAGGGTGATGATGTCGGTAAAGATGTTGACACCGGCTTGCACTAGGTAAAAGACAGGCTGGTTGATGCAGCTCCCTCCAACGCTCTTGTCCCAGTAGAACGAGATCGGTACGCATTGGCCGGCTGACGCGCCAAAGATGCCCAACATGAGCCCCAAGTTGAGCGCGATCATGGTGTAGATCAGGATGCGCGTGCCTCTGCTCTGCCCACCCAGGCGAAGGAGAAAGTAGAGGACCGAGCATTTGGTGAGAGCCAAGACGGGGAAGTAGAGAAGCTGGACGACATAGGCCCAGACAAAGGCGGTCTTGAGCTCCTCGGGTTCAGGCATAACGCTGGGATCAATTGTGATGCCAACACAATTCGCTTTGATGTCTAGGTAGACAGGTCAGTTTGGCCATCACCGGATGACACCGCACCACACCAAGGGAATGAATGTCATACAAAAGTACGATCCAACAGTCAGCCCGATCGAGACCATCTAGCAGCCAACGTCAATGAAAGCACAATGGGACAAAAAACGAGAGTCGCTCACCATTGCAAGAGTGCAACACAAGTCATCTTGGACAGTCACAGTCAGCTTGGTCCTCCTTCCATCAGCGCAGACGACAATGACATACCAGGTCCCAGAAGCGTCGAGGGATGCCGAAAGGTGCCAGGGCCAAGTGCCCTGCGAGACGATTTGCTGTATAATCGCAACCCTAAAACCAACAGGGCCAACGCCGGGAAGAAGATGACAATGGCAATGGCCAGCTTCTGGAGAGGGGACGTCTGTTGGTCCATGGTCGCGTCTCGTCTCGTCTCAGCGCTGAGCCGTGGCTACTCGTCGCTGCGTGCGTCGGCGTCGTGTTGACAAGCTAGAATCGGCATGATGAATGATGGTGACACAGGCGGAGACGAACACTCGCCGACGACGAACGAGTTGAAGAGACGCCCCGCCACAAACACAATGCCGGGAAACCTGGGGAAGAAAAAGTGGACGTCAAAAGAAGATGTATGTGTGCACGGCGCCAGCCAGCCCAGCCCAGCGTTCCCCCCTCCGCACAAAAACAAGTCCCGGGATTTTTGCGACAGGGGTCCCGTCCAGCGATAGCGACAGCGGCACGGGCTGGACTGGCGCTGCGAACGGGTCGGGAAGGATGCTGCCCACAACCCGTCAACAACATTGGAGATTGCTCACCCCCAATTGCCCTCCAATTGCTAGCGTGGTCAACTTGTGCTAATCGGACTAGGCAGCCCGTCAGCTCGGGCGAGCTAGATGAACGCTTGGCTGGGGCACAGAGCTCCCGCTCAGACCTTTCGGCGACGCCTCGACGGGGTTGCACTCATCAGACTTGATCAGTGCGCTTCGGAGCCAAACTGCAAACGGTCGCGGTCCAGCCGTGATTGCGGGCCACGGCCCCGTCTGACTGGTTCGCTAGCTAGCACCAACACCGCTGGCGCCATGTCGAATTCAAACTGACAGGGCTGATCACTGCTTGTTTTCCTCGGTCGTTGCGAGCGCCTGCCTGCAGTGACGATGCCGGGTGCTTGATGGATGCGTCGCGGCGGAGATGGCGGGAGCTTTGCGAGGGAATCGAGATCGGACCGGATCCGCACGGATTGCAACGTCCATCGATTCCACCCCCAAAGCCAAGTCGGGGTTGTTCAACTAGACTAACTGCCGACGATCGAGGCAACTACCGCTTGACCAAGGTAAGCTTATTCGAGGGCTGGGCTCATGCGGTGGATGGCTGATCTGATCGTCAGGTGGGATGCTGGGAGGGAAAGAACAAGCGAGCCTGCAGCGGGCGGGTGAGACAGGGGAACGTAACTGACTCGAGTCTCACCCACCGAGGCAAGAGCGAGTCCTCACCTGCATCTCTGCGGGGCAATCGCTCCATTGGATTCCCCTTGTCTCCCGTGATTCTGAACGGCTTGTCTCCATTGCATCTGGCTTCCTGCCAAACATTGAGAGCGTGAGTGGAGCGTAGTATCAACTCATGTGAACTGGATGCATGTGTTTATCCAATGGGCTTGTCAGGACGCAATGGCAGCAGCATTGACCCTCCATCCTCCCGTGTCCCCCACGAACCTCAAGTATGGAAGGAGCTCTCTCGCCTCCCTGCCGACACCTCACCGATTCAGATCAGTGGGAACCCTAGGTAATAGAGCGCTAGAGCTAGCCTGACACGCTCCAATGGGACTCAAGACTACACCCACCCTATATCTTCCCGAACGGCTCGTTTGATTTGGTCCATGTTCGTTGGCTGGCAGGCAACATCCTTGACCGGACTGAGTTTTTCAAACAGGCCTACCGGGTACTTCGCCCTGACGGCTACGCTGCTATTCTTACAACAACACTGGGCTAATAGAGCAGAGACGAGACTCTCGCGTGGATCTCTCAACTGAAGCTGAGATCCGGTTGGAACAGCTGGTACTGGCAAAGGTCATCTGGGTTTGAAAAGCTTGTTCGAAGCTGTTATATACAAGTCTGTCGCTAGTTTCTGTACTCAGCCATCAATCAACTGCCATTACTCCCAACACCACCCGACACAACGATCACAGCTTGGAGTAAATCTCCTCCTCAAACGCCCGAATCAGCGGCGTGACCTTGGGATCTGGCGCAATAATCTGCGTCCCAAACACACCGCATACACCCTCGGTCCTATCGATAAACTGTCACAGTCAGCACCATCCCTCACACTCTGTCGGTGGACTCACCCAAGTAAGATTGAACGCTCCCCCCCAAAACATGAACCCCTTCCTCCGATACTCATGCCTATCCCCATCAACCAACAACCCTCCCAGCCCCCAATCATATTCCCCAGTCGGCGGCACCCACCCGACAATCCACCCCGGATTCGCACACATCTCAGTCAACGCCTCCTTGGCCTTCTTCTCCAGCTGGGGCTTAAACAGCTCCTCCACACTCTTCAACAACCGCCCATCATTCCTCAACAACGACCAGACAACATCCATATACGCCTTCAGATCCGCATGCCCGCCCTCCCCACCCATCTCCTTCCTCTCGGGGATCCCCTCAGGCAGCGGCCGCGGCGCAACCCGCCCATCAGGTCCCCTAGCCGTCATGACCGCCCGTGGTCCCTTGACCCCCCGTTCAGGATAAAACGTGACCCTCCCCTCGCCAACATCCACCTTAGCCAGGATCCTCTCCTGGAAATACCTCTCCAGCGGAATCCCACTGACTCTCTCAACCAACTGACCCACCCAGTCAATCCCGCATCCATACACCCATCCCTCGCCTGGCTCAAACAACAGCGGAAAATCAAACCTCTCTCCAACAGTCCTACTCCCCGTAGCATTGGGGAATGCACTCCCGCCCACAAAGGTCTTCAGGTCGTCATTCAAAAAGGTATACCCACACCCGCTCGAGTGCGTCAATAAATGGCGTAGCGTGATTTTCTTCTTGCGATCCTTGAGCACGGGACGCCCCTTTTTATCGAACCCTTTGAGGATCTTCTTCTTTGCAAGCTCAGGCAAGAGTTTAGCGACGTCATCATCGAGGGAGATGGCGCCGGCTTCGACGAGCTGCAGGGCTGCGACGCAGGTGAGGAGTTTGGTCATGGATGCTAGGGCGAATACCGTGTCGGGGGTATACCCGTCGCCGACGGCCATGGTGTAGGATGAGCCATGTTTGGATTTAGCCAGGAGGACGGCGCCGGGGATGACGCCTTCGTCAACGGCTGTTTTGACGAGGGATTCGATTTGCCAGGACATGGTTGCTTTGGAGAAAAAAGGCAAAAAGGTAGATGGAGATGAACAGGGAAAGGGAGATAAAGGTAGGTGGTATTAAATAGCACCCCGGAAAACATCAGACGAACCCCCTCTTCCTTCAATTCGTCCCGTCCCCACCGGCCTTGGCTCCGCGTAGATAACCGTCCCTGCGTAACGGTATTACCAAACATCGAACCACCGGGACGACAACCCCGGCTTCAACGGCCGCGAACACGCGATCGCCGGCCAACGGACATCGCCTACCGATCGGGAACCCTGTCTGCACAAGTAGCGATGCCGACTAGCTGCCCCTTGAATCATCTGTCAGCCGGCGTGGTGGGGAACACCACAGCAACGGGTCTCGGGATCCACTTCATCCGCCGGGGGCGGTCAGGTTGCTCGAACCCCTCACGGCATCGCCACCCGGAACGCTTGCTAGAATAATCAACGCTCAATTGTACCATACAATCCTCGCTGACCACGAGAAACTAGACTACAAAAAGTGCAAAATCAAAACCAATGTCATCATATACACAGAGACCGTGTGGTATCATGCACGCCGTAATCCTTGCACCTCTCCTCCCACAATGCCTTCCTGCCTTCCCATGCACCGTAACGCCGCCTAACCGTACCGCCGGTCCGTTGGCGGTCTCTCGTAACCCTCGTGAGGCCTGAGCTGACGGCTCAGGATGCTCTGGTGCTGCGCCGCCGGGTCTCTGCTCATCTCTCGCTCCCGGGCCATTTGAGCCTCCCTCATCTGCGCTTCCCTCATCTGTACTTCGCGCAAATCTTGCTGTCCTGTATACTGCTGTTGGGGCGGGCCTCGGGGGTCAAATCCGACCGGCGTGTAGCTGCGCGCCGGGTCTCTGCTCTGTCCCGGGCCGGGCGTGCCGTACCGGTACGGTTGGCTAGGCTGCGGAACTTGCTCGATCCGGCGGGGATCCGGCGGCTGTGCGTATCGACCACCACCAATAGATCCGCTGTGCTGGTGCGACACCATGCCGGCTGTCGGGCTCTGGCCATCGTGGGGGCCATACGGAGAGGCGCGCGGCGGCTCCCGAAGGTTGAGAGGGTGCGACTGCGGGGGCCCGGCCGACGGCCACGACGTGGACGAGTGCTGCGACGCCATGGACGTGTTGACCTGCGGTTTGGGCGGTGCCGCGTGCTGAGGAGCGTGCTGTGTCGCCCAGGCCGACGGCTGGGGAACAGGCTGCGCCTGCGTCTTGGGTGGAGCCTGCGGCGGCGGCCAGCTTGTTTGCTGTTGGTGTTGCGGGTGCTGTGGATGCTGCTGATGCGGCGGCGGATGTTGCTGGTGTTGCTGTGGGTGCGATGGATGTTGATGTGGGTGCTGCTGCTGCTGCATGCTTGGCGCCCCAGCCGCCTGGGGCTGCGGCCAAGCCTCGCGAGTCGACGGCGGGGGCTCGCGTCGACTCGGCATGCTTGGGTGTGGGGCATACTGGGGCGTTGGAGACGCTGCGTGTTGGGGCACCTGATAACCCTGATACTGCTGCTGGGCCTGGTAGGGACCGGGCATCTGCTGCTGTTGTTGCTGCTGCTGCTGCGCATGCTGTGGCGCGTGCTGTGTCTGCTGCGGGTAATGGTGCGCCTGGTGAGTCTGCGGCGAGTTCACAACGCTTGTCTGGTGCTGGGGCGGGAACTGGTGGCGGCTGTAATAGTCGCGTTCCGCTGCGCCGGGATCCATCGAAGGCGCGATTGCGGATCTTGGCGCGTTCATGTGCTGCGGCTGCGGAGACTGATACGAGGGCTTCAGGGGTGGAATCGCAGACGGCGCTTGCGGATTGCGGGGGTACTGGTATCCCTGGGGCTCGGGCTCCCTGCGCTGCGGTACAGGCGCCGAGGTGGGTGGTTGTGGAGGACGCGCAGAGATGGGCTGCGGTGGCGGCGTAGGGTTTGGCTTTGCCGCAGCCACATCGCTCACCCTCTTAGGAGGAGGGGTCGGGTCGTCGTTGAGCAGCGCAAAAAGGTTGCTCTGCTTGCGCGGCTCGGCGGGCCGAGGGGCAGGCGGAGGCGCTGCGGGCGCCGGAGGCGGCTGCGTGGACACGGGGTTGGCCACATACTGTTCCTGCAGCGACGGGGCCATTTGGCGCGGCATGCCCGACATGGGCGTATCCTGGACCATCGGGCGTCGCGGGGGTTGCTGGACCGGCGCCGGTTGAATCTGTTGAACCGGAGGAGCCTCGCTGAGCAGGCTCCTGACAGGCTGCGCTTGCGTGGGCTGAACGGGCTGGATAGGCTGCGAGAAAGGTTGGGGTGCCGGCGCCACACGAGGAGGTTCCTGTCTTGCCGGCGGCGGCGGCTCGGCCCGAGGCAACGCACGCTGTTGAAACTGCTGATAGGCCTCTGGGTGAAGGGGCTCGGGCTCCTGCTTGAGCCGCGTCGGCGGCCGCTGCTCGACCGGTCTGAGGGATTCTCTGGGCGAGATCTCAGGCCTGGGCTGCGCCCGTTCGCGCGGCTCTTTTGGCTGCGTGTGCATCGATAGCTGCTGCTCCACGTCGGCAGTCCACGCCATCTGTCGTGACACCGGCTCGGATACCGGAACCGGGACGGGCGCAGGCTTCTGGGAGATGATGCGCACTGGCTGCGGCGGGGCCTGCACAGGCACAGACTGGAGCGGCGGCGCGGGCTCTCGCTCCTTCTCCTGGAACGCGAAAGGAGGGGCCGGTGGTCGGAGAGAATGGGGGGTGGGCGACATGACTTGTGCAACGGGGGGCCCGCTTGGGGGTTGCTTCTGCGGAAGCGGTGCTGGCGACGTTATCGGCGTCGCAATTGAAGGTGGTGCTTGTGACAGGCCTGGCGGATGCGACACGGGCGCAAGTGGCACCTGGAAGCGGAAGGGCTGGCTCGCTGCAGGCGGCTCTGCCTTGGGCGCCGGCTCGTCAGACTCGGCCACGGCTAGCGGCCGGTGCGAGGCTGGCCCCTCCCCGCGGTACGTCTTTCGTGGCCCTACCGACGGCATCGGCGGCGTCGGCCGCTGCTCGCCTCTCGCGCGTTTGGCGTCGGCCTCGGCAGCGATCTGCTCCCACTCGGGCTTGCCTCCTTCTTTCTGTCTAACGAAGAAGTTTTTGACCTGCTGACGTTAGCACTGCGAATCCCTGGTGGGCGAGGTCAACATACCATGACAGCTGTTTTCGTTTGCATGTGGTTTGCGATCCCGGACCAATCGGTCCCAAACGCCCGAAGATATCCCGGGAATTCTGTCGACTCTGAAACGCTCCAGTAACTAGATGCCTGTTGAGCGGACCGGATGCGCTCAGATCCAGATGGTTGGCCAATGTCAAACGTCGGGACTGAAGCCAACGGCGGGGGTGGCTCCGGCCGGAGCTGCGGTGGTGCCATGACGTCCGTGAGGCCCGGGGCGAGCGGCGGAGGCGGACTAGCCAGCGACTGTGGCTGGACAGGTAGCGTAGGAGGCTGCATCGTGTTAGGTGCGAGGTTGAACTGGGTAAGGTGACGATTTGCATCCTCGCCCGTCCACTCCCCAGGACCCTGAGCCCTCGAATTGGATCTGGAGCGGTTGCCTTTGGCCTGGGCAGCTGCTGGTGTAGGCGCAAGCGTCGGCGCTGGTTTCGGCACCTTGGGCTCCTTGTCTGCCTTGGGTTGCCGGGCCCTGCGTCCCTTCTTGACCTCGGTCTTCTCTGCACCGCTGTCGCCCTTGGCCTCGGCATTGGCAGCAGCTGCTGCTCCGGCGCCTCTCCTCCGTCCGGGCGTTGCGGTTGCCGGGCCATCCGAGTCGGCGTTGGGTGCCGCCTCGTATCCCCAGGTCGGGGCAGCCGCTCTGCGCGGTCGACGACGCTCTCCGTTCTCGGTCTCCTGGGCCGGTTCCTCGGCGTCGTTCTCCGCATTGCCCAATTCTGACACCAAAGCACTTGAACGCTGCTTCCCGCGACCCTTCTTACGTCTCTTGGGTTGTTTTCTAAGCTTCTCCTTAAGATTGAGCTCGCGTTTCTTGGCGTAGTAGTATTGGATGCAAGCCCGGAAGTCCCGCCTAGGGAGCTCGTTGGCGATCTTGCCCCACTGCTTTGGTGACTCGAGATAGGCCTTTTCAAACAGCTCTGCCTCCTCCTCGGTGAAGTTGACGTGCCACGGGACCACATGCCACGCTGTCACCAGCTTCTCGACGGGCAACAGCCCGGCCGTGTCATAGAACAGCTCCTGCTGCTTCTCCTCCTCTGTCCAGAACATGTCAGGGATGACAGCCTCTTTCTCGGTCCGGTACTTTTCCTTTTGAGCCCGGGCCTCCCTGTCTGCCTTCTCCTGGTGTTCACGCCGTGATTGCTCGATGACGGTCGCAAAGTCCAGCTCGGAGGCCCACCTACTCGCGTTGCGTCTGCCTCCCTCCGGCTTGGGTTCCGCGGCCTGGGCGGCCTTCCCCGTTGTTGCTATCGGCGTTACGCCTGCAAAGTTGTCCCGACTCTTGATGGCGGCGGGATCGTTCGACTCAGTGAAGCGCAGGTAAGCGTCGTACCTCCCCCGGTAGTCCTCTTTCAAAACGGCTTGCTCGTTATGGGTCAGCTCAGCCTGCTCCTTTATCCGGCCCATCAAAAAGGAGCTGAAATCAGGAGACTGCTGTGCAAGCTTGAGAACACGCTTGCTCTCATACCACTGCTTCGAGGTTCTGAAGATGGGAAGGTCTTCTGTAGGAGGGGTTGGTGAATATTCGCGAACCACATCAACGCTTCCATAGATGCTGGCGTCGTCCTCGGTACGGTCTTCGCTGTCTTCATCCATGGCTGACGGGCTCGTGTGTTCAGACGCAAGCTGGAAGGGTGGGAATATCCCCAGTCCCTCGGCAGGCGTCAAGCCGGCACTTGCAGGGACAGAATGTAGAGGGGCCAGAGTATCCTGAGTCTCCGAGACATCCTGCATATCGACGTCCTCGGACTCTTTGGGCTCCTCCACGGTCGGCAGGATTGGGAGTCCAGACCCCTCCATCTCAACCTCCTCCACCTTAGGTTGGAGATCGGGTTGCTGGGGTGCTTCATCGACAGCCTCGACGGTCGGAATGGCGGACGGTTCACGGGCAGGGATCGCCTCGAGGCTTTTGGCTGCTTCCTCGGGGACGGGTTCTGGAATCGGCTGCCCAGCTTTGAATTGCGCAACGGAGAAGCCTTCAGACAGTGGTCCCAGCAAGCTCGTCAACGACACCGGGTCATTTGCCACCTTGAGCATGCTCTCGTGCAGGACCGTTGCATAGCGTGCCACTATCCGGGTGGGCGCCCCGTCGCTTGAGTCCTCTAGCTTTCTAAGCTCGGTCTCTAGCTTGGAGGTCTCGGCCTCGAAATAGTCGTCCATGTCCTCGTCGGTATCAGAGTCCGTGGATTCGTCGACCGCAGGGGGGACAGGGTTTCTATCGGGAAGTTGAGTCTTGACAACAGGGATGGGAATTGTGCGTTTTGTCTTGGGCCGCGCCTCGTCCTTGACCTCTCCGGCCTCGTCCTGTGCCGCCGGGGCGTTCGCCGTGGTTGGGCTTGCGGACTGCATCTCACGATGGGCTGGAACCTGGTCTCGTTCCGGCCGCCCTGCGTCCATGCCGCCCATCTTGACATCGCCGTCCAACCCTCTGGGCTCCCGGTCAACTGACGCCCGTGCAGATTGCGTGCCCCTCTCCAGCTTGATCGTGCCGTCGTTCGGGCCGCTGATGTGGAGCCCGCGAAGCTGTCCGTCGGTGCTACCCGAATGAGACTCTGACTGCGCATCGGAACTGCGTGGCCGCCGGTCGAAATCGCCATGGTAGTCGGAGTGAGACGACTCGGGACGATGGGGGAACGGTCGCTGCTGCTGCGAGACAAAACTTTGGGAGCGGGCAATTTTGGGGGAATCGGGCATTTTCTTGCCAGCAATGGCTGGGTTGATCCACTGCTTGCTCGAGCGCTGCTGCTGCTTCTGCTGCTGCGCTCGCGGCCCAACCGGGATCTGGGGGCCGTCCGGGAGCACGGGTTTAGGGCCGGTTGGTGGGGGCCTATCACTCCCGACCGCGTGGCCGGCCGAGACTGGTCTCTCCTCGGTCAGCGCGCGCGGGCCGGTTGGCGGCGGCTTGCCTGTCAGAGACTGAATGTCTGTCGATGAGGGCTGCCGACTTGGCACAGACCCGAATGCGGGGGCAGAGGGGGCGAGCGGCGGTGGCGAAACGTCCTTGGTGGCCGGAGGCTCGTGGGAGACCCGGTCCGGCTTCGGACGAATCAGATCGCGGTCACGATCTCGGATGAGATCACGCTCATCGCGCATGTCTCTGGGCGGTTCGTTGAATCTCGGTTCTCGACGGTCACGGTCCTCTGGGTCTCGTGCCCATCGCCCTTCCTGGGAGCGACTTCGCGGACCACCACCATACCGATCGCCACGGTCATCGTAAAAATTGCCTCCTCGGCCTCGGCCACCACCACGATCCCAATCTCCCCGGCCTCTGCCTCCGCCAGGCGGTCCCCCTCGTGCGCCGCGTGCGAATCCACCGCGGTACGGAGCACCGAACGGTGGATCAGATGAAGACGAGCCCGCCGACAATGGGCCGTCTCTCGAGCCTCTCCTGGCGCGCTCGGCGTCAACACCTAGAGGAACATCTCGCTCCCGAAAATCACGACCGACAGGAGATCGACCCCTTCCCTGCGGGGATGGTCTCCGTCCTCGAAAGCCGTCTCGGTTATCTCGTTCCCTATCGCGCCAGTCTCTCTCGCGGTCACGGCTCCGGTCCTCGCGAAAATGGGGTCTATCGCGATAGTCAGGCTCACGGTCGCGGCCACGGTCTCTGCTGTCGTCCCGCCAGCCTCGGCCACGACCTGCTCCTCCGGGTCCGCCACGTCCTCTTCCGCGAAAGTCACCCCCAAAGCCCCCACCTCGAGGGCCGCCGGGGGAGTCTAGCAGTGCCTTAGGTGCTCGGGGAGGGTCGCGTCCAGTAACCGGGTCGCGGAAATCCCGATTGTCTCGACCAGATTGGAAGCCGGCCGGGTTAGTTCGCGTGTCCACAGACTGGCGACGGCGGTCGTCGCCATACTTGTCTGCGTATGGTGACCTTTCCCGTGGCGAACGCGAGCGCCGCTCGGGTTCATATCGGCCGCCGCCGTACCTCGACCTAGCATCATGATGGTGAGCATTGACCGGGTTGCGCTGGCGATAGCCGCGGTTGCGGGCTGAGGGGCCACGAGAGTCGTAGGAGCGGGGCGCTCCGTTGACGTCGTCGTAAAAACAGGAATAATGGGGCTGCATCAAGGCCGTCGGCGAGAAATATCCGTCGTTTTTGAGCAGTTCGTTGTGCGGGCTTGGAGAAATGACGGGAGAAAGCAGACTCACATATTGAATAAGGGCGGCAGGTGCCCCTCTTAACTTTCGCAAACCTTCACCTTGGGCAGGCGCATGTCTCTATAGAGTTTCGCGACCGTGTGTGGCGACGATAAGATGCCGTCAAAGTGGCTCTTGTCCGCTGGGAAGTCACGGTGGAGGACAAGGCAGCCTCTCCACGGTTGGCGTTTTGAGGCTGGTCGCTCTTGTCCGAACTCGTGTGCCTGCGGCCTAAGTCGGATGGTAGCCACCGAAAGCGCGTCTTCAAATTCCGAAGGATCCGACTCTGATAATCGCACGCCGCCAAATGCGCGTTTGATGGCTGAATGGCAGGTGCGTGTTGACGTGTGGTGGTGTTTTGAGAGGAGAAGGATTGAAGATTGGGACCGAGTGGATCTCGAACTGCCTCCCCCCGGAGCCCGGGCCAAGCGGTACGTACCGGCCTTGGATTGAGGCCCTTGCCACAAAAAACCTTGAACCGCTGCAGAGTGGGCCCGCTCCACACGCTTCACGGAGCCGCTAGTCCCCTTTTGTACAACATGGGGCACCCTGTGGCAGCGGCTAAAAACGCAGAAAATTTCATGGCAGGGCTCGCGTTTGACGACCATTCTCACCTAAGCCCAATCAGGCAGGCTCACAACGTTCTTGGCGATCCAAACCTCCGCTTGAAGGTTGATGGCGGGGTGTTTCACAGGGTTTTCGTCCCAATACTGGGTTTTTGGATCGCTGCCTCTGATCTACTTGGCGCTGCTGTAGCCATAATCCCATCGCAAGCAAGAATTTGAGTGTGAGCCTAGGCATTTGACTATCCATCCGCCATGGCTCCCGAACAGCCCCCCAGCGCCGCAACCGAGGCGGTGCTGGTGAAGTCCGTGGAGATGCCCTCGGATGCCCAAAAGGTCGAGGAGCTGGACTTCAATAAGTTCAAGGGGCGGCCCATCACGGTTGACGACCTCTACCAGGGAATGAAGCACATGGGCTTCCAGGCGTCATCCATGTGCGAGGCCGTCCGAATCATCAACGAAATGGTCGGATAAGCGTTTTGCGTTGGTTGGGGTTCGAAGACTGACTATATCCAGCGAGCATGGAGCGATCCCTCGACAGGGGAGAAGACAACCATCTTCCTCGGCTACACGTCCAACATGATCTCCTCTGGCCTGCGCGGTATCTTTCGCTATCTTGTCGAGCACAAGCATGTCTCGGCCATTGTGACGACGGCGGGCGGGATCGAGGAGGACTTTATCAAGTGCCTGGGCGACACGTACATGTCGTCTTTTAGTGCTGTTGGCGCCGACTTGCGGTCCAAAGGGCTCAACCGGATCGGCAACCTGGTGGTGCCCAACGACAACTACTGCAAATTCGAGGACTGGGTGGTGCCGATTCTCGACAAAATGCTCGAGGAGCAAGAGGCCAGCCGGGGTACGGAAGACGAAATCCACTGGACACCGTCCAAGGTGATTCACCGTCTCGGCAAAGAAATCAACGACGAGCGATCTGTGTATTACTGGGCGTGGAAAAACAACATCCCGGTCTTTTGCCCGGCGCTCACCGATGGAAGCTTGGGAGATATGTTGTACTTCCACACGTTCAAGTCCTCGCCAAGCCAGCTGCGCGTTGACATTGTCGAAGACATTCGCAAGATCAACACCATTGCAGTTCGCGCCAAACGCGCAGGCATGATCATCCTCGGAGGTGGCGTGGTAAAACACCACATCGCCAACGCATGTCTAATGAGGAACGGAGCCGAGTCAGCTGTGTACATCAACACGGCGCAGGAGTTCGACGGCAGTGACGCCGGCGCAAGGCCAGATGAGGCCGTATCGTGGGGCAAAATCAAGATTGGGGCAGACGCCGTCAAGGTAAGAAACTCGCCCACGCAGCGGTTCGCACATGTACTAACAGCCACAGGTGTACGTGGAGGCTACCACTGCTTTCCCGTTTATTGTAGCCAACACCTTTGCCAAAGAAGACAACCCCTAAATACAACGTCATCTAAGCCGTCTTCCTTGCCGCAAGCACGGCCCTCCCCACGCTCCCACCATGCGGCTTTCCCACCTCGCCCGTAATCCATGCACCAATATCTGCCACGGCGTCCAAATCAACCCCTGTGTCCATCCCCAGGCTCTCCAAAAAGTACACCACATCCTCGGTGGCCACATTGCCCGTCGCGCCGGGGCTGTATGGACAACCTCCAAGGCCTCCAACGCTTGAATCGAATGTGCGGATCCCATGCTCCAACGCAACCGCCGTGTTGACCAGCGCCTGCCCATACGTATCGTGAAAATGCATAGCCACATCCTCATTCCTGATGCCCGCGCTGGTCAAGCAGTTCAACAGCTCCTTGGTCCTCGGCGCCGTGCCCATCCCCGTTGTATCCCCCAACGCAATCTCATCTGCACCCATCTCCAACAGGTCCGTCGCAATCTCTGCCACCCGATGCGGATTCACGTCGTACCCCTCAAACGGACACCCCAGCACAACTGAGATGTATGCCCGCACCCGTAGATCGGCCTCCTTGGCCTTGGTGATTACCTCGCTGAACCTCTCCAACGACTCCGCAACGGAGCAGTTCAAGTTCTTCTGTGAAAATGACTCTGTGGCCGCCGCAAACACGGCAATCTCCAGCGCGGGCTTATGCGGTGGCGGGAGCGGTGCACTGCGAATGGCGCGCTGCGTCACACTTTCGTACGCATTGGGGTATTTCTCGAGCACTGCAGTCGCGGCGGAGAGACCCTTTGCGTTCGGGGCGAGGAAGGAAAACGTAAGAGGGTGCGGCGACGAGATCTCGTGGGTCAGGAGATACGAGAGGATGTCGGACGAGTTATTCATCTGGGGGACCCATTTCGGGGAGACGAAGGCGCCGGCCTCGATGTTAGTCAGGCCGGTTTTGGCAAGACGTTCGATCAGTTGGAGCTTAGTTTCGAGCGGGATGGTCTTTTTCTCGTTTTGCAGTCCGTCGCGGGCGCCGACTTCGACGATCTTGACGCGGTTGTCGCGCTGGGCGGAGCCGCTTCCGGGGGCGGTATCGCTTGCTGTTGCAAAGAGGCGGGTGCGGAGAAGAGGGAGAGGACGGAAGCGGAGGAGATGGCGTGGGAGTAGCGTGGGCCTCGCCATTTTGGGTGGTTTGTTCAGCCCATGGAAGGGGATGTGGTAAAGGTCGTTTGGAGGTAATAGGAGCTTAGGTGAGGTGACGTCGCATAGCGTCGGGATTGAGGCGGCCTCGGCTAGCGTCACGTGGCGCGGGGAAGCCGTTTCAGATCACGATCCTTGTCAGGGTTAGGGTGGTAGTTTGAAGGTGGATTGCCGCTGACCTCCCTTGCAGCCAAAAATGCACCGTCTAGCAATCCCTCCTTTCAGCAACATAGGACAGCACCGTTTCCGGTTCTTTTGGTTGAAATGTCTTGTCTAGGGTGAAACCAACATCACGAACCGCAAAATTTGAGGGGCTCTGTTGTCAGACTTGGGAAGGTGGGGCGATTGTGCTTGGGTTCGTTCTTTCCCTGTCACGACCAAGTAACAATGCCGCAGACAGTCACATCAATCATCATCGACGTTGGGGTCTATCCCTCAATTATAGCCTACATTTTACCTTGCCTGAACGCTTCCACCAAAGCCGGGTATCATATGCCACGATCCTAATGCACCTAAAACCCATCGTCATCCGAATCCACGTCCTCCTCTTCGTCCCTCCTCCTACCCATTGGCAGCATCTTCCTAGGCTTGACCTCGTCCAGCCTCTGCTTCTGTGCTTCCAACGCAAGCCACCACCACTCTCTCACCGCAGGCGCCGTGCCCGGAATCTGCACCTCCATCAACTGGTTCTTCTCCGCCCAATCCAGGATCAAATCCGCTTCAAACCCCATGATGATGGGCTTGAGTGTCTTGACCAGCTCCTCGCTCCGCATGGCACCGCGTGACGCGATCGTCAACAGCACCGCCGTCAAGTACTTGAGCCATCTTTCCTTATCCACCTTGTTGAACACGTCGCACCACACCGGGATCGCACCGCCCGGTCCAAAAGTCGGAGGCTCTGCGGCCCTGAGACGCTCGCGCATGGCGACCAGATCGGGGTGGTCATCGTAAATGTAGGATTCCGTCGGAGAGATGTCGAGACGGAAGTGGAGGTACTTTTTGGTGTACTTTCTGGTTTCGTAGTTGCCGGGCTCGTGGCCCATGGGCACGTGCTTCTGCCCTGTAGTTTCAACGTGGATGCGGCCCATAGCCTGGAGGTTGAGAAGGGCAAGCATCATGCCGTCGTTGGTCACATATGTGACGCGCTTCTTTTGGCCCGCGCGGAAGGCTTCGTCCAATTCCCTCTTGAATTGAACGGCCTGAGTAAGCTTGTTGGCCTGGGCAACCTTGTCGAGAGTGTCCGGGACGCGGTTGTTGAAGCGCCAGCGGCGGCCATTGGACCACTTAGATGTAGAACGTGAGAGAATGCCTTCCTGCTGCAGTCTCTGGATAGCATTCATACATAGTTCCGTGATCTGCCACCTAGCCAGTCCGGGAACTATCTTCTCGCGGCGCTTAACCACTAGATCGGAGGGGTACGCGTCGATGGGCGTCACGCAAAGGGACCGTGTCCAGGCAAGAGCCACTATCTCGTTGATGTCGGGCGGCGTAGGCACGACCGTGTCGGCTGGGGCAGCCATCGCTTCCGACGAGGCGTCTTGGAATTTGTTGAAGACGGACCGCTGCATGTGGTAGTACGACTCGCGCCACTCGCGATTCTCGACGCGACATTCGCCCAGCATGTATTGCTCATCGACCTCCTTGCGTGTGGCTGGGATGTTCTCGCGCTGTGTTTCGTCGATCCGTCGCGCCCATTTGATCAGACTCTTCCAGTCGTAGTTGAGCGTGTTGTTAAAGTCCAGCTTCGGCAGCTCGTCGTTCGCATACGCCTTCAGGAAGGCCCGACGGAACTTCTCGGTTAGGTTGATGATGGTGGACTGGCGGTCTTTCTTTAGAGCACCCCACAGATGACGCAGCTGACTGATAGTGAGCTCTGGGAACAGCCTCATCATCAAACCCCAGTCAACCACCCGGTCGACGCCACCCAGCAGAGTTGTGACAACGACAAATGCAGTCAGCCGCACGTTTTCGCTGCTCCAGTCGATATCATCGCTAACCTCCTCGGTCGGGTTGCGCAAAAAGTCCTTGACAGAGCGCGGATACGAAGTAAGCTCGCGGCCCGTCTTGATCGCTGCCAACTTGAACTTGTTTGCCTTGACCATGCCCATGGCCTTCTCCGTGACCTTGGCGATGCGTTGCCGCTTGAGAAGGCGCGGCTCGACAGACTTCTTGGGCGCGGACCTCCTCGGCGCGCGGCTGGGATAGAGGACATCATCATCGTCGTCATCCCTGAGCTCGTCGTACGGCAGCGTTGTCACGCCAAATTGGTGCTTGTCTTTCCACTGCAGCTCCGGCAACGGCTTCATGTTTGACTTCTTTGTTGATGGAGAGACGTTGATCCAGAGGTAGTTTGGCTCGACAGAACCACCGTAGAGAATGATCGACATGCCATGACGGGAAAGCTCCCACGTCTGGCATCGTTGCACAAGGACCCAGAAACGAGCCCACTCTTGATCAGCCCAGTCATCGGTCCTCCACGGCTGGCCCTTGTTCTTCTTTGCCATTTCCTCTGCGCTTGTAGGCAGATTGTCCAGAAGCAGCTGCGCGCGGGTCGGCATCCACCCGTCAAGCTCAAAGCTCCCTCCAATCTCAAAGTGCTTGAGCGTCTCCGAAGCCCATGAGCCCTGGGATGACTCCGGGAGCTTCTCTGCAGGCACAAAGTTGATCTCTGTCTCCTTGGCACCCTCCTGAGACGCCGCGGGACTGTGATCGCGCTGTTCTGCTGGAGTCAGGGGTGACTCGGCCATCCGTGTCTCGCTTGCTTCGCTAACTTCATCCCACTCGTTGGCTTCATCCTCCAGGCACGTGTTGGGCTCTAGGAACTGGTATTTCGTCGGGATGATATCGGGCTGTACGAAAGGAACGTGCCGGAAGAATGATTCCGGCAAGCTTGACAGCCCAGGGTTCTTAATCTTGCCGACCTGGTGGTCCAGTTTTTGGATCTTGCGAGCACCGCCCATCTCGTCGCGATTCTTCCGTTTGCCATATCTCTGGGGAAGAAGCCCGTACATCTTTACCGCATCAGCCACCGATGTCGGCTCAACATTCATAATACTGAGCCCCGGCATCATGCTGTTGGTCCTCGGGCCGCGACGCTGACCGGTCCCAGTCTGCTTCCTGCGCCTGAAGGCCGGCGGGTAATAGAAGGAAGCTTCGAGCGAGCTGGTCTCCCTGCGGCACTGGGGCGAAGAGTCGTTCTCATCAGGATACTGGTACGTCTTGGGCCTCTTGATGCCAGGGCCGGTCCTGAAGTCGTCGGGCACCGTCCTCTTTCGCGAGCCCTCTGTGCCCATGAGCATCGGGTCAATATTGCTGTACGGGTCATCAAAGCTTTGGTCAACCTCGTTGTCGTCCTCATACTGTTCGATAGGGGCGCGACTGTGGTTGTTGAGGCCTTTGGTGTAAAACGGCGCGTTGAAGACTTCCACCTCGTCGATCTTGCGCCTGGTGCGGAATTTTGGGCCGTTCCTGTTCGGCTTGACGCCATCGTCGTCTTTGCGACCTTCTTTGTCGGCCTTGTCGGGGTCATCGGGCCTCTTCCCAAGTTGTTCTAGCACGGCAAGCTCCTCCTTTGAGGGCGAAAATGCCTCGGGAATATACAGGCTTGGGTAGGCATCCCGCATCTTCTGCTTCAGCTGTATCGCGAGGGGACTTGTCGGCCCGACATCGTTCCGTATGATGAGACTGCAACTTAAGAATTTGCCCCGCTCGGTCCTCAGCATGTGGGTGTGGACGGTTGCGAACTTGCGCACGTAGAGCGCCTTTACTGCTGCGTGAAAGTTCTTCCAGGTTGGGGGATACTGCCCTCTGAATTCCTGCAAAAAGACTTTGAGGAGCGCAAAGAAAATCGCCTTGTCGCCTGGGAACATGCCGTTATTGTTGTCGAGAAGGTACATAATAATGTCCATGGCCTGCGCGGTCCTCCTCTTTGTTTCCGAAGGGATACTGTCATAATCCTGCTCAGGCTGGAATGGCTTGATGCTGGAGTCTGTGGCGTCCTCGGCGGAGACAGGCTCACCGTTCTGCTCGCCTGGAGGCATCGGGTATGCCGTCTCTACCCTCGCCATTTCATCGAGACCAGATTGGGCGGTCTTTGAAAGCTCCGTGAACGAAGTCTGATGTCTGGAATCCGCAGGATAGCCGTTGTCAGGCCCATATGAAGCATCGAATGCCGTGTCCCCGTATCCTTGCGCCTCAGCCATGGAAGTGTCCGGGTGTTGTGGTGCCTCAGGCATTGTGGCCCGTAAAACGTCAGCGCCAGTTCCATTGACATGCTGTGTGCTTGGGGTTGCCAGCAGCGACTGTGCGTTATAGGTGGGCTGTGGCACAAAAATATTTGGCTGGCCCGAGAAGGGTATGTATGCTTGCTTGCTAGGGACACCGGTTGCCGGCCGCTCAGGAGCTTCTGCCGGCTCCTTCCTTGGCATGATTGGTATGGGCTTCGCATCCAGCAGGGCGCCGATATCGTCGGGATTGAAGCCTCGGAAGGCCAACACCGGGTCTTGCCGCGAGCGTATCCCGTTGCGGACAGATGCAGGCCGGCGCTTTGCACTGCGCTTTTGCTTAGCGGCCTTCTTGGCTACTCGTGAGCGCCCGGTCCCGTCACCCTCAGCATCCGATCCCACGGCGGAATCTGGGGGGACCGGGGACATCCTCCGTCGCTTCGCAGCACGCTCGATAAGCGCCGCAGGGTCGAAGTTCGGGTTGCATGGGGTTTGTGCCTTGGTGAGGTGGTACTTGAGGCCGAGATCGTTCTTCCAGGTATTGCCACACTTCTCGCACTTGTATGACTTGACACCTCCTGCCTGCCCCTTCTTGCCTTTGCCTTTGGCACCGCCCCGGCCCCGACCACGGGGTCCGACTGCAGCCGTTGAACCGTCCTCATCCTCCGCCATCCCATCGCCTGCGGCAGTGCCGTCTTGGGCCTCTGCATCTTGTTCGCCTGAAGCACTGGGGCCGGCCATTGAGTGGGCCGCGTTGAGGAGCGTTGGATCCTGGAGTCTCTGTAGCCTGATCATCACAACGACTGAATGCTTTGGCTTGCGCCGCCCGCGGCCGCGTGGGTGCAACGAGCCGGGTTCCATAATAAACACCCCCGGGGGGCCTGCTAGCGGAAGAGGGCCCTGTGGAGCTTGTGAAGCTTGTGCTGCACCACCGGTGGTGTCGCCTTGGCCTCCCAACGCCTCATCAAACTTCCGCTTCGTGCCCTGCTCTCCCCCTTCCGGAGCCGGTGTTGACTCTCCCACGTCGGCAGTGGCGTCCCGTGAAGTTTGGGCATGGGCCTGCTCAAGACGAGCCAAGCCACGCCCTTTTCTTCTCCATGCCGGGTTCTTGTTCCTGGCTGCGCGGGCAAGATCTGAGATGGACTTTTCTCCATCTTTAGAGAGCATCTTGGTGCGGATGTCTCCAAATCCGTACTTGTTCGCCGGCTTCCCAGCAATGGCTCCGTCAGCAGCATCGCCAGCTGGGGGCGCTGCTATCTGCGTGGGCTCTGGCTCGGGGACTGAGAACATGTACGCTGATGTCTTCCCCGTGCGCACGAGTTGGCTCTTGACCTGAAATTTCTTGAGGTGCGCTGGTTGCTCGGTGTCGGCTAGCTTAGCCAAATGACTGGCCATGTACCGCCGGAAGCTGTATCCAACAGTCGCGGTACTGACCTGGGGGTTGGACGCTCCAACGGGCCCCGCGCTTTTAACGACCTCAAAGACGTTCTGAGAGATAGGCTTATCGGGGGACCATCCGGGAAAGATGCGCACTGATGTTGCCCGCTTGCTGGAGCCACCGTCGTTGTTGCCCGCCTTTCCATAGATCGCAAGCGCATTGGCCTTTGGTTGTCGATGCCGAGTTGCATCGGAATACAGCGACGTCTTCTTTCCAGTGGCGAGGAATTTATCCCACTCTTCGGTACGCGGCTCCCTGATGTACTTGAGGCAATCCTTAAAGATCTTCCGCGAGCCCGGGAAAGCGGCAGCCGTGTACTTGAGAACGCCCATGTCGACCCAGCGCTGAGCACTCTTGGCGAGCGTCTTCATCTGCGACGCCTTGCCCATGACTCCCATCTTGCTCCTGAGATCACAGTATCGCATCACACCCCAAGCCTTGACGATGGCGATCAAGGTCATGGCGTGCGCCTCGACGTCGACATTATCGACAGTCCAGCGCGAATGCCAAGGGACGGCCTCGAGGTCCTTAGTGAGTGTCTCCTTGGTGAGGTCGAGTCCGGCTTTCTCGTCTTCCGGGACCGGGGGAGCAAAGTCGATGAGCCACAGCTTACTGGTTTTCATCTTGTTGGCAACGACTGTCCGCTTGGCGATGTAGCCCTTTTTAGCGAGCGAGTCGGTTCGCTTGGGAAGGGAGCGTTTGTCCTGGTCGACAAGACGCCGAAGATCGCTCTGTAGAATGCCCTGGTTCCCGACCGAGGCAATTCCCAACAGGCACTTCCACTCGAGGACTGGGATTCGCTTGTAGTCGACGCCATGGCGCGTGAGGGTCTGCCAAACTAGGTCTTCCGAGGGGTGGATGCGTGGTCGTACTGTGAGCGCCTTCCTGGCCTTCTTGCCTTTGTCTTTCTTGACTGGAGTTGTCGTGGTCGTGGGCGCATTGGATTCGCCATTGTTTTGAGTCTCGGGTGCGTCTGCGGGAGCATCTGCGGGTCCCTCCGGCAGCGCGAGGACCTCGCTCAGTTCGAGCTTATTGTAGCGCTTGTTTCCATTGATGAGAATCTGCGGGCGCGATCTTAACCAATCCCAAGCCCAGCGCAGCGACCTCATCTCGGCTTCGGAGAGGGTCTTTTCGATGTTGCCATCGTCCTCTCCAAGCGCGCCTCCGTCGCCGCTGAGCTGCAATCCTGCATTTTGAGGTTCTAGACTTCTGTGATACTGACGGACAATCTTCAACAGCAACGTAATTGAAACTCCTGTGCAAAAATGTCAGCATGTTGCTTTCTCAAGACCCAGGTCACGTGGGAACAATGGCCCGCGAGGGTTATGGGCGTCCTTTGAGAACCAGGGTCTTGACTCACCTCTTTCGCCGGAATACGCGATCTCGGGAATCAGGCCCTCGAGAAGGACCTCCAGTCCGGCTCCGCTCATCTTTGCGCTTCTCCTAGGGGCATCTTCAGACGCGCAAAAGGTGGATGGTTGAGTGTCGACAGTCGGAATTGAACACCTGAGCTCGCGATCGTTGAGGAGGGGCGGTTGAAGGTCGAGACAAGGGTTGGAGAAAGATTTTTGGAGGGGTAAGTTTGAAGGTGGCGGGGCGCAAAGTCGTTTTTGACTTTGGTTGTTACCATTTGGGCCTGCCACAAAACCAGTTGCGAAGGAAATAGATTTTGCGCTTGGGTTTGAAGTCTCGTTGCAGTGCAAAGGAAAGAGGTGGGTTGCTGAAAACAGTTTGAGGTAGAAAAAGTCGTGCGGCGTGAGTTCCACTCGTCTCAATTTCGCTGAGTATCCGGAACGGGACGCAGGCCCACGAGCACCTTAATCTAAAACCAAGAGCACTCTTGCTGTTTTGCTGCACGCCAGAGATGTTCCTATTGACCGCCTTGTCATTATGTGCAGCTATCTACGCGGCTACCTCCTTTACTGGCCTCCTCTCGCTCATCATCTTGCGATACGATGCCACTACCTCGTTGCGAATGCCCTGCAACTCCTCTCGCTGTCGCAAGCTGCCTGCAGCCTTGGGAATGTCGCTAACCTCCACCGCCGCCCCAGAAACAAGCAGCTTCTTGGGCAGTTTCACCAGCTCAGGCGGAGCTTGGGCGACATCGTTCAGCCCGACCTTGGCCTCGCCTCTCTTCTTCTTGATCTCCTGCCAGGGATCATCCTCTTTACCGCCCTCTTCGCCGATATACTTTGCCCTCTTTCCCTTCTTCTTCCTGCTGCCGTTCATCTCCTCCAAGTCCAGCTTCCAAGTGACCCCATTCACGTCGTCCTCCATGGCCTTTTCTTCCTCCAGCTCTTTCTCCTCTTCCCTCTTCTCCTTGATCTTCCGGTCCTCCTCGCGCCACTCATCGTATAGCTTGTGCATTGCCCGCTCCTTCTTCGTCCTCCACACCTTGATTCCCAACGGGTCTTTGCCGTTCTTTACGGTCGTCTTGCCCACCAAACCGGAGATGGGCAGGGCTGCGTCGACACGCTGTGAAAACTCCCACATGCGCTCGCCCGGCCGAATTGAGAGATCAGGTTTCTCTTGGGGTTGTTCCTCTGCGGCGGCAGCCTTTTTCTTCGCAGCCTTGGATTTGCCCTTCTTGTCTGGTGCATCGCCATTGTCGAGCCCTGATTTCCTGGGTTTCCCCTCGGCAAACGCCATCAAACGCTTGAATGCTCGTGGCGCATCGTCAGGATCCCTCTTGCTCCTTTTCCTCTTCCCGCCACCCTTGTTTGCGTCATCGTTGCTCTTTTTCGGAGGCGGTGCCTTCTTTTTGGAGATGGACGTCACTGGCAGAGGCTTTGCAATCTGGGTCGGAGGGAGGTCAAATCTGCTTAGTCGTTAGATCAATTGCGGGCGCCTTCAGGTGCACACATACGTGGAGAGGTCCTTCTCTCGTCGAGTATGTTTGTGAGGCATTGTGAACAGCTGGACGGCGCGATAACCGGGGTGGTGGTCCCAATGGCGGTGGTGCGCCCAACAGAAAATTGGCGGTTTGCGATGTCAAAATTCTCCCCACACGGCTCCGATAAGATAAGGATACAAGCAGGGACCGGCCGATTTCCGGCGGACCACATGCCCCTCCAGGGGACCATCAGCTTCGTTCCCAGCTTGCCAGTCAGTGCCAGCCCTGACGGTCAGGCAGAGACTGGTTGGCCACCGAGCTCACTGACGGCGACGGTGGGGTCTGCATTTCTCCATTCCATCCGTCAGCCAGACTTACGAAACCCTCGATACGCTGGACCCCTGTTTTCTTCGCACCATGCCCCGCGTAAGGATGCATTCTTCCGCATACGAGTGCGTCCCAACAACGGCACAAAGGCCGCTAAAATTACATGCTCCGGTCTAGCCCTCAAGTTCAAGTGGAACGGGCAGCCGAGCCAAGGATCTCACCAATCGAGGGAGAGAACGAGCAACGTGAGCGAGAAATGTGGCTGAAATCGCAATAAGTAAGGGAAGCGACCGAGTGAAACTAATCCTCCCATCCCACGTGAGCCGTAGAGTAGGAGCGGATCGTGGACAGCTGAACGACAGCTATCCCTTTTCTCGTCATCCTCCCCAGGCTCCTCCTGTCTGTTTGTTTCCATCGTTCGTTGCACTTGTACATCGTCGGTTTGCTGTGGCTGCGACCACCAGGAACACTCGGATCTTGGCGCTACGCAGATCAAGTTGTTGCAGCGACCAGTGGCGAATCGAAATCCAAGATGCGCGAGCCAAGCGTGGGGCGAGGGTCGGGTGAGTCCGAGATGGACCTTGATGGGGAAGGACTTAATTCTGGGGCATCCCAACCAAGAAACAGCGCCAGAGCCCGCCTGAATCCCCAACGATTGCTGTCAAGTCTGCGTGCAATTATGGCGTCGTGGAGAGACGGGAAGTCTGCGGCCGGCTTGGGGAACGGGTATTTGCCTGTGCCAAACAACAGCGTTGAGGGCGACTTGTCAACCACGTCGGAGAAACCAAGGAGAAAACGATCTCGGCGCTCGTACGCCATGCTCTGCGGTCTGGGAGCAGTGTAAGTGCGCAATTTCAAACGCTGAACAGATTGGAATCCTGACCAAAACAGAGCCCTTCTCCTGGCGGTGGGTGCTGGACCGTATGTGGAACGCCAAATCCGGGGGACCCGAAGCGTCGATGACATCTTCGACAATTGGGGGAAGCCTGGCACGGGCACTGAGGATCGCGCCTGGTATCCGACGGATTTTCTGAGGGACGTTATCCCGATCCCTTGCCATTCTCACAACGATTACTGGCGCAAGGTCCCTCTGTTCTCGGCAATCCACGCTGGATGCATCGGCGTGGAGGCCGACGTCTGGCTGCGACAAAACGATTTGCTGGTCGGGCACGACCTCGCTGCTTTGCAGCCAAACCGGACCTTCCAGTCTCTGTACGTCCACCCGTTGGTTGGGCTGCTTGAGCGGAACAATCCTTCATCCGAGTACTACAACGAGAACCGGCGCGGCATCTTCGACACGGACCCCGATCAAACCCTCATCCTGCTAGTCGACTTGAAGACGGGCGGTCATGAGACCTGGCCCTGGGTGCTGAAGCAACTTGAGCCGCTCCGTGAAAGGGGCTGGCTGAGCTACTTCGAGGACGGCAAGGTTCACAAGCGCCAGATTACTGTGGTTGGGACGGGAAACACGCCCTTTGACCTGATCGTCGCAAACTCGACATACAGAGATGCCTTCTTTGATGCACCCCTGGACAAGCTCGAGGGCTCCAGCTATGATTCCACGAATTCGTACTATGCTAGCGTCTCGTTCTGGGCGTCGATTGGCAACGTCTGGTTTAGGGCTGGGGAGCCAAACGAGGACCAAATAGAAAAGATCAGGGCGCATATCAGGGAAGCGCGCAAGAGGGGCCTTCATTCGCGATACTGGGAACTGCCACCGTGGCCGATCCACACCCGGAATCGCATCTGGGAGATTCTCGTGAAGGAAGGGATCGATCTGCTCAATGTTGACGATCTTGACGGGGCGACAAAGGAGGACTGGACAAGGCCAACAACATTCTTCAAGCGATTCTTCAGGCTCTTTAGGTGACAGCAGAGGAACAGAAGGCGGTTTCTGGGCGGGGCGGAGGAAACAAGAGACGAAGGAGATTCCGAGCCGCCCGACTCCAGGTCTGGGCCGCGCAAATTGGCTCGCGGTCCCGGGCTTTGGGTGCAGGGAGGGCAATTCCTTGACACAGAAAAACCAAGGTGCTGGTCCTGTGTTTTGCCCGGCTCCTCGTTGTATAGTGCACCCCGCCGCAAGCATGCCGAGTCTCCGGTTTTTCTCCTGCGGGGGACACACGGAGCACACCATTGCAGCCGTCGGCACGCGGGGTTAGCAGCTAGCACAGCGCCCCTCAACGCGCCATGACGTCTCGCAACCCAGAGTGTGCCTCACGGGCATAACGGTTTCCACAATGTATATAAGCTGCATAGTCTTACACCAGGCGTCTTCGATATACCCTCGTCCGCATCCAATACATAGCGAATCTCATACACATCATACACAAACACATCAGGGTCGTGCACTCCGCTCAATATGTCCACTCAACGCCTCGCCTCCCTCGACGTAAGCATCTCCACCAAAGTGACCAGACAAAGCACCCCTGCTAACCCGCGCAGTCGTCCATCGTCAGTCGCCTCCCCGATTACTCCAAGCCCCTCTTTGAAGCCAAGACGGAAAAGGGACTCACCTTTGAGGCCATCGCAAACCACCTGGGCCGCAGCGAAGTCGCCGTGGCCGCTTTGTTCTACGGCCAGGCGCAGGCGTCGGCCGAGGACGTCGACAAGCTGTCCGGCCTGCTCGGCGTGCCAAAGGAGGCGATTGCCGCGCAGATGATGGGCTTTCCCGACCGCGGGCGGGCCGGACCAATGCCCCCTGTTGAGCCGCTGATCTACCGCCTCTACGAGATTGTGCAAAACTACGGGTATGCGTACAAGGCCATCTTCAACGAGAAGTTTGGCGACGGCATCATGAGCGCTATCTGCTTTACGACAAAGGTGGAGAAGGAGGTTGAGGAGGATGGGAGCACGTGGGCTGTCATTACGCTGAGGGGGAAGTGGCTTCCGTTCTCGAGGTTTTAGGCGATGAGTGTTCTACGACGGCTTTGCGGTGATGAGGAGGTCTCAGTGTCAGGGTGGAGGTGTGAGCATTGCGGTTTGCCAGAAGCCCGCCCTCGAACGGAGTGGCCGTCGCGCGACGAATCTTTAGCTTTTTTGCCATGTATGGCTTTCTAGTTGCGACTGCTTTGTTAGCCGGTGAGAAGCGTGGAATGTGGAACCAGATATCTCGATCTCGACCATGTTGACTTTGCCTGTTTGGGCCCGGGGGCGGCTGAGAGCAAAGGGGCAAACAACAACAATACTAAGGGGGAACAATACTATGGGGCCGCCCGCCACATGCCACACACCGGCTCGGCGACGAGGGGCCCGACAAGATGCCCGAGCGAGATTCAAGACGAAGAATTCTCCGAGATAGGACAAAGTGGTTGAGCCGGGTCTTGGCTCCCTGCAAAGAGCAGGTTTCTCAAACTCCCCAGGCAATGTGCGGCATGCGCCTCTCTCGTTGTTCTTCCAGTCGCGTCTCGAGTTCCTGTCAAAGCCCGTCCCTTGTTGCCCCGAGAACAATACCAAGGGGTGAACAATACTAAGTCGTCCGCTATCTGGACGAAATGACCTATTTGCCAGAGCTTGTTTTGTTCTATCAATGATTCTCAGGGGCAAGGACTGAAAGAAACTATTGCTGTTGCTATTCTTCTCTGACCAAAATATTCAGAGGCTAGAGCGAACATCCGCCTTCTTGATCGAAGGAGACGGCAATCTCTCGCCTCACTAGTTAGCCCAGTTGTCTATAAAAAGCGGCCTTCCCTCCCTCCCATCGACCATCTTCTTTTCTCCTCATCCGCATTCACTTCTGAACATCCCAGAAAACCAAACAGACAACCATCAACATGCCTTCCATCGCTACCACCGTCAAGGTTCCCAAGGCCGAGGCCAAGAACTCCTACTGCGTTGTCATGTAAATGGCGACCCAGAGGGTCAAGGGCTTGACGATCTAGCCGACACCACGGAGCTCTAGAATAGCTCTGCTCCCAAACACTGGGTCCCGCCACTCTTCGGGGAATCCATCCTTCTCACTACCCTCCTCCGCCGGGAGCGACCAATTCTACCTCAAATCGTCTCGCCGACAAGCAACCAGTCTCCACCTTTGGGTCAAGTTTCCACGGGTCCTCTCTCTCTCTCTTTACTCTCCCGTGAGTTTGGAGCGGCGGGTGACTCGCACACCTTAGGAAGACATTCACACTACACACCTCGCTTCAACCGGCATGAAATCAACAACAAAAATCTTGACACATAACACCGCTTGCTTCGATTCTTCGACACCCACCCTTGTGTTTCGGCACGAAAACAACGCTACAGTTCGCTTTACGCTTTCTCGCCTTTCTTTTGATCTGCTGAGGTCGGGGGACGCTCTGGCTTTGGATCTTCTTGGCTTTTCTTTTCTCTCGCAGCTTTTACGGACGGCTATTTCGCGATGTGTCGCCTGAAGGGTCTGGGAGGGAAAGGAGGGACAGGAAATTGGGATTTGGGGGGAGGTGAGGAAGTGGGTTTGTAGTTTTCAACAGTCCGGTTGACTTATCTTGTTCCTTACGATGTGGTGTGGCGTGACTGCACGTTTTTGATCGTGACCGTTGCCGTGATGCGTGACCGAGTAGGTTGAGTGGCTTTAGTGAAAGGTGTTGGCCCCTGATACCTCCGGTGGTGTCCTGCTATGTCTTTGGATATTCGCATGCTCTAATTTGATGTGATGTTTATGTCAACTGCTTGTTTAACCAATGAATCGTGGCTGCCGTTGAGGTTCCTGCAAGCGGTGCAGTGTGTGTACGGTCCAACCGAGGTTCATGGGTTGGGTTTCGGACATCCATTTTAACAGCGCAAAAAACGGCTTGGACCAGATGGCGTAGCGGTAATAAGCTACACACTGCCGATGATAGGTGGGCGTATCTGTAGACCTCCCTGACCCACAGGTAGAGGCACTCGGTTCGATTCCTCGTTGAATCCTGGGAACCAACGAACTTAAACACCATTCAGTTGGGTTTATGTAACCGCACGACCCTCGCTCCCACCGGGGAGCTGATGGCTCGGCGGCGAGATTTTTTTTGGGCGTTTTGGAAAAAAAGAAGAAAAAAGACGAGGCGCCTCGATTGTCACTCTCCTGCCCATAGAAGTCGTCAGGTGAGCCTCATGTTTTGCCTCCTTTCAGGCGGCTCTTGCCCTCTGCCAGGTTGTGTCCTTGATGGACGAGAGAACTCGGTTGATGCCGTGTCTCTGGTATTCTCAATCTTAAATCAAGTAAGAAACCCAGTCTGGACTGCATCACCCGTCATTTGTTCTCAGAAGCTGCGATGTCCAAGATGTCAGCGCCCTCGTCGTCATCGCGGAAAGAAGGGTTAGGGTTGATTGGCCATCTGGTGCAACCTCCCCACTAAAATGCTTATCTTATCGCTCAATCGCAGCCATCCAGTTGAAAAAAAGTTCTCGGTTGAGGGACAGAAGCTCGTCCAGCTGCAAACTCACCACGCCAATTCCCCCACCACGAAGCAATCATGGCAAAGGGAACCAAGAAGGCTGGCGCTGCCAGGATAGCGCCGCAGAAAACCGCGGACGCAAAATCGAGAAAGCCAAAGCCCAGCAAGAAAGCTGAGCCGATTGTCGAGGACAACGAGGACGAATGGGAGGATGAATCCGACGAGGAGATGGCCGACGCGCCCGCTGCAAAGGCGACAAAGGCGAAGAAGGCTGCCACTGGGAAGCACGAGTCCTCCGATGAGTCTTCTGACGAGAGCGATGGCGGCTTCGACCTCGCTGCACTAGACGAGTCCGACTCCGACTCAGAGCTCGAAGCCGACGACGCTGGCGAGGACGACGAGTCTGCCTCCGAGGATGACCAGGAGGAAGAGATTGACGTGGATGACCTCGAGATCGAGAACTCGTCCGACGAGGAGGAAATTGCCGCGACCACGCGCGTGCGCCAGACCATCAACAACAAAGATGCGCTGCTTGCCTCTCTCCGCCGCATCGCCCTCGACGCCTCCTCATCCGTCCCCTTTGCCTTCCACCAGTCCGTCCTCTCCTCCAAGCCCACTGCCGATGCGATCCCCTCCATCGACGACGATCTCCAGCGCGAGCTGGCCTTCTCCAACCAGGCCCTCGAGGCGGCGCGACGGGCGCGCACACTGCTCCGCAAGGAGGGCGTCCTGTTCACACGACCCACCGATTATTTCGCCGAGACTGTCCGCAGCGACGAGACCATGGAGAAGGTCAAGGCTAAGATGATTGAGGAGGCAACAGCGAAGAAGGCCTCGGCCGAGGCGCGCAAGCAGAGAGACCTCAAGAAGTTCGGCAAGCAAGTACAGGTTGCCAAGCAGCAGGAGCGGGCAAAGCAAAAGAGGGAAGCATTGGAGAAGATTGAGCTCCTCAAGAAGAGCAAGTGCCCCGTGTCATCGTCCCAAACGCATACTAACAGTCCCCAGAACGCAAGGATGGCGCCTCTTCTGCCCTCGGAGCCAACGAGGCCGACGACCTGTTCGACGTGGCCGTGGAGAACGAGCTCAAGAGCGGCAGTGGCAAGAAGCGCTCCTTCAGCGCAGGCGACCACGGACCGCCCAACGCCAAGCGCCAGAAGAAGGACGCAAAGTTCGGGTTTGGCGGCAAGAAGAAGCACGGCAAGTCTGGCGACGCCATGAGCTCGGGAGATCTGAGTGGGTTCAGCGCAAAGCGGATGAAGACAGGGGGAAACCCAGGGCCGGGAGGAAAGAAGAAGCCCGTCAAGGCGACAAGGCCAGGCAAGGCGAGGAGGAAAGCCGGGGCCGGGAAAAGGTAGACGGAGGGATGTAAGTAGATGAGGATCCTGTTAGCATGGGATGTCGAGTTACGGTATCGGCGCCCTGGCGTGTGATAGGCGTTGGGAAACAAAATTACTTGTCCTTGTGCTGTCTGCCACTGACGCATTGTGCTGGTGCTTTGTCTTCAAACCTCGAGAACAAAGCCAAGCCCTCCCTGTAAGGCACTTGCAACAGACAATGAGCCAGCCCCAGCCAACTCCATTTGTCCCGACTCATTGTTGCCTGCTCCCGATTCAACTCCAATTTAAGCAGGGTTCAACGACTGCTCAACCCACTCTGAATCTAATCCTAACTCCATTCCAACGTTGAAGAAACAACATCCCCTTGAAAAACGCCACGAGACCTTGTTGCTGTGCGCCTTGCAGCCCCTGTCATGTCACTCGCGCAGTCTTGCACGTAGATTGTTCAACGGGATTCTTCCCAGTATTCCTAGGCTCCTGGTAACGATACATACGACGAGTCTCGATCTTGTCTGTCCACCCCATTCCATCCATGGCCTTCCTCCCATTCTCTCATCTCGTCCACTATACCCCAGGACCCCCTATTGGCCCAACCACGCCGCAGCACCAAATAATATTCGATTTCATCATCCTCATCCAGCGTGCATCGTGACTAGACCAGACCGAAACGCAATGTAAAAAGACACCAAGACACGGTAAAGACAAAAAAACATATATGGGAGGTCGGGTGCGCGCGAATTGTTTGTGTTCAAACTGCCCAGGTTCATAACGGGCATGTAGTCCGGAGAAGGAAATTCCATGCTTGCTGCTTCCACGGTGTGCCATCCCTCTGATCGCTCTACACAGTGGATATGCGTCGCTCGCATTACAGCCAAGGAAACAACCCCGAGACCAAAAACACAGAATCCTGAACGCGCTTGACCCATGCTGAGAATGACCAATGGAAAATGTGTTGCTGGGGAAAACAGTAAACGCCGTTCGTGGCGTCGGTCTTCCTAGAATGCCGCGTGGGTTCGCGAGTCGAGGTTCCTAGCGGGATGGCCTGGTGTCAGGGAAAGGCCACGGGTATTGGATGAAGGCCGTCGTTGGAATGTAAACACAAAGGAGCCGTAATCAAACATCATGAACCTGAAAAAAACGTCGAACGTATGGTATCGCGCAACGCCATGCATGCGTGGAAATGCTTTTGCTTCGCAATGCCGGTCAACCACCAAGTCGCCAAATCCGTCCACCACGCTCGAGTCACCAATATTTTGCCAGTAGACATTATAACAACGCCATGCAATGTAGTATCCCGGGAGGAGAGCCGGGGGGTATCAAAATCGACAAATGCAGTCTGGGGCTATTGTGGGCCAGCGGCGATGCACCAGTGGCGATGGAAGGCCCAGGCGCTCTTCTGGCACTCCTTGCTGCAGTACTTCGTTCGCCGGCACCGACGGCACTTAGCGAACTGTCGAGTGAATTCTTCCCATTTCCCACATTGCCAGTACGCGCATTGGCGGATGCCGCCTCGCGTGTCGTCTTTCCGGCACAGGTTTCTCATAACCACCCCGGCCCAGTACTGCATATCGGCGCTGTGGTACCGGACCGTGAACTTTTCCACGAGCGGGAAGATGTTGAGGTCGTTGGGCAGGAGATACTCCTCCTCGCAGGCGTCGTCATCCTCGTCCATCTCGGCCTCGAGCGCCGTCGCATCGACGCCGTCGAGCAGCTGGAGTTCCTTGCCAATCTTAAGCTTGGGAACCAGATGGCTCTTTTGGAAGTATTTCCGGAGATTGCAATACTTCGAAACGTATGCTAAAAGCTGCAGCGACATCAAGACATCCTCCTCTCGAGGCATGGCGGCAAGCATCTGTGGGTTCGGCACGACCGAACGATCGAGAAGGTATCTCGGCACGGTGGCATTCGGCAGCAAGGGCTGTGCCGGGCTCACCATGGTTGGTCGGTTAGGCGAAAGACCGATGGCGGTCCCCTGGGTGGGCGTGGCCGCATTCCCGATGCTCCCATCAACCACGGGTCCTTGGTGGGTGTGGGTGATGTTAAATGTCCCGGCTTCCTGCGTCTCTGAAACCGTGGGGGTCGTGAGCTCGATTGCTGCGCCGGTGATAATTGCCTCGCTGTCCTCCATGGTGATGTCCTGAATGCCGACTGCGGGCTGCAACTCGGCGGTGCCCGACATCTCGGCGTCGGGCGCCTCGTCGGAAGCGACGCTCTCGGCATTGAGTTCGTCGGCATCGCCCGATGTGGAGTGCTGGTGACGAATCGACGGCCGTCTTCGCGATCTAGCGGTGGGGGCTAGGGCCGAAACGGGCCGCACTGTCGGTGAGCGCAGTTGCGGGGGTGGAAGCGGAGTCGTCGGCGAAGCGGGATGGGAGAACGGCGTTCTCGAGGCCAAGCGCTCCGTGACGCTCGGAGGAAGAGGTTGAGGTGCTGTAGGCGTGATTGACGGGATGTACTGCCGGCTCGGAGATACGCGCGACGAATCCTGAGACCTGCTGCCGTGGTGGTGAGGGCGCGCGGTAAATGGCGTCCGCTCCGAGGGCGTTGAGGCCTGGAACTGCGGAGCGGTGGGGGTGACGTCCGTGTTAGATTGAACGACGGTCGTGGAGGAGCCTGCAAGCGCTGCCGAAACATCGATGGATGGAGGGGGTGCTTGGCGGCGAAAGGTCCGCTGATCCACATCCAGAGTCCCAGACCTCGACGAGAAGCTGGACGACTTGTGTGTTCGTGAGCTCCCGCTGAGACGGTGACGATTGTGATGTTCCGATTTCGCCTTGGCTTCCTCGGCCTTTTCGCGCGCCTTTTCGATGACCTTAATGTAATTGTCGAGAATGGTGGCGATGACCGGAACCATGTCAGCCTCCACAACGCGGGTTCGAACTGCCTCCGTGCCCCTAACACCTATGTTGACGACACACTGAAAGGCCAAGTTCCACTTCCACATGTCCATCATGTCCTTGCTACGGCCCTGCTTGAGGATGCAGACAAGCCGCTCGATTCCGCCATCGACCGTGAGAATGTCCCGAATCCGCGCGGACGACGTCGTCAGGTAGGCAAGGTGATTGAGCGAGTTGATGAGAGGGAGGGTCGACGTGCAGTCGAGGGCACGTCGGTCGTACAGCGCGGTGGTGATTCCCACCGACGCCTTGTTGACGTTGGGTATACTGAAGTTGACTTCCCTCATCTTGGCTCGCCTCCACGGAACACGAGGTAGGCACCAGACGGGGAGAGACGATGGGACAAGACGCCGGTCGCGTGAGGCCGATGGTGGGCGGCCCTGCGCGGTTTATAGGATGGCGGTGAACCAAGTGCCCCTGTCTGGGGAGTTTGGTAGATGAACAAGTTATGGGAATTTATGCGTCAATGGGGCCAGCGTGCGGGCGGTGATGGTGCGGGTGCTTGGTCTTGGCGCGACTCGGGGGAGGCAGCGTCGGCGGCAATGATGTGCCGATGGATTGGACTCGAGGAGACGTCGCCGATGGATTCGGACGTGGGCAGCGATGAGGAGGAGGCCGAAATGAAAAGGCAGAGATGTTTTGATGTCTTGGTCGGGGATAGAGGGCGGCTAGGCCGACGGGCAGGAGCGACAAAGGCGAGTCAAGGCCAAATACCTCAGCCGTAATGTCGGATCGAATTTTTGTTGTCGGGCTCGAGATGAACGGCTACCGAATCGAATTCGAGGAATTAGGAGGTGGAGGTGCTCCAAAATGCAGGTCGTGATGTGAAAAGGAAAGAGTGCGCTCGAGACTCGCCGCCTGGCTGGAGCAAGAGGCTGGTGGACGAAACGGGGCCGATCGAAGGCGGAGGCAGTTGGTTTTTTGCGGTTCCTCGCTCCAATTTCGCCGGGGGCTGAAATGCTGCCTAAGGCTGCAACTGCTGGCTCCAGCTTGCAATTCGCACATTCGGGATTGGCGAGCCGCCCAAACCACGCGCACCCTGCTGGATTTCTAACAGCAACAATTAACCGGGATGGTGCAAGAGCACTCTTCAGTCCATGCGCCTGAAGAATCGGTTGCGCCTGTTGAAGAATTTCAAAGCTGGCTGCGTGCATCCTCACAGTCGCTCACGTTATCAAGAGGCGAATTTCCAAGCCCGAGTCCAAAGACCGACAGGTGCCTTCCAACTTGGCCCGAAGAGGCAAATTCAACTGCAAAGCTTTCCAGCCCGTGGGGTGGTGCTTCAAGCCAGATCTCGACAACATCAACGACAACGGGCAGTTGGGCTTTCCCTTCGATCTCTAAGGCACACATGCAATGGCCAATGTCACTTGCCGAAAGCCTATTGTTCTGAACAAAGAACGACTTCGAGGGTCGTCTTGACCCCCGTGGGCTAACACGTGTTGAGCTCGTTCTCGGTCAGACGCGCGGGTCGACATGGTGGGTTTCAAGACTCTTGCGTCCAGCGGTTGGCGCAAAAGTTGAGAGGCCAGAGCCAAATCGTTTAGAAAGCGGCAGCCCCAACGGTGCCTGGCGTTCGCGGCGCACCAACAACACACTCTCAGGCCCAGGTCAAGGTTGACGCTTGGCCGCCACCTCATCGATTTGGCCTTCTCCCACGATCCCCCACCATCTCGGTGGAGAAGCATCCGTTTCGGAAGGCGCGGAAGACCATCCGCAGTGCGGGATCACGTTCTGGACTCGATCGACAGATGGGCCTTTTTGATTCCAGGCACCTCTCTTGCTAGGAGGAATGCCTATTGTTAGGGCACTCTCTCGATGGCGATTTTGTAGTTGCATTGTCACAGCCATTTGTGCCGGATGGCAAGCACCGTTGGTTGCTTTTCGGAGGCTTTCGTGTGCCCCCACAAACCTCGACTGATGTGTGCGGCTTGTCAAACAAGGCTGGTTCCGATCCCGCCACCGAAAGCCAACCCCCGCCCAGTGATTCTCAGATAGAGCACCCCGCGTAGCATTCCGGGTTTCCGGCATCTTTTGAACATTCGACTTGGTTTTCTCACCGCTCTCCGTTGTAGGCTTCGACAGAGCTCAGAGTCACAACCGGCGCACACGGCGCTGACGGCGTGGCTGAGAAGGCGATCGGTGGCTTCTCGACTCCACCACACCCCAGTTGACAAGCGGGATCGTCAGCCACCCCAGAAACCGAACAAAAGGTTATTTGCGCCACGATCAATGCCAACGGTGAACATACTCCTCTATGAACTGTCGTCAGGCTCATTTCGAGTGTTTTCTCTCTTCATTCGCCATCTTGGATCTCGCCGAGTTAGTCATGGAGACGGTACCTGGCGGGAGGTGACAGGTTCACCGACACCAGTCGTCGCCTTTGGTGGAGCCTTGTCGCTTGCACCGAAACACGCGCATACAGCAGGGTTCACGGGGCTCACAGCAACTCAGAAGCGAAGGGGAAACTTTCGGTATGCCTGAGGATCAAAGCCTTCTAGAATTGCGGCGATACAACGGAAAACCCTAGTTATCTACGGCACGGCGGCGGCTGAGGTTCTGAACGCGAATGCACGCTCAGTGGAAGATGACACCTTCGGTAGCAACGTAGATCCCTCGAACCGTCTGCAAATGTCTGGCCCTGAGAGCCCTGAGCGGCGCCCAAAGGAAGCAACGGCGTCGCTTAGCAGATTGTTGTTCAGATCTCAAAGGCTTTCAGGTCACGGATCAATTGACGCCGCGAGCCATCCCCCCCCCCCCCCCCCCTGCATGTCCAGGGCAGCGCGTAACCTGGGCCCAATTGGTGTGGTGGGTCTCGTCTGTCTCACCCTGGCTCGCACCCCTCTGCCGGGAACACCAACCTGCTCCCGCTTCCGACATCGTCATCGCTCTCTCATCGCCATGGCACGGCAGCGAGAAGTTTCTTTCTGACGTGAGCAAGGCTACAACAACCACTCATCCTGCTTGCGTACCTTTTTGTTTCATGTCGTTCCATCATGGACTTTCCATCCCATCCGGTTCATCGGTTTACAAACAGCGCATTTCGTCATCCAAGGCGCCTCTTCACCGTGTAACACCAGGACACTCATAGCCTCGGCTCACCGTATCATTATCTGCTGTCAAGAACGATAGCATCCCGGCACAAACCGGCTGAATTCCTCAACCAAGCCCTACTCTACTCACGCACCTTTTCCGTGGCGATCCAGCGTCTGATATCAATTGTTGCGCGCGCTCGGACACGCACTATGGTCGTGCTCTTGCATTCTCGGGCCCAATCGCATCGAGCCTCAGGACCGTTGTCAGACGCCGTAGACTAGTTTCCATGATTAGCTAGATCGATACTAGGAGAGCCTTATAAACCCGTCAATAACGTCTCACGGCGCTATCCAGTGATCAGATCTGAACTGAAAAATTGAAACAAACGCGGGCCTTTATTTTTGTCGGCCACGCGCGCGGCCGGACGGTCAGCAGGCTGCTTCTGTGTGGTTGCTTCCACGAGGCTAGGCTTGACATGTGCGCGGGAGCGCTTCTGAGGCCAATCACGGGTCTCCGGGCTGGGGCTGTGCCCCCAAATCAAAGACGACTTTGATCGGCCCCCGACCCGAGGCCGCGGTTGCTTTAGCTGATGCTTTTGGGTATCAGCAAGGGGTGCAGCATCTGGCGCGCGACGAGGCGTTGCCGGGGTGTTTTGGGATGGTCTGGCGCAAGCGCGCTGGAAAGGGGGTGGTGTTTGTTTGCCCTCGGGGTTGGTGAGCCATCCCCGTGGACTTGGAGCGCCTTAGACTAGGTTACGGCTCTAGACGTGGGTTATCAAGGGTGCAATGGGCCACTTCCCATGGAATCAAGGCGAGACTTTCAAAGCCGCTCTGCTGCTTGAACTTGGCGAGTGTCAACGTTGTGTTTCTGAGCTGTTTGCTAGTCTCGAGAGCCGTCGATATCCTCGGGACTAACCACTCAGTTGGATCGTGGATTGAGAAATGACAGACTTTCATGTCCTGTCGAAGTCTACGGTCGCCTCATTCAGCGTCAAACTACCTAGCTTGTCCTGACATATCCACCACCAGTCATGCACCCGGGTATATATCCCAATCGCTTCATAAACATACAAAACCATGACGCAATCCACATCCCATCAATCCCCACTGACCCTAGCATGCCTAAAGTACTTCATCCCAACCCACGCCACTACAACCCACACCCACGCCATCACGGTCGTCAGGACAATCAAGGCTGGATAATACCCTACAATCGGCAACGTCGGGTCGTCCTCAAATTCGGGCGGCGCATACGGCGTCGTACCAACATCCCATGCCCAGCTCCATACCCCAAAACATGACCCCATCCCAACCACAAATACCACCCATGTCACGATCAAAATGATCCACCCCCATTTTTCGGTTTCTGAGTAGTCCCAGTCGCCTTCTGGTGGTACCAACGGCGCTGCCAGACTAGTCAACGCCAACGGCGACTTAGCGCGTTGGATAGTGCTCCGTCGGTGCTGTATGGAGGTCACGGCCGACGGCCCAAGTGGCCTGGGCCCGTGTGTATTTGGAAAGTAAGATTCTGACCCCGACGAGAGGGACGCACGGTCGGGCCGAAGGAGACTTATTGATGACGAGGAGAGGGACAGGGAGGGCGTGGTGGGACGGGAAGGTGGCCCAGCCATGTGCAAACCGTCCTCGTCATCGGTTGTGCTGTAGCTTATGGACGGGCTTGTCAGGGTCGAGTCGGTCGTCAGATCTTGCGGGCTACGCATCGTTGATGTGGTGGGGGTCGTTAGGGGTCGAGCTGTGCGGGACGATGCCTCAGTCGGTGTTGCGTCCGAAGACCTACTTGCATAGCCGTCCATACTGGGCCGGGGCGTGATGTCGGATATGCCGAGGCCCAGGTTTTCGTTGGGTAGCCGACCACCCCGACCGTCGAGGGGACTCGGGCTCGAGGTAATGTTGGCGGCTGGTTTGGGGACGCTCCCGTCGGGGAGGAACTTGGTGTCAATCGTGAGGGTCCGGTCCTCACGTCGCTCGCGCTGGGCTCCGCGGCCGAGGAGGGCAACCTTGCGGAGGGAGCCCCGTCGACGTCGCGTCTTCTGCTGCGTTTGTTGAAGAACGCCGTGGGAGAGCGGCGGCGGCGCGTTTGGGTCGACGGCGGGGATGGTTCGGAAGGAGGGAATCGGCAGCGCGTTCGGCGGCGATGTGGCGACCTCGATGTCTTCGGTGCTGCGGCGGACACGCAGTCGTCCGGAGTGCTCGGCTGAGGACCGCACGAAGGGGAGCTTCGACAAAAGACCGCCCGTGCCCGAGATGCTCCGCTTGCGAGTAGGTGCCGAAGGTTTGGCAGTGCCGAGATCCGAGAGCTCGGCCGGAGCGGCAAACCCTGGGGTCCGGTCCATAGCCAAGGCTTGTTGTGGTGTGCCGCCGGGTAAGAAGTTTATCTAGCTATCAAGTGGTGACGCAGAGAGTGAACCGGTTCGAGACAAGGTTTGGCCCGTCCGCGGTCTTGCGTATCGTGCACGCAGGTACACGCTCGCGAGACACAAGCCGGGGACCGTTCAGGAGCGTGGAGCGACGTGGCGTGTCGCGGCCCGAGTCTGCGGCAGTCAACGTCTTGTCATGGCTTGTGGCCGACCTGCATGTCTGTCGAATCTCCCTCGTGGCGATTGTGTAAATCGGTGCTAGTTTACAGCGGTGGCCGGGGGCAGTTGTTGTTCAAGACGATCGCAGAGGCTGAATCTGGTTGGAAATTCCCGGTCCGCGTAATCCAAGGTCTCGCCCCCCTGCCCCCACCACGATCTTGGTTCTCGGCAGGCAGCCCGAACCCCTGACCCCTGGCTCGTGTCTCTGCACAAGGATCGTGAGTGGTCAATGTGAAATCAACGGCCGTGACGGCCAAGAGCGACCAGCCAACAGCAGGCCAGCCGCAACTGCAGGCAAGAGACGCAAGGCGACAAAGGCGCATTTGTTTGCGATAACCGCAATTTGTAAACTTTACCCGTCCGCTCGAGTTGGAAGCAAAAATAGGTGGAATTGACAGCCAGAATCGCAAAAGTGACAGCATCCATCAGCAGGGATCTGCAGGAAGACCGTTTCGATCTTGAAGCGCTAGCCTGCTTTGGCAAGCCCACACCCAGCCGTCAGGAGCCACTCCCGCCCCATCGCTCCCCTCCCGACATCGACCTCAACGCGCCGTCCGTCCCCAGTTGTCACAGGACAGAGCACATGGCGACGGGGTTGTCTGGTAGCCGACAAACTCCCTCCGCGCCGGCGATCACTGGCTCCGACGACCACGGCGCATCCTTCCTCGTGTCTTGCGACGACCTCGACGGGCATGACAGCAACACCGAGGCGGCCACGTCCCACTATCTGACCCCCGACCGCCAGCCCTCCTTCCTCCGTCCTGGGAGCGCAAACACGCTCCGTCCTCCGACGCCTCAGTCCTCTTCGCCGACCATGTCGTCCGACGATGACCCCGCCAGCACGGCTGCGCCTGCCCTGAAGAATCCCTTCAACTTCCAGACGCAGGTCATCTCCACGTCGCCGGTCAAGTCTGTACGTCATCCTCACGATACTCATCTGCGCGTTCTCTTTGCGTCTTGACTAACCCGCTTCAGAACGTCGGCCAACGTCGCGGTCATCGCTACAAACACAGCTCGATCAGCGCGCAGCACAACTTCTTCCAAGAGCCCCCGCCTCGACCACCGCCCGTCCTCCCCGCGTCCCTCCCGGTTCCGACGTTCAAAGAAGCTTGGGCAAGCATGCAACGCGATCAGCGTGCGCGCCTCTACTGGTGCTGTTGTCACGCTGCGGTGGCCGTCTATGTCTTCTTTTGCGGCGAGGGCTCCCTTGCGATGACGGCTCTCTCCCACTTGGTCTTTTTTGACGTGGGCTCTGCCGCCGTCTGCGTCGTGGTTGATGTGCTGGGCAACTTTGAAGTTTGGCGGCGCTCCAGCATCCGCCACCCCTTTGGTCTCCAACGGGCTGAAGTCCTCGCCGGCTTCGCCATGTCGGTCTTCCTCGTCTTTGGCGGCTTCGACCTGCTGTCGCACAATCTCAAGCACGCGCTCGAGTCGGTTGGCGGCCACGCCCCGCATCACCCCCATGAACACCATGAGCACTCCTCTGCGGGCGGAGGAGGCCACTCGCACGGGTCGAGCCGTGTGGTCAGTCCAGGGACGGTGGATACGGCATCGCTCGCCGCCGTGGTCAGCACGCTCGTGAGCGCCTACGGCCTCCGTAACCACGGACGCATCCGGCGTGTCATGCGTGTCCCGCTGCCCTACCTCAGCCGACTCCTGCCTGGCTCCGGCATCCTCGCCAATCCGTTCCATTTCCTCACTATGTGTTTCTCTCTGCTGATGCTCCTCCTCCCACTCGTGAGCATCCCCTACTTTGTGTGGCTCGACCGCCTCATTTGCGCCGCAATTGCCGTCAGTATGTTCGTCCTCGGCACGCGTCTTGCCATTGCTCAAGGCCTCATGCTTCTCATGAGCTACAGCGGCCATCCCTCGCCAGGCCACCCAAGCAATAACATCTCCGCCATCAGTGCGAAGAAAACGGACAGCTTCGTCGGAGGCAACAGCAGCTCTGTGTCAGCAGTTGTGCGGGAAATCGAATCAGAAGCACAGATTGCGCGGGTAGACGAGGCGCAGTTCTGGCAGGTGCACTACGGACTGGGCATGGCGAATCTCAAAGTCTCTCTAGTCAGGGGCTGCGACGACGGGGCATTGAGCCAGCTGCGGAGTCGGTTGGCGAGGATAGTGCAGAACCGACTGGGAGAGGGATACGGTAGGGGAAATAATCTGCGATGGGAGGTGACGGTGCAGATGAGCACGGATGGGCATTAGGAAGTTGTGTCTAGCATTACGTTGGCGTTACAATAACTTGGATCGGCATGGGTTGCATACATAGCTTGGGTATTGAAAGGCAATTTTGAATCTGCTCACAACTTGTTACTCGCAACCGGAGATGAGACCATGTACAAATTCCGAGCAGGGTATTTGACAGCATCCGAGGGCAGCAGTCGGTGGATTGTGTCGGGCTAGGTGCTCGTCGCTGATGCGGCTCGAGTCCAGACGATGCTCTGTTGGCAGCAGTCGTCTGGTCTGGACACCCACGACGATTGAAGAAGCAAGGTAACCTCCAAACCGAACCAAACAGGAGAGCAAGCACCGCAACCTTGACAAGGACACACGACGCGCTCCACCAAATCCAACCAATTTATATTCATCAGAAGACACCCCAACGCCATTCGTCCAGTCCAAACACCATCCCCAGCGAGAACGCACAACAAAGCCCAATCGTCGTCTGTCTAGTTGAATAGATAGCCCCTTCTTCCACCCGACCCGGTCGGCCTCTTCAACCCGAATCGCCCCTCTCTCTCGTCCCTGTTCCCACCGTCGAGACGCGTCAGACTGTCAATCTTTGACAAGACCAGCTCGAGCAACTCCTTGCGTCTGATGAGATCCAAATGTCTCTTGATCCTGGGATCCTCCCGGGCAAACCTATCCAGGCCGCCGCCGAGCATAGCCTCTCCAAGCTTGGTCTCGACCTCCCTGGGGAAGCGAGCATAAAAGTCGTTCAACATCTCCACGTTCAAGAACAAGACAGCCGTTTGCGTGAGCTTGGTGGCAACGGCGTCGAGGAAGACCTCGGGGCAGTAGTACTTGTTCTCGAGACTCTTGCATTGGCGGGACTTGACGGCCAGCATGCGCATGTTGATGATGTCGGCACGATCACGGAGGAAGACTGCTTCACGACCTGGGATGGTTAGTTTTGCGACGCGAGGGGGAGAGATAGTATACCTTTTGCGAGAAGAGCTGCGCTGAAGCCGCCTGCGCCGTTGCGGGTTTCGCCTTCGACGTGGATCTCTCCTCTCCTCGCCTTGTCCACAAACGTCATAACTTCCTTGAGCTTTTTGCGGCCACCGACGACATTTTCAAGCTGCTTCATCGCTGCCTGGCAATGGTCGAGTTCGGTCTTCAATACGCCGGCAACGTGCTCCCGCCCCTGGGCCCATTCCTGGGGCTGGATGTCGACCTCGTATTTGTACGGCTTGAGCGAGAACTCGATGCCATCGCTCGTTGTGTATGAGCGGTCAGCCAGCACTGTGGCCGCGGCCTCGCTGATTACCTGGCGCGCGGATGGGTGCTTGGAAAAGGCGGACTTGTTGATCAGCTGCTCGACACTGTTTTGGATGGCGGATGACACAACCGTTGTGGCCAATCGGCCAACTCCCAGACGGGTGAGGCCAGAGGCGGCTGTGTCGAGTTGAAGATGCCAGTAGTGGGACTTGGGGTCTGCCTTTGGAAGGTCAGCAATGTTGTCGGGCTCCGGGAGGGCAGGCAACAAGTCCGAGATGGGCTTGTTCCAGTAGCGTGCTGCGAGTTGGTCGAGAACCCGCTGGTCCAGTGCGTCCTTGAGGAGCTCGTGCATTTGTGGGCGGCCAAAGGTGGATGCGTATTTGTGGAAGAGATGCTTAAAGTCGTCAAGACTGGCGGCCAAGTAGGCTTCAGCCGTCATGGGCTCCTCATTGTACTGGACTTTGAACTGGTAGCTTGTTTCTTCGAGCTCGCGTTGGATGGCGTCCTGGGTGACCTGGAGTTTGGACGACATTTGGTGTTCGAGAACCTGCATGAGCTTCTTGCGTAGAGTAACGACACCGGTGTTCACCTTGGCGTCGGGACCAAACAGTTCTGGGCGCTGATTGAAGTAGGTCTTTTCGTTTCTGCTAATGGTAGCCAGAAGATTGCCGGTGTCTCGTTTGAATAGCCCGGTAGACTGAGGCAGCTTGGAGATGACGCCGACGTAGCCAAGTCGAAGAGGGTACTGCTTATCGAGCAGAATGGCAGCCCCTTTTTCCGCGTCGACCAGATCCATCTTGGTAATGACGCCAATTGTGCGCTCTCCCCTCGGGTCGACCCTACGACTGGCCTGCAGGGCTGTCGAGTTCGCAAGATCAACATCGGCGGCAGAGATGGCAAGGATGATATTGGGACCCCGGATGTACTTGTCGCAGAGCTCCGAGATCTTGCGCTTCAGCTCCCGGGGCTGGTTCTCCCCAGCAACCTGAATATAGCCGGGAAGGTCGATCAAAGACAGGTCAGGTACCCTTGGGGAGTGGATGACGAGGTGGATCGGGTCATCTGAGACACACTCGGATTCAGGAACCGACATGTTGAGTTCGGTGAGGTTCTTCTGGACCAAGGAGAAGTCGGTGATCCTGTGGAGACCGAGATCGGGGAACTCAGCGTAGTCAGTCCTAGCGCCGGGGTCGTTGACCAGCGTGAGCTCGATCGGTCGACGGGTGATCATGTTGCTCCCCTTGGGCAGGAACTCATGGCCCACGATAGCTTCCAGAACCGAGCTCTTTCCGGAGGATTGCGATCCGATGACGACAATGGCTGGCAATGTCACGGTATTCGACTGGCCGACTTTGTGGAGAAGGTTCCTGATCTCAATCATCATCTTGGTGATGTGCATCATGTGGTCATCCTTTGCCGCCTCCTCGGGCGTTCGCTCGTCGTCCTCGGCGGACTGATCATAGCCGTACGCAGCAGCGGAGGCCGACGCAGCGCCCACCACACCGACTCTACTCTGTTTTGGCGGTTCGGGTCCTCCTGATCCGCCTGAGCCTGCACCCGAACCCTCTTCTTTTTGAAGGAGGTTGCTCAGCCACTCGGGCATCTCCATCTGCTCTTTTTTGGAGTCCCATCCTCGTTTTGTCTGTTCGGCGATATCGACGGCGCTTCCCCAGAGACCCGAGGCGGTGGTGGTGACAGTGTCCTTCATGTTGCCAAACATCTCGCTGGCCGAGTTGCTGACCTGAATAGCCTGGTACTGGATCCATGCTACACCCCCCACCATCAGACCGCCAAATAGGGCGGGGATGCGGGCAAACTTGACGACAAGCTTAGGAAGGACGCGGGCGAACGAAGCATTTCGGACAATAACAGCATTGTGGTACGCATTGGCGGGAAATCGGCTTGGCTTCCGTACAACACGGCCGATGCCATCGGCACGCTGGATGCCGCCGGTCGGGAACTGATGAAATTGACGAACGGCGCGGACGGCAGCGCGTCGGGCAAGAGGGGACAGCGCCCCGGCGGCGCGGAGCTGTGCGCTCATGATGGGTCAGGAGAGCGTATTCTACGTCGCATGCAAGTCGGGAGGCATTTGCAGGTTGATTTGGGGTGGGAGGTTGTTGGTAAAATGGCGGGCAATGTTTGCGGTTCACGGTGAGGTCAATCGCCAATGCCGCGGTTTCAATCCCTGGTGGTTGGAGGCGAGCAAGGGTCAGGAGCCGCACCCCACCATTGACATGTTATCGTCATCCATCAGGGACCATGAAAGCACGCGCCACACCCAAAGAAGCTAGGAGGGACGAGATGCATAACTATCGAATGCCCAAATCCGAGTTCTATCAGTATCAGCATCCAGCTCGAATTCAAGAGACCCTTTTCTCAAGAACCTACACGAGCGGCGGTCAACAACTGCGGTGTTTGACGTTGAGGTCAAATTTGATAACGATTATGCAGGGCGACACCGCCACCATGCATAACCCTGGGTCGCTGTGTTCAGGGTCGAGACAGGCCTCTTGACTAAAAAGCACTGGTGCCGCCGCAGGTGGCCGGTCTGGAGCTCAAACAAAGAGACCGCCGGAGACTTGGGCACCGTTTGCCGCATGACCTCTGGGACTTTAGGGTGGTTGCTGTTGATGTCAATACGTCTTAGCCTCGACGTGGACTGTTTTTCGGACGATAGCAGGCTGTTTGACGTGAGCCGTGTTTGCGCTAAAAAGCGTAAAATTGGCTAGCTTCCGCCATCGTGAAGGCGGATTCCGTCAGCGCTTCGATCCGCCGCGTCGCTGGGAACTTGCCGGGACTTGCCTCGCGACCTTGGCCCTTATTAGTCGATCGACACCTGTCTGCCAGCACACCAAAGTCAAACATCCGATGCTCGCTTGAGCGTTTGCACCACATTTACCACCGTACAAACAACCGCTGTTCGGACGACAAGACGCCATTCGACCGCATCGCCGATTCCGGCCACTCAGCATGTGTCGGTTCCTGGTACGACCTTACTGAGGGGATGGCGGCGCGTTGGCTGACAAGATGCCGCAGGTCTACAACGGGAGCGACGAGATCCTCCTCTCGAAGCTGATCCTCGATCCCACGCATTCAATCCTCAAGCAGTCATTCGACTCGCGGTTGCGTCTGGTGAGTCAAGCAATCAAATCGGGCGTCCCAGCAACTAACAGATCAGGACACCCGCCGTGGGCAGAACAACGCTGATGGCTTCGGCATTGGCTTCTACACCGAACCTAAACTGGGCGCCGCACCCTGCCTCTTCACCTCGACTACGCCAGCCTGGAACTGCGTCAATCTCCAGCGGCTCGCCTCCAAGACCGCCTCCCGTCTGATCTTCGCCCACGTCCGCGCTACCACTGAGGGTTCCCTGAGCGAGGACAACTGCCACCCCTTCTGCCATGGCAGCTTGATGTGGATGCACAATGGTGGTCTGGGGGGTTGGAAGCAGATCAAGAGACGGTTGGGAGAGCGGCTTGCGGACAAGTGGTACCTGGGTGTGGTTGGAGGCACAGACAGCGAGTGGGCGTTTGCCCTGTTCCTCGACACGCTGGAGCGTATGGGCTACGACCCCAGCTCGCAGCCCGAAGGCGGCTTTGGACCGACCGTTCTGAGGAAGGCCATGCTCAAGACCATTGCCATCATCAACGAGTTGATTGACGGTATCCCCGAGAGCATCGTCCTCGCCGAAAACGTCGACACCCGGAGTCTGCTGAACTTTGCGCTGTCCGACGGCCACACAGTCATCTGCACACGCTACGTGGGCAGCTCCTCCGACGAGGCAGCCAGTCTGTATTACTCTTCGGGTAGCCTGTGGGAAACCCGAATGCCGGACCCCGACAACACCGACTACCAAATGGCTCGCAGCGACAAGGGCGCAGATGTTGTCCTGGTGGCCAGCGAGCCGCTCACCTTTGAGCGAGGTATGTCAACCACCTACTGTTTTTCGACTGAGACTGACAATAGCAGAAAACTGGGTTAATGTCCCAACCAACTCCATCCTCACCATACACAACCAAACCGTCATGGTGCACCCCATTCTCGACCAGTTCTACGATCGTAGCCCACACCACCTCCGCTCCGCCGCTTTTGTCAAGGCTAAGGGCCTTGCAGCCAACGAGAAAGGCTCGGCTGGTCTCGGCACACCCCCGGTTATCAACACGCCTCCCATCAAGGCCGACGGCCCTCCCCAGGCCCAAGCAAAGAAATACGGGCCCCTCATCCCATTCGCAACAGCCACCGCCCGGACGCGCACGTCTGAGACAACAGTGCCCCGTGTCAAGACACCGCTTTCGCACATCGAACCCGCCCCAACAGAGACACACTCGCTCACAGTCCCGCAAGCGTCCAGCCAGAAGCAGGAGCCGGCTCAGGGAAACATCAAGAAGAAAAGGGCCTCACTAACAACGGTGGACCCCTTTTTGGGGGTAAGCGGCTTACACGAAACAAGTCCTGTGACCCCAGAGCCGACAAGGACGGAGTTTGGGAATCCCAATAAGATTGCGCAGTTTTTCCCCGAGCTTAGCATGTCGTGATGGCTTGTTGGTCTCTTGGGAGTTCTTTTCAACTAGGACAGAAGCGGGCGTATGGGCTTCATGGACGGATACCTTGTCTTGATATCACGGTAGCAAAACGGCGTTAAGGGCACGGTACAGCAGGCCGGTGTATGAGCGTGTAAATATGGGATCAAGAGTCAGATTGCTTATTACGTGAATCTAATGGAGTGACACACCTCAGCGTTATCACCCTGCAAGTTGAGACTAACATTGACTCGCATACATATCTCTCAGGCGTCAAAAGTCAGTTCATCGTCGAACAGGAAGGACGTCCCTTTAGATGGGCGGGACTAAGCATCACTTTGCCCCAGTCAACGACGGTCGTTCCAACGGGTGGCCGTGAAAAGGCAAAGGCCACCACGTAATGACAAGTCCAACACTTGATCAAGGTGACAACAGCCAGGCACCTCAACAGGGAGCACCACGCCCTCCCTCACCTCTCCACATTGAAAAAAAAATCACCCCAAGTACAAAGGAAGCAAGATGATCAAAAATGCAAAAATGCAAGCTATGTCGTTTCGACGGGAATTGAGCCCGACGTGGGGGTCGAACCCACAACCTTGAGATGACGGAATACTCCTTAAGAGTCTCACGCTCTACCGATTGAGCTAGCCGGGCAGAAGCCAGCGGGTAGCTTGCTTTGTTGAGGTTCCGGGGCAGAAGGGCAGATTGTATGCGGGACGTGCGGAGGTTTGGACAAAGTTTTTGTGCGGCCCGCTCCTGTGAGTCATGTCGCGGGCTTGGCGGGGAGTGTTGCAACAGTTGCGCCTTTTTTTTGCGATGGGATGGTAGAGAGACGATGCAGGTGGTTCAATTGGTGGTTGTCTCGGGCAAAATGCATTTTTACTTAGGAAGGGACTGAGCTGCTGTGACGCTTGCTGAGGGCGATGGACGTCAGACACCCCCTTTTCGCAGCCTTGTGCAATAAAAACAAACGCCCCTTTCTCAACCCAATACCATCCCCCCTTTTCAACTCAACACCAGGTAGTCGTCAGGGCATTTCTTCACACCATTACAACTATAAACCGATGTATTGCTCACAAAAATGGGTTGAAAACACAAAAAAAAAAACCCAAGATAGTTGACAAGAGTGGGATTCGAACCCACGCCCTTTCGGACTGCGAAGCTGCTGATCAAGCTGTGCTTGGATCAAGAAGCCTGAACACAGCGCCTTAACCGCTCGGCCATCTTGCCTGTCAGTGGTTGATCGCGGCAAAATTGGGACTTATGGCTGGAGTTGCGGGTTGTTGAGGAGTGGCGATGAACATGGGGTGGGTCCTCGGCTCAGGGGTAAACCTAACTTTTACACACACAAGTGGACTCCTTGCCGCCTCGTGGACTCCCCATGCGACTCTTGAGCACAACCTATCTCCACCTCACCATCAAACAAGCGGGTTTAGCTCAGTTGGGAGAGCGTCAGACTGAAGTCAAACTTCGGTAACTCAATCTGAAGGTCATGTGTTCGATCCACATAAACCGCAAACATCATTATTTTGCCGTCCAGCGCCTGGGTTGACAGATTTTTTGCTGGTCCTCCCAGTCACAACCCATGGGCCCCTACCCGTCACATCTCAATATGGCCACTGAAGAGCTGGTCTGACTGAGCATATGCCGTGGTATTGGGTCCCAGAGCGGTGGCTCACTCTTCCTTGTAACTGGAACATGAAATCATCGACGCTTTTGGTCTTCGTTGAGGTCTCTGGACATACATCTCAAGCGCTGCTTAGGCGAGATAAAATAACCCGGGAATGTCACCAACCCTCAAACCGCTACCCCAAATAGCCTGTTCTCCTAATGGTGCCACGGAACAGCTTGAGTAACCTGCTCTGCGCCTCCAACTCTAGCCCATTCCTCTCTATCTGCTCGCCGCTGGTACGCCTGCTTTCTAGCTCAGCTCTGGCCTCACTGGCTAATAGCTCTACCAATCCTCGCGCTGTCTCAAGTGCATTGTTATCATCGGCAGCTCTCGTGTCCTCTCTCGAAGAAGTGTCCTCGGAGACTCTAGAGCCAGTTCCCTCGGAACCCCCTTTTGGTGGTTCGGGTTTCTCCGTCTGAGTGGCAGGGGGCAAATTTGGTTTTGATCCTGTTGGAGGATTTTGGGTGAGGTGCCTTTCCTCTTTCTCTTTTTCTCGGCGCGTCTCGTCACAAGGCCCATCGTAGATATCGTGTGGCGCGGGGCGCAGGTTGTAGATGGTTGGATAGGCGTCGATTACTTGGGGTAGCTTCTTCCAGGGTCCATCATAAATGTGTGGCGATGCTGACTTCAAGTCATATATGGTGTTCTGGCGTGTCCGTTGGACTCCCCCCGAGAGTCGGTGTACTCGGCGTTTAGACAGCCTATCGGGATTCGCTAGAGGCGACGCCCGGACGATATCGAGCCATTGCGTTCTTGTCTTGAGCACGGCAAGCTTATTCATGATTCTGGTGAATACGGGTCCGCGCGGGTGCACTTCCTTGACCTCCTTATCCTCCTGCTCCTTTTGTCTGGGTAAACTCATCTCCCGAATCATGCGTGTGGCTTTGAAGGTGAACAATACTTTATTGTGTGGCGGAATCCTGCGAAGGTGTCGCCAGCCTTCTAGGAGCTGCCCTGGCTTATCTGCTGCGTACTTTGGCGATTTCTCCGGCAAGATGAATCCGGGGTCCTTCCCCGCCATTTGTATATATTCACCAAGTTTTCTGAGCTTCGAATTGCTCATTCTGGCCTGAACAAGGTAAACTTTCGACCGATCCGTGAAGGACATGTCCACAGTCACTTCCCTCGTGGTCACCACCTTCTCGGCCAGCGGTACAGCCCTCCTCGTCGTTTCCCCCCTAGCAGTATCGAAGACGCCGGAAAAAAAAACGCTGCCGCCGGCTAGGTAACCTAAGTTCATCAGATCACCGGGGTGGCGGTTGCAATCGTGGACGACGTGCGCCCCAAGCCTCTTGACGAACGCGATCTTTGTCTCGTCACACGTAGCTTCTATGTGCCCAATCCCTTGTAGCTTCGCAAGTTGGACGGCAAAGATTCCCACCGGAGTGTGGGCGTGGGTAATGAGAATTTTTCTCGAAGCGTTCATGTTGATGGCTTTTTTCCAACCTTCAACGTCGGTGGTATTGGGTCCGCAAACGAGTCCGTACCCAAAGAGCCCGTCGTAGGCGGTGAGAAAGTTGATCGGGTAGGCTGCGGCTTCGTCCCCCATCCCGAGTGGCATGTGACACAGCTCACTAGTGGGAACGATGGAGTAGGAGCGGGCGTTGCCAACACGCACGGTTGAGGTGTACCCGCTTGATGGCAGAGATATCAGCCCGGTATCTGGGAGTTGGGGATGGCGACACGTACTATACATACAAGTCTTCTCCAGGGGCCTTGTGGTGCGATGGTACATTGCCCCAGCCCTTGATGCGACCGGTGAACTCGAAACCAACAATCGGGACTTCGAGCCGCTCCAGCAAGGGAACGTCGAAACTAGTAGCGAATGTCAGGACGCTCCGTAGTTTGCCCAGCACGTAGCTACACACTTATTCGCCGTTGATGTCATGGCCACGGAAGCTATCTCGATCAAATGGGCGTTTCTGCCCCATATCGTGAATGGGGGGAGGAAAATCGGCCCTTTGACCAGTTGAAGTACCTTCCTCTTCTTGTTGTACATGATCTGGTAGACCCAGGGGTTGCGGTTGGGTAGAGGGTTGATCTCGGACTCTTCTTCGTCCTCTTGATCGTCCTCTTCAATCTCGAGCGGTGTGTCATCGGGGGCCGGCCCCTCGGGGTTTGGCGTCGGGCTTGGGTCCATCGTATAGCGGCGATTTCGAAGTCTAGGGGGTGCAATAATTAATGCCTAAATCACGATGGTTTGGCTTGGCTGTCGGTCAGCTGCAGAGGGTGGTATCATGGGAAGGCCAGTCCATCGCTAGGAAAAGGGAAGAGGTGCATCCCGGCCCTCGTTCGCACCTGCCCTCTTCCCACGAGGGAGGATTGCAAGCCAGGCAACCATCCCGCGCTCGGACAGTAGCTTTATTCATTCTCGGTCCAACCTCACAGGAGTGATGCTGGAGAGCTTTCCGGAAACTTCCAAGCCTCACTAGGGCCTTGGGCGTAAAACTCATGGCAAGGGATAGCCCTCTGCTGGTCCTTCCCGAATGCACATTGCATAAATACAAGCTTGGGATGTTATTTGCAGAGCCTCGGGGACAAACCCAAGACCTGTAAAACACTAGTAAATGCCTTGAAACATGGCATACCCTTGCAAAACAAGCGCCAACGCCTATCTACCGAACACCACATCTAGTATACAACACTAGACTGCCGCACAGGAAGGAGTTGCTAATCTAATCGCCGTTCCTCATCATCGTGCCTCGCCAGGAGACTGCCGCTCGCCTCGGCCTCCTTGTTCTCCTCGGGGTATAAGACATAGTGCTGCACAATGAAAATGACGTCGTACATCATGGAGACATTACCAAGTGCGAATTTGACTGGGTTGCCCGTGATGCCAGACCAGTCGCCCTGTAGGTAACTGTCAATAACCTGTTGCGCGATGCTGAGGATGCCGCCAATAAAGTCAAGCAGCATCCCCCAAATGCTCCATCCCACCGTCGACTTGTTGCGATAGTTGACGACCACCTGGGGCGTGTACTTGACCAACGTCACCACGAGCTTGACATAGCTGATCGCGTAAACCACGTCCAACCAGACCCATGCGCTGACAGCATGTTCTGCGCTATCCCGAAAGGGGGACCTAAGAACCACAAGTGTGACAAAGATGACGCCAACAATGCACCCAAAAAATATCCCCAAGACGAGCCGACTTGGCCGGTCCTTTGCGCTTGGTCGGAACCCCCAGGCGCGGCCGTAGAGATATTGGCTCGTCAGGATGATGGATAGCAGCAAGCCGTGGGCAGCAAACGTGATATCGTTGAACTCGACCGTGGGCGTCAACCCCTTGTGGCGCGCCGCGTACTGGGCGCGAATCAACAGGGAGTAGTAGAACGCGAGGTTGGAGACCAAATAGGCGAGGAAGCCTGTGGCGCCCTGTGTCAATACAATCCATGCGTCATGCGCCATGCGCCGGCCCGGCAGTTAAGCATACCTAGACAGTTAATCATGGGGAAGTCGACTGTGGTTCCCGATGTCGACCGCCGGCGGAGGTTGAGCAGAAATTGCGGGTAAAACGAGAGCGACCACGCCAAGAAGTAGACCCAGCCAAACAGGGCTGAGAGGGCCTTGAGAAACCCGACCGAGACCATGACTGCGGTCTGGCCAGGCTGGCTGAAAGTTGGCGCGAGCGACAGAAAGGTCCCGATGCTCTGGATGGGACGCAAAAGCGTGGTGGCAGAATACGTGAAATCGCGTCTTCGATAAGATGGCAGGTGACAGCTGAAGATAACCGGAGCGAACGGTCCGGCCCACCTTGGCGGCAGAAAATATGCTACATAAAATCCAACTGATGCCGCCTCAAGTGGTCTCGACCAGCAGGCGTATTCTCCCAGAGGCATATGAAGGACATCCCCACTGCGTAAATGCAACTTAAAGCCATTTCAACAGCATTAGTGCCTTAGGATCTTGTTGATATGCATCTTTCCCGCGGACTGCCCCGTCGGATTCATCGCAGCGCGGTCTATTTTGTCGCAATCTGCAGGCCCCCGCGATGCACGGCAGGGCTGGATAGGCTTCCAGATCGGATTCATCGAGGCCCTTGTCAAAGCGGGGCGAACAGCTGTTCATTGGGCCGGCCCAGCCGTGCAGGGGTCCCTGCATGCCCGCCATCGCCTGGTGTGACGTCATGAACTGCGCAGACAAGACCCTGAATTGGAGGGGGCCACGTCGAGGCCCAACCATGAAAATGCAAGTGCGCCCGGCTGTGAAGATGGAGGAACGGTCCAGACTCTGGTCAACCTCCCCTCACAATCCCATCCCAGTACAACCGAGATGCCCCTCCGGGCGCAGATACGCACAGCGTGTTTACGCTGTCGCAAAAAGCGAGCAAAAGTGATTCCACTTCAACCGTCTGCCAAAGTTGTGTCCATGGCGCAAAAACTGACGCTATCTTGTCCGGTGCATTAGTGCGACGGCCAGCCAGTCTGTGCAAGATGTAAAGAGGTTGGCGAGCAGTGCGAATATGACCACAACCGCCGCGAGTCCAAAGGCGAGCTTCGCGCCGAGACCGCACGCCTGAAGAAGAGCACAGCCGACAGCGATACCCTGCTCAGGGTAATTGCCGCGATTCCCGATCCTTACGTTTGCCAGGCGGTCCTTTGCGGCCTGATGGACGGGAAGATCTCGCGGTCCGATATCCTCAGAGATTTCCCGTCGGAAACCGAGAGTGCAAGCAGCAGCAACACTGGGCCATCGCCGGCTGCATTCCGCCCACAGCCCACTCGCACTCCCTACTCGTGCTTTGATCAACTTCTCTCCTGGCGGACATGCCGAGCCCACCCCAGACATGTTGACATGCAGACAGAATCCCAAGAAGCCGCCTCGGCGCTGTCAACCATCCTCTCGCTCCCACCCCTCCCTCCCGATGCCCATACCGCCCATTCACAGCCTGATTCGTGGACGCGGACTGGCTGGACCAGGGCACACATACTGCATCTGGTTGATGCCTTGCGGACCTGGGACTATCTGCCCTTCTGCTTCTTCTCCGAGGATTTGTTCATGCGGGATTATGAAAGCGGATCGGGCCAGTTTTGTTCGTCCGCATTGGTACACGCCATCCTGGCGCTGTCGTCACGGCTAATCAACGAGGGTAGCGACGAGAGCGGTCTCCTCCCTTCTGGTTGGCTGAGAAGCCGACTGTTTGCCGACGAGGCCAAAGCTCTTATCAAAGAAGCCGAGCATCCCCGCAGCCTACCGGATATCCAGGCCCTCGGAATACTATCGCTTTACCACTTGAGGTGCGGCAACGAGGTCGAGGCAGGCAAGCAAGCCGAGGCGTTCCTCTCTAGCATCACAGAACTCTGCCAAGACGCATCAGCAAGCAGCGAAGGCGATGAGTACGCCAGTGTGCGAGTAACGACGTATTGCGGGGCAGTGACCCTGGTACGGTATGTTGGACCAGGGCACTTCAAGGGCACTGTCTAATCTTCAAACTCAGGATGCTTGCCTTGACGACCGGCCGGATATTCAATGTGGATAACACATCGGTACAGGATGATTTATTTACTCTCGATCAACTGCCTAGTGCTTCTCTAAATAGTGATGGTCTGAGGCCAAGTGAGCACCTTGGATTGGCCTACAGAGGTGACTGATTGACTGTCTTATCTAGATCTCTCAGCCAATATCGGCACGTCCCGCCCCTGGAACATACAGCTCGTCGCTGCCAGCCTGTTCCAACTCACTGAGCTGGTGTATCAGCTCATCGTGTCCGCGCAGACGGATCTTGAAGGAGCATCGAAAGACATTGCAGCTCGATATTCACGATGCTTAAACTGGTATACCGACTTCTTCAAGATCCTGGCCCCTGATGGTGGCAGGACCCCCTTTGTCCTCTTCATCCAGTGAGTAGCAGTTCGGATCACCAGACCCCTCTGGCCGCGCTGACTCGACTCGTGTAGCATGTACTACCACTTCTGCCTGCTCTGTGTCTTCCGGCCCTTTGTCGGCCTCGTTCTGGAACGGACGGACCTCTGGCCACACAAGATATGCACGCAGGCGACACAATCCATCCTGGCACTGGGGCAGTCGTACGACGATCTATTCACTCTCCGCCGTGTTTCAGGGCTCATCCCCTACTTCGTCGCCACCTCGGGTCTGTTTAGTCTCGCGATGGAGGACGGCGGCTCAAAAATCGACGACATTCACTTGCGGTCAGGCGACGAAGCCTCGCACTTTATGGGGATCGAGAAAAAGGACGGCGAGGAGGTGATTTCTCCGGACGGCACTTCGTTTGTCCCGTCGCATCTCAAGATGTCCATGGGAGCGCATGCTCGGCTCCTTTTGGCCAAAATATCATCTACACATCCGGCCGCGGCGATTGCAGACCAACTCATGAGAGCTGAGATTGGACCCGAGACTGAAAATGGAGATGATGCAATGGACACAACGGAGCAATGACATTGGTGGTTGGTTGCCTTTGCCATACGACCGACGATTGAAGGTGAGACGGTACGGTCAAAAATTCAGAATGACGCTGGCAGTTTGAGGGACAAATACGGGAGACACAATCAGGAGTATATGGAGGTTATCTGGGAATCAGGAGTCACTCAAAATACCCATGGGACAGGATACAGGCTGGAAATGAAGGAATTTTGACGTCTCCAAGCTACGTCTGCTTCAAGCATACGACGAGGCAGTATCGGTTTATCTACCTTACACGCGCTCACCTCGCACTGCATGTAAAAGAAACCTACAGTCAAGACCACCCATTGAGTCGCTTCCTCTCCTTCTCGCTCCTAGCCACATAGCCATCCTGACACCCGCCGTCCGTCTTTTCAGGGGACGTCAACTGACTCTCCAACCACGAGACGCTATCGGGGTTAGCCAGGCTCACAAACAACAACAAGATAACATACTACTTTCCAAACCCAGGCGGCGCCCCCCTGATCACAACCACCTTAACCCCTCTGATCCCCTCGAATCGTCTCAACGGCTCGGCCCCAACTCCCCCGAAAAACGTTGCCTGCCAAAGCGAAATTGTAATCCTATCACACCCCGAAAACGCCCGTGTAATCTGCCCCGGCGTAAAAGGAGGCGGCGAATCGAGTCTCAGCCGGATATGCCTGTCCCATCCATTCGTATCAGCCCCCATTCCTTCTGTCTTGTGAACCATGAAAGAATACATACCACCGTCTAATCATCCAGACCATATCGCCCTTGATAACACCATAGTACGGCCTCAGACGCGGTACCGCAGAGAGGAGCATATCGTCCGCTAGGAAAGTGTTGAGACGGTATAGCACGGGGATGGCCTCGGCGTGGGTTTGGCGACATACCCTCAGAACGGCGGGGTAAATTCGCGGTGGCGTATCATCATCGCGACGGGAGGCGGATGGGTGGTGCAGCGAGGAGGTGGTGGGGGAGGAGTACAAGGAGTAGAGGGCTGTGGTGTAGTCGAAGGCTGTGGGGGTGGTGGGTAGGACGAGGAGGTGGGTGTAGATTTGGAAACGGAGTTCCAACGGGAGGGTGAGGAGGGTTGGACCCTTTGGTGGGGATGGCATTGTGAGGTTGTCGTGATAGGTAGGTTTTCGTGATGCGGTAGTGGTGTTGAGTTGGAGGGAGGGATCGGAGGATGGACTGGACAAAGGATGGTGTACCCGGTGGACGCCGCCTGCTTGCTTTGGGCGCAAACGTTTGGAAGCGAGGGACAAAGAAGGAGCAACTGCGTATGGGTGACGTTGGTGACAAGGATGACGGCGCGACGTCGCCCTTTCCATGATTGGATGCATCACGATGGAGACGTGGGAGTCTGCTGATCGCAAACTCTTTGCTTGTAGCTTCAGTGCAGGTTTATTCAACTACTAGACTTTGCCAGTTTGGCTCTGATGCGGCTCAAATATCTTGAATCCAAGCCATCAGGGATCGCGAGCTCTACGCCGCCGCCTCCTCGCAATCAGAATCTCTAATATCTAGCGTCGTGCAAAAGGAGGTGTAAACACGTGCATCGACTAACAAGCTCCATCTTCCCTTTCCCCGGCAATGCGACGTCCCTCGGGCCGTCCCCAACTCTATTTCACCACACCTTATTACCCACCTACCAAGTCAATGCAGCCATGAGATTCCTTTCTTTCTACACGAGAGAGTACATCTACAAAAAGGGACACCGAAGAAAACGTCGTCCCGCCATTCGTTATCGCAAAAACACGCAAATGAACGCCATGCCCAGCTCCTCTGTCTTTTTTCGCCACCTGATGCGAATGCATGCAAAAGAACAACCGCCCAGATAAAAAACACAAACGAAAAAAAAAAGCCGATAATATGCGTCGCAAAAGTCGAAACTTGGGGAGTTTGAAAAGGTCGCCCCCCAAACTCACTCGACCAAACAACCCCTCCCCCTCAGCAACGGGAAGAAAGTTCTCTCCTTCTCGGTCCGGAATCGTCCCCAATTACCCCCGGACCACCTTCCATCTCTCCTCGCCACGCAACCCCTCACTTCTGGGCACCCTCACGGGGCCCCATCCACGCAGGGAGCACCTTCCACCCCTTCTCGTTTGGTCCCAGCGAGGTGCGGCCAAATTGCTCGTCGAGGTCGAGCAAGATCTTCAGCGCGTTGCGCGACCGCGAGAACGGGCTGTCCACGGCCTTCTCCTTGAGCGATGCCTCGGCCATGGCCGGCTTCTCCGCCGCCGGCTTGCCCGGGTAGGGCAACAGCGTCTGCAACAGCTCGTACGCCGCGAGCGTGAAGCCGAATTGCGGGGACGACCGCATGATGCGGGCCGGGCCGCCCTTGAAGAAGGCGCGGAAGCCCTCCTCCTTCCAGATGGTCTTTGCCGCGTGCCGGAGACCAGTGTAGGCCGTGTCACCCTTACGCGCCTCGACCTGGAGACGTGTCTTGATCACGTCGCACGGTGTGGTAAGGTATGCGGCGGGCATACCGGCGATGGCACCGGCCGTGAGGAGCTGCAGGACGCCGAGCTTCTTGGTCGGCGACTCGCCAAAGAGATCCTTCTTCAGATGCGAGTAGGTGGGGAAGTAGATGGCCGAGAACGGCACATCGCGGAGCAGGCAGGCCGATGCGCCCTTGTACAGTCCTACCAGACCGAGGTTACGGACGATGAACATGGCAGAACGCTTCGGCGCGCCTTCGACGCTCTTGGCGACTTCTCCTTGCACCTGGAGACGGATCTTGACGATCTCAAGAGGGTTGGTGAAAACCTGGGCGAGTTAGCGACACGTCAGGAGGAAAAGCGGGCATACATACGACTTGGCAACCACCAGCTGTGCCACCGGCGATCACCTCATAGCCCCACCAGATCTTGCCCTGCTTGTCGGTGAAATAGCTGCGGACAAGGTCGTTCACTGTCAACTTGATGGCCTTCTCGGGAGCAACACCAACCAGCTGCGGCAAAACACCCGAGTACAAGCCCTTGAAGCCCTCGTTACGGATGACCTTCTTGAAGCAGTCGATCGAGTTGTTGTACAGTCTTTGGCCGGGGTTAGCGCCTCTTTGGTTCTGCATTCTGGTCTTGACGAGATCGATTGGATAGACCATGAAGGCACCGAAAGCGCCAGCGATACTACCGAGGGCGAAACCATATCCGGATTCGAGGGCCTTTCCGATGAACTTCTGGCCACCGGACTTGGCCGGGACGACAGCACTCCCGTCATCACCGACATCACGGCTCCTCCACGACGGGTCAAGCACCTTGGCAAAGTCTCTGAGACCAAGACGACCGGAGGGCTCATCGAGGCTGGCGAAATGGAACAGGATGTCGGCTTCCATGGGAGTGAAGAGAGAGAAACGGGTGGTTTTCGCGGCCTGGTTAAGGAACTCCGTCCTTGTGATCTTTCCATCCGAGCTCTTGGCGCAAGCGCGTCGAACAATGAGCTCGACCAGGTCAATCTCCTTGATCATGTTCTGGAAAGCCCTGACGTTGGCATACGAAACCTTGCTTCCCTGGGAGATATTGCACAAGGTGCTGAGGTTCGCAAGCAGGTGGTCCGAGAGCTTGTGCTTGGAAGTCTCCATGATGATGCGCTCAAAGTCCTCAGGCTCGATGAAGCCATCGCCATCCTTGTCGAAGAGCTGGAACGCCTGTCTGATCCGTTCCCCCTGCAGGCCGCGCAGCATCTGGGAGAACTGTTGGTAGTCCAGACTGTGTCTCTTGGTCTTGCTGCCAATGTACAGCTTGGCCCACTCGCAGTCCCAATCAAAGGGGATGCTGTTGGGGTCCTTGTTCAGCTCGTACAAGCGCCGGAAATCCTCAGACTTGACACTGCCGAGGCGGTCGACATCGAACAGGCGGAACGCAATCTCGTACTCGGCATCGGGCTTGTTCAGGAGGTTCTCAAAGTAGCCCCAGTCAGAGAGGGTCACCTTGCCCTTGTTCTTTCTGTCGGCAACGGCAAAGAGGATCGAATACTGCTCGCGCTTGATCTTGTGCTGTCGGCGCAGAGTGCGCGTCAGTTCCAGCTCAACTAACAAACAATCGCAAGGGGGGTTGACTCACATAGTCCTCATTGGGAGGCGCAACAGCGTTGATGAACTCGTCCGGTCCCAGATACAGCTCGCCGGTATCGGCATCCTTGATTGCATGGCTGTTGAAGCGGGCCTTGGTCTGAAGAGACAGGTGCGGCTCCTCGGCCTTGGAGCCCACGAGGGTGCCCTTGACCGCCTCCTTCACCTGGGCGACCTTGGACATGATGGCGGTCGATTGACGTGATCCAAAGCCAAAGGTTCACAGAGGCACAGCCACCGGTCGGGGTGGTGCCCAATTGGTCAAAGGGGAGGACAATTGACAAAGTCGGTCGTGATCGCAGTTGGTGATCAAGGGTGAAGACGTGGTTATCGCGCAAGCTGCGGGGTAGCTTTGGACAGTGTCGGAACCTCTGGAGACTCGTCTGACCGCCAGAGAGGAACTGGGGAAGTGAGTCAATCGACCTCGGTATCGATCGGAGGAGCTGTGTGTGCGCAAACGAGCGCGAGGGAAATAAAATGTCCAGAGCTATCACGCGGCAACGCTAAGCTTGGCGCGCGTATTAAAGGGAGGTTAGATGGGAAATCCGATCAATGCTTTTTCGTTGCAGAAAGGAGGCTGGACGATGGATCACGATGCCATGTGAAGCCGCACCGATTTGCACCGAGGGACTTGCACGAAAACTGAACTAGGGGACCCAAGTGTGGAGGTGGAGATGGATCTCTACAGAATCTGGGGAGAGGGAAAAATTCGCGAATTTGTGAAGCTTGCGCCGAACACCGGCTGTCCACTCCCGATATTTTTAATGGGTCCCTCAAAAATTTCGCGCGCTTCGCAGCCTTCCCGCAGGCACGGTTCCATCCGTTACACAACAGATTTCAGGTGGGGGTTGTCGTTGACCATGCACGGGCCAGCTGAGCGGCTTTGACAGACAGATCGCCTCATCGCGTGCTGAATTTAGCCGCGGGATGGAAGCGACACATTGGGACTAGCCTGGTGGCTTGACCCCGTCAGTCGATCATCCGGTAGGTTCCGAAACGGATGAACGAAAAGCTTGTTGCGACGATCACTAGGTGAAGATGGCTGCTGAACACAATGGCTGCCATTTGGTGCCTGAGAATGCTCGTCGGACGGCATTTGGGCAGTTTCAGGGGCTACGGAGATGCAGGAGGCTTGGGATAGTGGCTGTATGTTACGATGGAAATGTGGTTATGCTGCGATCACCCGGATTTTTGCAGCCAAGCTCAGGAATAGAGCCAGTCATACTCAGTTGCGTAGCAATACCATCTCACAAATGTAAGGACTTGATCCGCATTTCTATTGGTGACCTTACTTCGCCTACGCGCCTAGAGGCAGCCATGGGATGCTAGTATTTCTCATTTTCATAAGGAAATTGAAAGATCAGCAGCCCACCAAGCGCCATCTAAAGCACAAAATTATGAAGGTACAAATGTAGACCTCTAGAAAGTATCCGAGGCATTCTCCAATGCCTGTAACTCCGGACCCCATTGATCACAAAACCACGAGACCGCCCAATATGCCGAAAGCCAACCTGTTTTACCAAACGCCGTGGAAAACTGGCTCGCTCGCCAGCGCCGTAAACCGTAAATCCTGCTTGCCAAGAGCAAGACCAAGACAAAAGGAAAAAAGCCGGGGGAATCCGAGTCGCAAAGAACAGAATGCCGTGCGGTCATCACTTCGTAAGAGGTGTTGCTAATAATGGTGGTATCGTAACTCCGGAAAGAGATCCTGGGAGGTCCGGCAGCCAAGACGGCTACAGCCCACGATATGTCTCGCGGGAATCCTTGCAAAGGCCAGCGAGCTGGCGCCAACTGCAAAAAAAGTGCCCCCAGGGATATTAGTGGTCGTTCGAGTACATATGTTGTGTGGCGAATGAATACTGGAGCGAACGTCTAGATCGCCGCCAGGCCCAAGTCTATGTCGTAAAACGAACCGAATTTCCGGACTCCGATGAAAAGGTCTGTCAGTTCCGTGCCGTAAGCCCCAGGGCCACGGCGCGACGTTGACAAGAACCCCAAAAGATGTGTGCGCGATGAATGAATACAGAGAGTCAAAGACGACCAAGTCTCTCACTTGAGTGGCGTGGCGTGAATGGCCTTAGTTCTCGACCGTGACAAGGCTGGCAGCCTGGACTACCACGGCCTCATCAACATACTCTCCAGCTCTGATCAAGGGAGTGGTCGAAGGCAGCGAAAGCCTGAAGCCCTTGACGATCTCGCCCTCGACATACAGAGACGCCTTTTTGTACTTGGCAGTGGCGTACTTCTCGAAGACGGCAAGGTGGTGCTTGCGCGCATCCTGGCAGCAGTCCAAAATCAGGGTAACGAGAGGCTTGAGTTGGGCCATGGTGTAGCCAGAGTAGTGGACATGGGCCGGGGACTGTTCATGTTAGCATGAGGCCATAAATCGGGGATCGACAGGCTTACCCAGTTGCCCTTCTTCAACATGAAGCGCGACAGGCAGTGAGCACCAGCGGCAAGGTAGCTCGGGGTGCATCCGACGAAGCGCTCGTCCATGATGGTGACCTCCAAGAAATACTTTGCGAGCGTGCGCGTCTCCAAGTCATAGTCGTCCGCCTTGCTAATGCGGCGGAGGAAGCTCATTGGACCAGGCCAACCGAGCTCGAACTGCAGCATACTAAGCATGAAACGCTCCGCCTTAAGGATCTCCTCGACGGTGTAGCCTGAGTCGACCATGTACACGATCTCTTGGACCGAGGGACAGTTAATCTCCTCATACTTCGCAGCAACAAAGATCGCCGTGGCGCCGACGAGCTGAAGCTTGTTGAGCGACACAATCTTGACCGACAAGAAACGGTCGATGTAATTGACCGTCAAGAACAGGGTCTCGGGAAGAAGGTTGAAGCGGCAGTGAACTTGGACGAGCCAGTCCATGAGGACAGACCGCATCGACCACTGAATCTCGGTCTGGATGTCCATGTAGTGAGCGTTCGGCATCATCGATTTCTGGAACAAGTTAGCGTGGGTCGACAACGACAGGACTCAACATACCTCGAGGCTGCGCATGTACTCAAAGATCTCCTCGCCGTACTCGGCCACCATGCTGACGTCCCAAGCCTCCTCCTCGATCTCCTCTTCGGTTTGGTGGTCCAAAACGAACTGCTTGGCCTGCTCGAGCTCCTTCTCAACTTGGGTTGTGATCTTGGGCGCTATGAGGGTCGTCACTCCACCTGTGGTGTTATCGCCATGAGAGTAGGAATGAGCCGTGGTGTAGCCGTGCTCGTCATACAGTTCGGGGTCCTCATCCTCGTCCCAGTACTCCTCAGGCTCGGACGGCGCCGAGAGTAGAGAAGGGGCGGCGACGGCCTGGGGCGCGGCTTCGAACTCGACGTGTACTTGTTTAACCTTGAGTTCTGCTGCAATAGAATCCTTCTCTGGCGAGGCGTCGAAGTCACCACCCAACTGCTCGACAGCGTCCTCGTAGGCCGCCTCAGTGATGTCATCAGGCAAGTCGACCTCGTTCTCTACGTCGACAATTTTCTCGCACTTGTTAAGGTACCGGCTTTGTGTCTTGCGCAAGGCAGGTTGCTCGGTGCGGAGCTGAGGCTGGCTCTTGTAATGGCGCGGATTCTTAGTCGGCCTTTCATTCAACAAGGCCGAGTCGTCTACAGACGCGACATTCACATCCCTTTCGAGATACACGGCTGTGGCTTTCTTTGCAAGGCTACCCTTGACAAGGGTCTGGCTGATCGAGGTGGTCGAGGGCTGAATGCTTGTCGAGTAGGTGCGCAGAGGCCTCGTGGCCTGGTTCGCGGTATTGACAACAGGGCCCGTGGAGAGGTACTTGGCCCCCGTAAAGGAGGCCCTCGAGGCAGCAGTGCTCTTCGTGTAGTTGTCGTCTTTTGCGACGTGACCATTCTCCTTGTCATCGACGCGACTGTCGCGCGCGTTGATTGCGGCAACAGCCGACTTGACTTGATGCTTGGAGCCGAACTTGCCAGCAACATCTCCCATGGTTCTTACAGTGTTGCTGACGTCGCCAAAAGCCGTCCGCTTGGGCGGGGCGTTGAGGGTGCCCGTGATAGCCATGTTCTTGAGATTGCCCGTAGACTTGTGGCGCTGGTGGCTAGACTGTTTCGCCGTTATGAGGTTCTCGTTGCCCGAAACGGGATTTTGAAGACCGCGCAGCGGGCGGAGGGGCTGTCGAACGCGTTGGTTAACTCACTGTCAGGAAAAACAAGGAATAATCTGACGAAGAATTGCGCAGCTGAAGGCTTTGCAGGTCTTGTGTTTGTGGAATGGTTTTGGTTGGAGTGGATTGGAAATGAGAATCGGAGATTGGAATGAATTTGGAGCTTACCTTCGCGTCCATTTTTGGCAAGAAGTCAAGAGTTCCTGGTTGAGATTGCTGGTGCACGACCCACGCCGGGATGGTTCAAAAAAAAAAACCGTCGAGGCAAGACCGACCAAAAAGGAAGACAAGCAACTTCTACACCTTTGTCGTTTGTGAGGAGAAAGAAACGCGGTCGAGACTACAAGACAAAAGCTCCCACGAATTGGGTTGACCAGTGGAAGAGGGGAAGGAGACTGCAGTCTCCCTTTGGTGGTAAAATGGATTCGAGGCGCGTCCGGAAAATCGAGTATCGGACAGAAACTGTTTTTCCCTCTCAACTGGTTGCTACTCGAAGGCGCGGGGAAGGAGCGCGTCCGCTTTTTATCCCAAGTACGGCGACCTTGGGACGACGAGATCGAAGTTCAGTGGTGCGTCGAAATTCTGGTCGGCGACGGGATGGAAAGAGTGGACACGGTGCAAGCGACGCGCCTTACAGTTGAGCCCTCAGTCCATACATGAGAAAGTATGATCGATAACTGCTGCGATGGGTGCGCCTTTGCCGAACGTGTCAGTGGTGCTTGGAGGTTGCCGTTCGGGAGTTGCAGTGGTTGCAGCAAAATATCTGAGGATCGCAGACGGAACTGTTATGCCTTCAGCTCTGTTTATTGACGAGCAGCATGTGTATAAACATGGCAGTCACCACGAAGGGTTGTGGCACGTGCCATCCTTGTAAGCACCCACATTCTGGTCGTTCCGGGCGACCATTCTTCCGGCTCCGCTAAAATGACGTAGCCACTTCTGACCTCGCGGTGTGGACCAATCCGTCGCGTCAACTTTGAGGAATGGCAGGAAACATTCAAACTTTGCACTCCGCGCATCAGGCTCGTAAACCCTTTATATATCTTCCCAAACACTACTCGCATTATATAAAGCCTGTCTAGTGATTTTTAGACGCTTATTCAAAGACTAATGCTGTCAAAGTCTCGACTGATGGGAACCACCTGCTGCCTGTCGAAACGCGCCAAGGCGGGGGACGGTAAAACGCCAGCCCCCCGCGCTCTCACGTGAGTTTTCCCAACCATCCAAATCTGCACCGTGACTGCGATTTAGGCCGCAACGAGAACTTCAACCCCATCAAAATCAATCATGGTTTGGGGGAAGGGCTGGGAGAGATCATGCGACGGGGAATCGCTTCCTTTCTTCCGGGCTTGCGGCCAAACCCGAGGTTTTGGCGGCACAGTGGCACCAACACGGTGGATGGCCAGGCAGTGGAGCGCTGAAGACGGCCTGTTCGAACGACCGTCCTTGCCGACCAGTAAAATCGTAGTCGCAGTCAAACATGAAGCACATTGTTTTGATGTTTTGGTCCAGGGGATGATTGACGCAAGCCGTCTGGCCGGAGCGTGTTCTGGAACCAAAACATGAACCTGTTGCAGAAACACAAATCCGCCGCAACCCCTCACCTCGCCAAAATGCTCAGAAGCCGAGCAGCCCACCATCCCGATCTTGGCTGTCCCGGGATACCAAACGTATTCCGCCCTTTGCGCTGCGTCTATCTTGCGACATCGCGTCCCGCGCATTCGATATCCGGGATCCCACCATCTTATCCAGATAAAACGGGCGATACACGACCTCTCCGGGACTAAGCACGCCAAGTATGCTGGCAGCGGCCGGGAAATGTGGTGGTGAAATCCACACCTGTCGGATCTGTGATCTGTGCAGGTGTCGTGTGGTTCCTTGGGCGGTTCGCTACGCAGCGGAATATAGTGCTCAATATGCTACTCGAAAAATATCCTTGTTGCCTCTTCTCGTCGATGAGTGGTCGCTCACGTACCAGCGTGTCGAGTGGCAAACTAGGAACAAAACACATGTGTGTGCGCCCACAAGCTGACCTGCAGTCTCTCATGTCGCAATGAGGCGTCGGTTGACGGTGTTCGCGCATTCGGGGTGTGGCACCCTTGGATCGATGGCACCCGTCGATGAGTCGATAGGGTCCACAGTCCATCCCAACGTTTTCCGACACTTGTCCCAAGTCGACATCGCTGTCTATGTCGACCAGCCATGCGCATTTTCAGCCACCGACAGGCCATGACGATAAAGTAAGGAAGAATGCGACAACCTGGGGTTGCAGCCGGGGCAAGTCTCGCGGTCGCAGATCGGCAGCACGAAACGGGTAAAGGGTGGAAAGATGGATGGCTGGCGCAGCGCAGCGCACGACAGTCCGGGACAGTTAGAGGCTCGAGAGGATTGGCCCAAGCCATCAAGGTGAGAGCACCAACATCTGGCCTTCCGCCACCGCACAAAGACAGCCCAGTGCGGGTCACCTGTTCACGTATCGCTACAACTACCGGAAGCTATGGGCAGACAAGGAACTCTAGATGCAACGAAACGCATGAAGCGATGGCCGGCGGGCCAGGACGAAGCGAAAGCCCAAGCTTCCGTCTGAATGCGGGGTCTCGTTGTTTTGCGCCTCGAGTGTCCATTCACAAAGGCAAGTCCACCCGATGCGAATCATGGCACTCGACGACGTCGCAGCGAAAGAATGCGCCCTCCTTATGTAATTGAGATGGGAAGGAATGGAGGGACCTGCAAGCCGGGTACTCGCGTTTTTGCCTTTTTGCGCGGCGACGGTCTGACACTCCAAAAGGTTGGTGTGTCTCCCACGAGGTGATTTGATGCAGCATGCATTTGAAACTTGCTGCCAGCGCATCGAGCCGTCCTTCCCAATCTTCAATAAACCAGCTCCAAGCTGCCCAGCTGCCGGCTTTTGCACGCCCAAAGCGACTGTCTCCCCCATTCTACCAATCCTTTTGCCATTGGTTTGCTCTGCAGCTCTGGCGAGTCTAGGTCGTTCTCCCCGGAATCTGTCTCCTCAGTTGTGAGGGCCCTGGCCCTTCCCGAAGCTCTTCCCCTTCGGGAGACAAGGAACAGGCAAAAGTACAGGATCCGTCGCGAAGCTGCGACCTTGCACCGCACGACTCGTGGCACCTGTCTCGATGCTTGGAAGCTGTCTCCGGTCGGCGATTCGGCGGCTTAACAGTGTCACATCTTTACATTTCTTGGTGAATTGCAAGTGTCGAACAGACTGGAATATTTGGGCAGTCTTGCGTCTCAAAGCAACAGCGCGGCGCTGGCAGGTCATGTTGACCCCATGCCAGGCACTGGACATCGACAGCCGGACCCCTGTTCCTGCTCCCGGGAGCGGCTGTCATTGGCTGGGTCGCCTCCAGGGCGGCCGCGGCGGCCAGGTGGGAGTTCGTTGACTTGTCTGGCGCATTCTCGTCCAGTGCCTCTGGTGGCCACGGCAAGCCGGTGGAGAGCCAGAATGCCTTATTTGATCCTGACAGCCCGCGACGGGAGATTGTGTGCCCCAAGGCCGTCGAAACATGCGATGCGGCCCGGCCAATGGCCAGAGGCAGGTTTAGCTGGTCATCTGGCCGCCATTGGAAGAGACCCGCGGCAGCAAAGCCGAGAACGAACGACGTAAAAGCGCGCAGCTCTTTCAGCGGAACTCCACTCCACACCACACCCCGAGCAAACCCTTGTCGCTTGTCGGGCGGCCATTATGTGTGAGAGGCAATGTGAGCGCTCAACTCGACGTCCGGCTATCCAGAAACGGCGAATTGCGACTGCAACTCCCAGGACCCTTTGGCGCCGACCGGAGCGTACTCGCGCTGAACTAGGCGGCCCCTCGATAGAGGAGCGGCGCTCTCGCCGAGTCGATCTCATGTAGCAGAAGGCCCTCCTAACCTTCTAATCTTGGGTAACCGCGCATACCATACTGTTCTTAGCCCACGATGACTTGCGCGCGGTCGTTGCGCTGGCGGCGAGACTCGTTAGCTCTCTGTTTCTGCTGCTCTGGCGGGCTGCTTAGAACGTAGGATGTGCGGAGCGTCTATGTATGCGCACCACCCTCACACTGCAACGGCCCCCGCGCTCCCGTCGCTAGCAGCGACGAGTCTTCACAGCCGATCTTGCGGATGGAGCCCTTCACTGGCGGATCCATCAAGCAGCAAGTACCCGATCGCCCAGTGCAACAAGGTTTGCGACAAGCAGGCGCATCACCTATCGACAACGGCAAGGCGCACTGATGGATACCCAATGCCACTCAATGACAGCCACTGCAAATCGCAAGTAGAAAAACTTGATCATAGACTCCCGTTCTCGCCATTTTGAGATAAGAGAGCGCCAAACGCACCCCAGCTGTGGCAGGCAAGGGTGTGTGTGGTGGGTTGATGCAGGCGTCTTGGCCGTGCGAACAACGGGAACTGAATGGATGCGATCGAAGGCGCACCAGGAGGGTGGAAAGGAAAATGAAGTACGCAATCCAAATAGAATCAAACGCAGACAATTGTCAGGCAATAGGCCTGCAAAACGGCAGTTCCCTGCGTTATGACGCCGAAGCGCTGTGCAGAGGTGCAAGCTGGTGGCAGGAGGTGTGCTGTGGCACAGTGTTGAGTCGACAGGCCAAGGCCAGGTAGTGTGCGATTACCGGCATCTGCCTTTTAATGCAGATTCTTGCGACTCCTCCATTCTCTCCCACGCACAACCTCGGAATTGTTCGACTCGAGCCATCAAACAACCCCAAGCCCGCCTGGTAAGTCATTGTGATCTTGCATGCGACGTCTTGCATCCATCCCTTCGTCCTCCTCGCACTCCCATGGTCCGAATTTGGCCCTACCGCTCCCTCGTCGCTGACCTTCATCTGCTCCAGGCCGTCCGGGTTTGTGTGCGAGAGGAGGTCTAGACTGAAGCCATCCGTCGAGCAACAACACCACTCTTTGGGCATTTTGGTAAGTGATCCCGAGTCCCTCGTCCCATGCGATCGAAAATCCGCCCCGGTCATCAGCCTCGTCTTTACCTCTTCCATTGCACTTGTCGTTCCCTGGGAGGAGTGGTGCGGCATTCCTCAATGCGCTCCACGCTCAACTACCATTCAGCACCCCCAGCCAGCCAATCGTCCCCATCCCCTTTGCTATTGATCCAATATCAACCTCCAGAGAAGCTAACTTCTATCACTTGCTCACAGACTACCGTAAAGCGATTGTCCATCGACCACTGTGCACCGACTCCTGCACAGTCGACCGCTGCGGCGTCTCTAGGCGGTGACCCAACCCGGGACCGTCCGGCGACATCGCATTTTGCAATACACACTCCTCCTCCTACCAACGGCATCGCAAGCCTCTGCGCCTTGTGGCCTGGTATGGAATTATCAGGTCCTGCGTCGATTGCGCCCGAACAGGACCACCCGTCGCCCACAGCCTCCACCCTCGGCTCCTCCGCCTCTCCCGACGTTCGATATCCTTACTACCCATCACCCGCACAAGAAAGAATACCACAGGGTACCTCAACAACCGGTATTATGACCGCTTCTTCCCTTGGGGGTGCGGCCGCCGCACCGTACGGCAGCGTCTCGCCGCGCACCGACAAGCGCCCAAGCCGAGCCCTCACATTCGTGCTCAAAATTCACAACGACGATCGGGCGCGCTTGCCCCTGCGTGTGGCTATTTACCCACATGATACTACTGAGTCCATTGTTACCACAGTCAGGAATTTCTTTGGCATTTATTCGGGGCCAGGTGCCACATCCCGTCTCGTTTTCGAGAACGAGAACGGGGAGGCACTCATCGCACAGTACGAAAACTTCCGCGACAAGATGACAGTCTTCGTCCAGGTGCTTGACGAGATTCCCGACCTGAACGGCGGCTTTCCCGGCCATTTCCGGTCGCCATCTATTGGTGCGCCCCTGTACAATGACTACTACGCAATGCAGGCGCCGCAATATGCGCCTTACGTCTCTCGCCCGGGCTCCGGTGCATCGCGCGTCCGTAGCCCTTCTCCGAACGGTGGGCGTGGACGTCGCAGTCTCTCGGCGGGCATGAACCAAGCGGGGAGCAAGAAAGGCCGCTCCCGATCCGCCAAGAGCCGTGCGAACGGCTCCCAAACCAACGGCGATGACATGAATGGCTACAGCAGCGGGAACGACGCTCCCGGCTCTTCTTCTGGGAAGTCCAAAGAACAGCTTGGCAATACCGAGATCAGTGTTGAGAACATTGTCGAGGGTGGCCGTCGCAAGCGCGCCAAGTTTGAGAGCTCTGTAAGCGCCAGATTTGGACAGCGACAGGGTAGCTGCCAGATACTAATAATATCTCCTCCCAGGAACTTCCGCTCTTTGCGCCGCCACAGATGCCGGCAGCAACCTCGAATGCCTCGGCCTCGCCGGCCCGGCGCAACGACCAGCACAGAAACTCGCTGCCCTTTGTCCACCCGGGACAAAATCCCTTCACAAACGCCCAGGTGCTTCATTCCCCACAAAGCTATTCGCATGGGTATGCCCATCCTGGGATGTATGCCACCCCAGGCGTCGACTCGCGTCGAGCTTCTGGGTTCCGCGGCGGGGTGATGCCCACCCCGGACCCTACGGTCGGCAGCTGTATGTCTGAGGAGGATAAGGATGTCGCCATGCAGCTTATGCGGTTGGGCGACATCTCCAACATATCCCACGGACGCACTTCAGCCTCGACATTGGATGACACGTTCAGCGGGAGAGCCGATGCCGCCTCGTCAACAGGCGCCACAAGCGATGCCGAGGACGATGGCGAAGACGAAGCCCCTCCACCCCGGAGACAGAAGCTCGACGCCGCCGGCCATCACAAGAAGACATTCAGCACTACAGACGCACATTTTGTCGGCCCCATTGAGAGCGTCGAGACCAGCGATAACGACGCCGACTACGATGACACACCAGAGCATGGCTCCATGGCCGCCCCGAGACTCAAGAGCCCTAAGCAAAAGTCCAGCTCAATCAACGGTTCAAAGCCGCGCACGCAATTACCGAAGCTCAAGACCACCAAACAGGCCAAGCCCAAGCTCAAGAAGGCAGCCAGCACCGGGCCCATGTCGCCAGCGTCGCTCCCAGCCTCGCGCAAACAATCCATCGCATCCAACCCGGCCATGCCCTCCATGCCCGGCGAGGACGAGCAACCCGACCTTTCGACAAAGCCGCGCTGCCAGCGCTGCCGCAAGAGCAAAAAGGGATGCGATCGTCAACGGCCGTGTGGCAGATGCCGCGACGCTGGACTCTCTGCCGAGATGTGCATTAGCGAAGATGAGGGCAATGGCCGCAAGGGTCGCTATGGCAGACACATGGGCGTTCCGATCAAGACGGATGAGATGCCGGCGCCGGATGCGCTCCTACCGGCGGCACCTATTGCTACAGCCGCGGACGTTCTGGCACCCATGTCCGGCGCGCTCGACAAGAATGGCAAGAAGCGCAAGCGGTAGGCAATGCAGGCGCCTATTGGCCTGCGGCCGGTCGACCTGACTCGAAGATTGGCATGCATGGGTAATGATGGACACACCGCTCTTCCCCGGATTCGAGGACAGCCACGACAACAACACGTCACGTTCGCCAAGGCCAAATCAGTGATTTGACAAGTTATTCTACCATTGCCCTTCGTCACTGGAAGATTTACATGAAGCTCTTATAATTTGCCGCTTTATCACTACATTCGGCATCCACTCTTTAGACTTGGGGGACAATCATCCGGAACGGAAGATCTGATGGAAATGGGATGAATGGAATGGCGTTCTTCCGAGGGTCTCACAATTCCCATCTCCTGTCCGGTTATTATTTTTGGGTGTCTCGTTTTTCAGGGGCAACGGAGGTTGCCCACTAGTGTCCTACGTGGAGTAGAAAGACCGCAGACGCTGCGGATGGAAATGGGAGAGTTAGCAGGAATAAAAGGGGTTGGCTGGGACACGGAGGTGGGAGTCTGAGGAGTTATGGTCCGGGTGGTGTGTTCGCTTTGATGGCTGTGTTGTGTGCGCAAAGTTTTGAAGGATTTTGTTTGCAATCCCTTTTTCCTGCTGTTGTTGCTGGGAAGCCGCATTTGATGAGCTTCTCCTGCGGTAGTATGGATGTCAGAAGCGGTGGTAGTTGGCAGCGAGGAGAGAAAAGCGTGCTTGGTATCTGGTTGCTGTCGCGAGTGAGTTGTGTGTGATGATGGTCCGACGGGGTTTTTACGTCTCTCTGTCTGTTTTGTTCTGGTTTTCCTTGTATCCTGTGCGCTTGGTTGCTACTGACTCAAAGTTCGTCTGCTTGCGCGATTCCGCTTTCCCTTGTGGTGTTTGGTCAGGATGGGTGGCGACGGCAGTCTTGATTGTTCATGGTGAGTTGGGGAAATGAAGCATGATATTCAAATTCTTTTTTATCTTATCTCTCTTCTCTCTTGGCTGGACATATCGGCAGATAGTTCGAGGCTGTAGTCAAATAAATGAAACAAGAATAAATGAAGCATGTGTCCAGAGCGACAAAGCATCCTGCTTCGAAACATCGTTGCGCATTGCGCCGGATGGCTGTGTTTCATACGCCGCAGCATTCCTGGCCCAAACCACGGTTCCAACTTTACGGGATCCCCTCCTCGACGTGCCGAATCAATGTCTTCTGGAAATAATCCGTTCAAACGCTTTGGCGCAAAAATCTTCGCCATCAGAACATCGCAAAGTTCACAATCGCAAAACTCTGTGGGTCCAGCACACAGCACAGTGCCAACCCGTTCAAACAAACTTTCCGCGCTATACCGCGCTCGGCTCTAGCCGCGTCCCGCTAAAGGGCTTTGCAAGGTGGGGTTGGTCACTGGAGAACCGAACCGAGTAAAAAAAAACAAACAACCCCGCGTCTGTTTTTCTGCGGGTCCTGTCCGCCTTCCGCTTTCGGTCGGGTACGTCATGATTCAGGGCTCTTGATTGGTTGCGGATGGATGGCCGTGCGGTGGCAAGGGTTTTGGCGTGATAAGACATGGATAAGGGTTGTTGGTGGGGCTCGCGCCGCGGCGCGACGGTGGGATGGATCGGATCGGAAATGTGCAGGGTTCGGATTGGACAGGGGTGCTTGCTGTTAGTGGGTGCCCACCGCTGGTTTGGGTCGGTGACTCGGAGGTGGTCGGAGGCTGGGATGGCGTGATGGCGTTGGGTTTTTTTCGACAGCTTTTTTTAGTGGTTGAGGAGAGCCGGTGATACCCATGGTGGAAGGTTTGGGTTGTGATGAGTCCTGTGACGCATGTCGTTTTGGTGTTGTCGACTTTTGGATAGGAGGCAGGGGGCGAGAACGTCCACCCGCCACGATGAAGCCCTACAAAACTCATCAGATTTGCGAAGAAATGCTGTTACAAAATGCGGTTTGCTTGTTCGCTCAACTTCGCTATGCTTGCGTCCCTTCAAGGGCTTGCGTCCCTTTAATGACACTGGGGCAGTAATTTGAGCCATAGCGACCCATCACTAGGTCACGCACTTTAAAGCACCATTGTGAATCTTGAAGACACGCTATCTGCTGGTCCAGGCATTTTCAGGATCAAACTGGGGAGTCTGTGACATATCGTTCAACGGAGATCATGGCTTGACTTGAATCTCGCCGCTTCCTCCTCATCAACTTTGTGCCATATCGACTTTAATGAAACCTTCGTCCCCAACCTCAACCTTAGGCTATAGGTGGTGGCTTGGAGTGTCTTGATTCACCAGGTATCAGAGAAAGTGAAATTATGTTGTTTGTCGATTTCAAATTCAGCGTTTCAAAATCTCAGACTGATGTCACCATGGTGAGGCGTCTGGATGACTTTTCGGCCACAGATGAAAGACCACAACATCTATCACGCCGCTCCTTGAATTTGAATTCAACGCTCTATGCTATACATTGTGTCTTGGAGAGCACCATGAGGGCCTGATCCAGCCACTTCAAGCTTCCGAACCTGAGAGGTTGCTCGTCACACAGGCAAACTCGTCGATGATCGAGAGGCACCCACATATTTGGATCATTGTTTGATTCTCAAATCAAAGAAATGCAAGCTACTCGATGAATGCCGGATATCCGGGTCACCCAAATCAGAATCGCAATCAACTTCTCATTGATATGATGGGGTAAGGGATTGCTTCATTGTGCGAAATCAGTACGTAACTCGCCCAGGGGTTGCGACACTCTGTTGGAGGGCAAGTGCGAATAACGGCGGTCTGGACTCTGGAAGGGCCGCTTACCGCTTCTTTCAGTTTTCTGTGGTCTGCTGACTGGGCACGGTTGCAACTTCCAATCGTAATATTGCCCTTTTGCATGAATGAGTTGACTTTTCCCCATTGTCTGTTCTGGACCTCTCGGGATGTTCTAGTCCCTCGCCAATTTTGATGTTGTGTTAGACTGCGAATCGCATCGTTTATTCCCCATCTAAAGGTGTGCCAGATTGCTTTGGAACCCCCATTGCTTGGCACCTTGAACCCCTCTCGCTGATTGCGATACATCGTTGACGTCAGGCCACATAACAACCAACTTGACAAAGGTTTATATCTCCCTAACCGCCGAGACTTCTTCCGGCGAACGGATATTGTGAAAACCGGATCGTGATAATGTTCATTGAGCAGTAGGATGACTAGATCCTACGGCCCACATGGTCGGCGCCCTCCAAACGACTCCCTGTCATCGGGTAGCGGCCCCGAGAGAACGACGAAGCATTTCAGAAACGGAAAGGGCGCAGGATTGGACAACCCCGCTACCGCGGCAACGGTCCGCTGCCGATGCATCGCCGGACAGTCATCCCCGGAATCGAGAACACCAGCTGACCAGGAGCCGCATCCGGTTCATGCAGCGCCGGCAGCCTCGAGGCGATCGGAAAGGGCGACCAGTGGCCGGTTTACATGGGGAGGGCGCAGCGATTTCGGCGGCCGGGAACAATGGCCTGAAAAGTGGGACGTGTACTCGGCAGGGCGGCGGGAGCTAACGCGGCTTCCGTCGACCGGCGGGTGATAGGGCACCGAGGGGCATGCAGTGCTAACATGGGCTTGATAAGAAATTTGAGAAACAGGTGATGGGAGGTGATGGATTTATTCGATGGCCGCCCTCGATAATAGGGACTTGGGAGCTCCTTGACTTCATCGCTCGTCGCGCTGGTTCTAAGAGCTTGACATCAACATCACAATGGCCGACCTAGTCACGGAAAAGCGCAGCGTCATCGTCAGGCCCTCTCAACTCCAAGAGTCGGACACCGAAAATGCACTTTCTCCCACCGATTCCCCTCCCGAATTCCAACCCCCGGATGGCGGCCTTACAGCATGGACCCAGGTGCTCGCCGGGACCCTCGTCAACATGCTCTCCTGGGGCTACCCCTCCGCATTTGGTGTTTTCCAGCTGTACTACCGCGACACTCTTGGTCTCCCAGAAGCCCAGATATCGTGGATCGGCTCTGTCCAGACCTTTCTCGCCTTTATGACATGCACATTCTCGGGTCGGCTCGCCGACGCCGGCTACATCAAGTCGACTACCACCGCGGGGGCTTTCCTAATTGTGTTTGGCACCTTCATGACCAGTCTTGCGACAGAGTACTGGCAGATCTTCCTGGCGCAGGGGTTGTGCACAGGGCTGGGGCTTGGTGTGATGTTCATGCCGCCACTGTCGTTGATCGGAGCCTATTTCCAGGAGAAGAGGAGTTACGCGCTTGCTGTGGCAGCAACGGGGACGGGCCTTGGCAGCGTGGTATTTCCGGCAATGATCCAGTATCTGATTCCGTCGGTTGGATTCCCGTGGGCGGTGAGGTGTGCTGGGTTTGTGGCACTGTTCATATCGGTGGTGTCCATTGCGATGTTGAGGCCGGTGTTGGCGCCGAGGAAGTCGGGGCCATTGGTGGAATGGAACGCGTTCAAGGAGCTGCCATACGTCTTGTATGCACTCGGGGCCTTTTTGTTCTTTTGGGCGCTGTACTTTGGGCTGTTTTTTGTGAGTTTCCCATGCTGCTCCTAGTTCTGGACACAGCTGACCAACTGACCAGATCAACGCATATGCCCGCAATGTCGCAGGTTTCTCGACCACTGACTCTGTTCAGCTCCTTTTGATCGTCAACGGCTTGAGCATCCCCAGCCGACCGATGATGGGCTACATTGCCGACAAATGGACCGGGGCCATCAACGCATACGCAATCTCGACCTTCCTCCTAGGTGTCATGTCCTTTCTGTGGATTCCTGTCAACTCACGCGCTGGGATGTATGTGTTTGCCGTCTTCTTTGGCTTTGTCTCTGGTGCGGCGCAAGGTGTATACGTCGGCTCTCTGGCAAGCTTGACCAAGGACCCGCGGAAGATGGGAACTCGCTTTGGGATGTGTTGCAGCATTGTCGCGTTTGCTACACTCGCCGGGCCGCCTACAGCGGGGGCTATCATTGACCAGTCCGGCGGTGACTTCCTCTGGGCGCAGGTCTGGGCTGCGCTGGTGATTGTGTTGGGAGCGGTGGCTTTGGTGGCTTCAAGGTGCTCAGCTGTGGGATTAAATTGGAGGGCGAAGATTTGAAGAACGACTTGGAGATGGAGTGGAAGCATTGAACGAAGGAATCATGATCAGAGCTTGCGATGTGCGTATTGGTGGTGGGGTTGCGTATCGGCTATGGGTAGGCAACCGGCAAGTGACGGCACTATATATGTGCACGGAGGAGGAGTCCTTTCAAGTTGGACTCACCATAGTACCCTTCTATGGCCGAGCGGCCGAGCGGAAGTAGCGGTAGGTACCCTACTATTAGCCAGCCAGAAACCGCAACGGTTTCGATAAGGTGCTCCGTTCGATTCGTCTTCGAGTCGGTAAATCCGCGTGCCTAAGCTTTTGCCAATTTTTTGAACCTCGCGCAAGCACCCCTGGCGTCCCTGTTCTTAGGTCATGGGCGTTCAGCTAGAATACGGACTGCTGGAAGGGAGAACCAAACAGTCGATCAAATAATGTGGACGCGTGACAAAAATAGTGACAATGTTTATCCGATGTCTATTCCTCGGCAGGTCTAAAGTCTTGATACCTCCCCGAATGGATCGTTCTGGTATGCCTTCTCGGCCTCCGCATAAGCATCGTAGCTGTACAAGAACGCCTGGATCTCCGGGCACGTCCAGCGGCTTGGGAACGGCGCCTTGACTTCCTTGCCCAGCATGCTGAGGAAGACCTCGTCGCGCTTCTCCTGTGCTTCCCCATCCTCCATATGCGAGTCGTCCCTCTGCTTGAACGTTTCCAGCTGAATCTTCATCCCTCTCGGCATTCTCAAGTCCTGGTACATCCTCGACACCTTGGGCAGCTGCGTCGCCATCTCGCTTCTCCTCACCTTGCCTAGCAAGTGCCCCAACGCCGCTCCATCCTCTAAACTCGAATTGGCCCCCTGCGCGAGATACGGCAACATAGGGTGACAGCAATCGCCAGCCATGAAGAACGTCCCCTTCTTGTTCGCCCACTCCTCCAATGCATCCAGCCACATCAGCTTCCACTTGTGCACCCCCTTCACCTGCCTCAGGAACTTGCCCACCAACGGATCCCAGCCCTTGAACTTATCCCTCATCTCCTCCAAATCGCCCTCTAACTTGACCACCTCCTCAGGCAAATCATCCGGACACAAAAACACTAAATTATACACGTCCCCACCCCTTACCGAATACCCGACCGCGTGACTCTTGGGTCCAATCCAGAACCGTACCGTCGGATCCTCCACAACCTTCCTCAACTCCTCACTATCCTCCCCCTCCAGCTCATCCACGCTCAACGTAATCCGATACGCCAAATCCCCCGTCAGCACAGCCGGACTGGGTCGTCCAACAAACTGCGGCCGAATCTGGCTCCACAACCCGTCGCTCAACAGCACCACATCACCCTGTATTACCCTCCCGTCCTGCAAATGCACCCTTCCTTCATCAAAGTCGACCTTCACAGCCCTTGCGTTCAACTTAATCTCAACACCGAGTTTCACGCACTTGTTGATCATGGCCTGCTGCAGGTCAACGCGGTGCAAGTCCCAGAACGGGTGGCCGTAGCGCTCGAGTACCTGCTTTTGCAGGTCCGGCTCGCGCGCGAGCGTCTTTCTGCCATCGTAGCGGTAGACGGATAGGGATTTGGGGATCGCTGCGAGGGGCGCGAGTTGTGGGAGGAGACCCCATTTCGATAGCAACAGAGTTCCGTTGGGCGTGACTTGGAGGCCGGCGCCAACTTCTTGGAGGGCTTTGACTGTTTCGAGGACGGTGACGCGGTGGGAGGGGTTGGCGAGTTTGGTGGAGAGGGCGGCGGCTAGCCCGGCCAGGCCGGCGCCGATGACTACGAGGTGGATTCCCTCGGGGTCCGGGTCGGGGGGAGGGTTGGGCATTTTCGCTTGGGGCTTGAGGGAGGGTATGTGATTGGGATTGGGAGATGTAGTTGTGATGGTGAGATAAGATGAGGCCGCGTTGGGTTGATATCGCGTGAAATGAATGTCTCGCGGTATTAATACACGCTGCGCATGTATCGGCAGTTGAGGCACGTCGCCGTGCAAGAGACCTTTGACTTTGGGGGTTTGGAGCCGTGGTGTACCCGAGTGGAGGGCCGGCCGGATCCAAGTGGGGGACTTCGGGGTGGAAAACGCGGGGAATCATAGGTTCCGAGGGCTTGGATGGGGAGATGATTCGCCACGCGTGCCGGGCCGGCCCCGGCAACGCATGTCGGCTCTGCCACGCACAGTCAAGGGACACCAAAACGTTTACCGTACTGTTTACCCGGAGGGTGAAAGTGGGTATCTAATGCTGCCCATGCCTCTATCAAGGGTCCACCCGGTACGCCTCGTGTCTGTCAGTTGTGCACCTTCCTTAAGTCCGAAAAAAAAAACCGCCCCCGGAATGATGATCACGCGTCCGGATTCTCCAGATCCTCGGAAGCCACATCCCAGCCCTGCTCGTCGTCCCATGTCGGCACCAGCGCAAATGATCCCTGGATTTTGCCCATGCCGTATGCTGCGCCAGAGAACTCCTTGACCTCGCCTTCTTCCAGCAATACGGCACTTGACAAGAAATTGGCCTGGGTACCCGGTGCAAGCAAAAGCGTCTGTCCACCCCAGCTGAGCTCCACCTTTCCGGACTTGCGCACCACTAGGTTGCCGACGAACCCGCCCTCCTTGACAAGCACGCTGTTGTCGTTTTGGGTCTCTTCGCTAGCCTCTTCGCCCTCCTCGGTCTTAACCTTGTCGGCGCCCTCAGTGAGATCAACAGTGACAGGCGCCTTCTTCTGCTGCGGAAACGTGTTATCGCTGCTGTCGTCGTCCTCGTCGTCCTCCGGGTCGGTTTTGATCTTATCGGCTGTCTGTGTTGGGCTTTCGAGAGGCGGCAAAACCGGAGGAAACTGAAAGAGAAACATGTGCCCTTCTAGTGACGTGGCTTCAATGTCCTTCTTGTCGTTGTCGGCTTCGCCGAGAGTAAAAAGCCTGACCATATTCCCCAGGTCCACTGCGAGAAGCTCCTCTTCGGTCGTACTGCTTGATCCCTTGTTCACCTTGGGCTTGTCTTCGGGGATCTGGTCGAGATCCATCATATCGGCGTCTTCGTCCTTAACGGGGGCTCTCTTCTTAGGCAGTGAATGTTCCCAGACCTCCTCATCCCTGGCTGGTTCTTTAGTGGCTGGTCTCTCCTGGTCGACGAACAAGGCATCGTCGTCGCCGCTCGCTGCTGCGCCCTTGTTCTTCGCCTCAATATCGGCCGTGTTGGCAACGGTGAGCTTCTCCTCCTTGTGCTCAATGCGTCTGATGCCCATCGGCAGAGGTGCCTGCCGCGTCCTGCGCTCGAATCCTTGCGAATCCACTGTGATTCCTCTGTTGGGGTCGACTGGTACTGTATATAGCATGTCGGCGTTGATGCGATCGTTGTCCACATAGCCGCTGGATCCGTAACTTCCCTGTCCGCCACCGCTACCACCACCAACTACCCTAGCGTTAGCCAGCTCTCGGCAGCTTTGGTCGTGATGGGTAGACTTACAACTCATTCCTAAGCTCAATGGTCCCAGCGCGGTTGAAGCTCTAAGCGCACCACGCATGAAGCCACCCCGGCCTCGCCCTCGGCCCCTCCCGCGTGAGCGAGTGGCTTTGGCTTCCTCCCTGTAGTACGCCGCATCGATTTTTGCGAAATCTTCGGCTCGCTTCAACCGGTCTTCTTCACCTCGGCGGACGGCTTTTGGCTTGAACCTCATCGTGCGTGTTGTGCCTCGCGCTGGGGCTGAGCTTGCGGCGGGGGCTGCGGATTGGGGTGCTGGCGTGACCGTGTCGGAGCGGGCGTCAGGGGTCGATGACTCTGTTGCGGCCGGTTGCTCGGCTTGGGCACTCGCTCGAGTAGTGCCTCCGCGTCCGCCGCGGGCTCGGCCTCTCGGTGGCATGGTTGGTTATTTGCTCATAAGTTTGGTGTTTGTGGAGGGATGTCGATTGAGAAAGCAAAGTCAATGGCAAAAAATAATTTGTTGCTGGCGATCACAGGTCTTGGTGGGGGACGAAAGTTTACCGCGGGGCAGCTGCTGAAAAAAGAAATGCGCTGCGATGCGATTTAACGTTGGGGCTAGCCTTACCAGGAATAGCAGCATCGAGCAGGGGTCGGGCTTGGCGGGCTCCCCTGTCTCGGAGAATAAAGCCGCTTGGCTCTCACCCTCACCTCACCACTGGATTTATAGCTCTGATAATGGCAACCACGAGACAATGGCCTCCCCCTTTCCCAAATCCACTGCCGTTCCCGGCGCAGGGGAGATAGTTACCTGTATACTTCCTGACGGAATAACGTCCTCCCTTACAAAAGTCACGTATCAATATCCTCTCAAACTCATCACCCCCTCCCGGCCATCAGAAACAAAATCCGCGCTCATCTTTCTCCTCTCCTACGGTGGCGGTCTTGTTGCAGGCGATCAAGTTCATCTCTCTATATCCGTTCTACCTTTGGCACGGCTATCGGTCGTTACCCAGGGACACACCAAGATCTTCAAGTCTGCCACCCCCGATGTCGTCACCCGTCAGACACTGGACGTCGCCATCTCCAAAGACGCGGCGCTGTGTTTACTACCAGATCCGGTGCAGCCATTTGAAGGGAGCGTGTACGGACAAACACAGATCTTCCGCCTTGAGGAAGACGCATCTCTGTGTTTGCTGGACTGGGTCACCCAAGGCCGCACGTCTCGGGGTGAGGACTGGAGTTTTGTAAAGTGGGTTGGCAGGAATGAGGTCTGGGCCGGGGGTAGGCTGTTGGTCAGGGATGCAGTGATTTTGGACGGGGGAAGGGAGGTGGGTGGAAAGACACTGAGGCAGAGCATGCATGCTATGGGCGTAGTGGGGACACTGTTACTCAGGGGGCCGTTGGTCAAGGGACTGGGCGCGTTCTTTCTGGAGGAGTTTGATGCGCTGCCGAGGTTGGGCGCGAGAGACTGGAGAAGCGAGGAGGCTAAGAAGATGGAGGAAGAGAAAAAAGATGGGCGGCAGAGATGGAGGGCAGAGAGGCTGAAGATGGAGAGCGAGAATCTGGTCTTGTGGTCGGCTGCGAATGTCAGGGGGTGTGTGGTGGTCAAGTTTGGGGCGCCCGAGGTAGAGGCCGGTCGACTGTGGATTGGGAGCATGTTGGCAAGGGAGGGGAGTATTTTGCAGCATTTTGGCGACCATGCTTTGATGTGTGTGAAGTGAGGCAGATACCCAGACACTTGAGTTGCATGCGTTGAGTTTCGGGGCGGTTTGCGTTACCGACTGGCGCCGAGTGGCGTTGGGTTGGGCCAAACGTTGCTTCTGCTCATCGGTGTTTCTGATTTTACACTTGGAAACGTCATCCGGCGCAACACAGCATCAACCATTTCCTCTGCAACGGTCTTTTCACGTCAGCTTGTCTGGATCATTTTTGTTGGGCTTGTCGAAAAGGGGCAATAACCCCGCTCAACGCATATCCCGCATTGTTGTACCTCAACGCTTAACCGGTATAGTGGGGCCACTCCGCCAAAATAATCGTGTCGATCGCACGCTTTCAGACGCGTCAATTGCCAAAAATCCGGTCGGCCGTCCCTCCAACACACCACCCGTCTCCCATCACCCCGCCAAATGTGATGCCATCCATACGACAGCCACTCATGGAAACCTCAGATAATACTGCGACGAGCTCGCCAGCTCCTTCTGGAACCGCGCGTCGTTCGGGACGCGTCACGAAGGCACCCCAGAAATTTAGCCCAGATGCGCCTGCCGCAACCAAGCGCAAGCGCGCCGGCGACGACGACGATGCGGAGAACGAGTCGCCCGACGAAGCCGAGGTCGACGAAGAGCCTAGCGCCGAGGAGGACGCCGAGGATTCCGAAGTGGAAGCACCCAAACGCGCCTCCAAGAAGAAACGGGCTCCCTCATCGCAACCGGCGAGGGCCCGGAAACCCGCCACAAAAAAGCCGAAGATCAATGGCGATGCACCCTCCTCCTCCACCGGCTCTAATTTGACCCATGCGGCGCGCCTTCCTAGCAGGCCGAAGAAGGCTGTGAAGATTAACATTGGCCAACGCGACGGGGACGGGCTCTACGGTAGGCGCCCCTCGTGTTCCTGCGACGAGCTTGTCGCGTACGATGTCGCGCCCATACTGACCGTGATTGCCGTGCAGCCGAGATTTTTGCGTCGGGTGACTCGTCCGAAAAGGTCGCGACGGATTGGTACCACAAATACCGGGCAGATAAAGTTGCTGCTACGACCGACCTCGTCAACTGCATCTTGGCGTCGGCTGGCTGCGACCAAAAGGTAGACGACGACGATATCAGGGACCCGGACAACTGCCAGAACAGACTGGCGGACCTGCAAAATGTCTACGCTGAAGTGGGTTATGCGCAGAGCTTTGTGGGGTTGTGATACTGACGCGTTCGCAGGAGGGCATCACAGACTACCCCCTGATCCAGCGGGGCAAATCCGTCCGGCCGTTTCGTGATTTGTTGATTGGCTTCTTCAAGCATCTCGTCACGATATTGCACGAGACCGGCCTGCTGTACACGGACGAGACGCTGATGGACAACATCACCAGATGGGTGGCCTCCATGTCGTCGTCGACCCTCCGGCCGTTCCGGCACACCGCCACCACCGTGGCTCTGGCGATGCAAGCTGCGCTTGTTGATGTCGCCAGGAAGCTGGACGACCGAGTCACCAAGATGACGCAAGCGGTCGACTCGGAGAAGGGTCGAAAGGGGAAGAGCAAGGAGAGGCTTGCCCAGACACAACAGTCCCTGAACGAGGCGAACAAGAATCGGGATTCCTGCCAGAACCAGATTACCGATTTCTTTGAGACCGTCTTTGTTCACCGGTATCGCGACATTGACCCCAAGATTCGCACAGAGTGCGTCGAAGCTCTTGGCTCGTGGATCTGGCATCTGCCCACCGTGTTTATGGAGCCTGAATACCTCCGGTACCTGGGCTGGATGCTGTCCGACATTGTTCCGCAAACCAGGCAAGAGGTTCTCAAGCAGCTTGGAAGGATATTCAAGCGCGACGCCGAGAAGCTCGGTCACTTTATCGACCGCTTCCGGCCACGGCTTGTCGAAATGGCGACCAAGGACTCGGACGTCAGCGTCCGTGTTGCTGCCATCGCCGTGGTGCAGATTCTCAAGGACACCGGCATGCTGGATCCTGAGGAGCTTGACGCGGCTGGCCGATTGATCTTTGATTCTGAACTGCGCGTGCGGAGAGCTGTGCTCGAGTTCTTTACCAGCTGCGTAAATGACGCCATCGAAACAAAAGTCGAGGAGATGGGTGGCCAGGATACTGTCGATGAGATCTTTGGCGACGGTGAGGAGGGGAGCTACGATTCGCCACGCGAGGACTGGATAGCCATCAAGTGCCTTGCCGAGATTCTCGTTTCCTACGATTCCCAGGTCCAGGACGAGAACCAGATCGAGCCCCCACGCGCCTTGGACATCGCCGTAGACATGGTCCAGGCTGTTGCGCCAGAGACCCGGATTTCCCTGGCGGCACAAGTTCTCTACGAGAAGATTGACCACGTCAAGAATTGGGAGCTGCTTGCCGGTTACCTCCTCTACGACCACACGGCCAGCGCCAAGTCGAAATCCAAATCACAATCCAAAGGTGGCTCTAATGAAGCCATCCTCCGAAACAATGTTGCGCCGTCGAACGAAGAAGAGTTGATCCTTCTCGAGGTCCTCGCTACATCTGTCAACTCGGCCCTTGCTGCTAACGCGGAAGCCGACAAAAACCGACGAAAACACCGCTCAGATTTCGATGCCAGCGAGGAGCCTTCAATACAGCTTGCCACCCTCATCCCACGCCTTCTAAAGAAGTTTGGTGCCGAGCCCAGCACTGCGGTTCTCGTCCTGCGTCTTGAACATGGCTTGGATCTTGATGTGTTCCAACAGCTCCGCCAAGACTCATCAACCTACAGCCGTCTCCTCGACGAGATCTGCACACAATTCTCCCGGCATATTGACCGTGGCGTCTTGACAGAGGCCACGGCCGCTCTTCTTCACGCCCGCAAGTATGACGAACTCCAAGAGCTCGCCGATGCTAAGATCTCGGACCTCTGGGAGATCGTCCTCAACAACTTTAGGCATTTTGACAAGACCTGCGAACTTGGCGTCCGCGGGAATCTTGAGAAGGAGTCGATTACCGAGATTGGCCACGTTCTTCTCAAGATGAGCAAACTTTCAAGCATCGCAGACTGCGTTGAACTGCTAGAACAAGAGTCACAGATTGACGGGTCGGAAGCTCCCGCCATTGAGATTCTCGTGCGCACCGTCATTCGCGGTAAACTGGAGCAAGTTGACGAAACGCTCGACGATCTCGAGGATGAAGCCGTCTCCTTTGCCATCAAGACCTGCCAGTTCTATTTTATGTGGAAAGTCCGCACGCTGATCGGCGCCATCCAATCCGGCAGCGAGATCACAGCTCGCGAGATCCAGCGCGTCAACTCCCTCCGCCGGACGTACCAGACAAACCTCATCTACACTCTTACGTCTCGTGGCACAAACGACGACCTCCGTCTCTTTGCCACCGGTGGCTTATGCGATCTCCACGTTGTGTTCGCCACGCTCCGCCAGGTCGCCCAAGGGGATGAGCACGCTCCCCAAGGGGACGACGCAGCTCGCAAGCGCCAATCGAACCTCGCTCTCCTCGAACCACTCTTCAAGGAGATTGACCCCGGTCTTATCAACGAGCTTATTGAGATTTACGACTCAGCCGAGCGCGCCTACGCCCGGTGCGTCAAGAAGACACTCAACGAACCCGCCGAGGACGAAGACCCCATCGACGAGGAACTCTCCGACGATGAAGACGAAGACGAGCTCACCCCTGCCGAGAAGAAGGCCAAGGAGCTCAAAACCGAGCGCGGTCTTTGCGAGCTCGCGGGCAAGTACGTCCTCTGCATCCTGGCCAAGATGGTCGACCGTCAAGGACCACACGCCGGTAAGCTGAGGAAACGCATGGTGAGGAACCAGAATAAGCTGGGGCAGAATCTCAAGGAGACGTTGGCATATCTCGATGAGGGCAGGTTACGAGAGCGCATGCCCCGGGCTGCAGCGGCCAAGAAGAAGAAGGATGTTGAGGGCAAGGGCAAGGAGGTTGCCGAGAACAGCAACAGCAAGGCGAAGAAGGTGTTGAGCGAGGAGATTATTGTCGACGAGGAGAGTGAACCAGAGCCGGAACCGGAGGAGGGGACCGAAGAGGACCTGAGGAGACGAGGGCTACTCGATGAGATTGAGAGTGGAGAAGATGAGGATGGCGACGATGGGGGCGGGGACAAGATGGACGAGGATGAGTCGATTCTGGGGGATTGAAGGATGACTGATTGCCTGTTAATGTCCGTGGGATGATGATTTCTTGATGGGTGGCGTTTTATGGGTGGGGTTATGGGTCGTGTGATGATGACTTGGGCCTTTTTTGTTTTAGGGATGGGTTGGCAGGTGTGGTCCTTTCTTAGTTACTTGTGCCGTGTTGTGTGCCCTGTGTTCTCATTGTTTTCTCCTCTCTTAGCCGGAGAAGCGGGCTTGCTTGCAAAGCTGTGTTTCTTTTGTTGATGCCTGGCGATGGGGTTCATGGAATGATGCCACTGCGTGAGAGAGTGAAGTTTTGTTTCTTGTGGGGAGACTTTTGTATTGTCTGTACATTATGGTCATAAACTTGGGAATTGACATAATCCCGATACTGACATCATTGCCTTGAGGTGTTTGGCTTTTGCTGCGACTCCTCAATATGAGCATGGACAAAAGTTGTATTTCTACAGTATGATTTCATGTCCGCTAATGGACCTGTTTGGTCTCAAAACAAAAATATGGACAGACTACCGATACTCCGAGGACGCTTCAAGCCGTATTGATGCTCCGTTGTGACCCTTGAACACCTAAACTCGACTAAACGTGGTGATGTGCTTCTAGCCCTTGATCATGGTGCCGAACAACGCAAAGGCCCTCTTGAAATCTATGTTATCCTTGGCCTTGGTCTTCGGGACACCGTACTGCTTGACACAACAGAGAAACGGCCTGTTGGCCAGCTCCTCCTCCTCCTCGTCTGAACTGGCAGGCGGCTTGTCAACCAATACCTTGCTCCCTCGTGACGCCTTGCGTTTGATCTGCTTGATCTCCTCCAAGTTCCCCCACATTGTAAACATGCGCTCGCGTAATTTGTCTAGCAGCGCCTCATCGTTTGACAGGTCACCGGCGTCAAGACCTGTCAGACACTGACCGGCAGGATTGTCGACGAGTACCCATACGCGGGCCGGTTCTCGCGAGCGGCTGGGCCTGTCGGCATCTTCGAGCTCAAGCATAAAGTTCCACTCCCAGACGACGGATTCATGGGGGAGGAGGGTGTTATAGTCATCATCATCATCGCTGGAGGAGGCACCAGCAGCCTCATGATCGGTGCCATCTTCCGCTCTGACGAGGTCCATGAGCGAGGTCTTGCGCCGATGGGCGAAGCCTTCGAGAGACTTGGGAGAAAAGTCAACGACACGAGCCCGGGTGACGTACTTAGCATTGGCGAAGGGGAGTGCGAGTCTGATCGTCTGTTTTCCCATGGGCAACTCGTGGTACTTGGTCTCCAGCATTTTTTCGATACGTGTCAGCTCTTGGCCTCGCGGGCGTTCACACGCAATCGCGGGGTTGACTTCTGGCAAGGACTCCTCCGATTCATTAGTCTCGTCGTCCTCCGAGTTCCCGCTGCCATCGTGATCTGGTCTTGGTTGTGCGAGTTGCTTGGCTGGGGTAGATTGTTCGGGCTGGGCAGGTTGCGCTTGCCCCTCTGCTTTTGCCCGCTCTCTCTCCCGTTTCTTCTGCCGCCTCAGTCGAGCCTTTGTCATGGTCGGCTTAGTGGTAGCTTTGGCTTGTTGGCCCTTTGAGGGCTCTGGGGGCTTTGGGGGCTCCAAGGCCGCTCTGCGCTTGCTCCCGGCAACGGTTGCCTTCTCGACAGCTTCATCGACCTCCGCTTTCCGTTTTTTGTGGCTCTTGCGGTATTGTTCCATGCGTTTCAATACCTCCTTCAGATTGGGGTCGAGATCAGCGAATCTGTCGGGGCTCGTGTCAAAGATGTGGACATTGACCCTCGACTGGCCGTTGAAATTCCGCTCGCCGTCCATCTTCCCCTCTAGGTTGCTTATGTTGTGACCGTAGCAGATACGGACATTGTTGAGGCCGACAAACATGCCGGCCTTCACCTCAGCCTCAACGAAGCCGGCGTGTGGCTCGAAACACGTGATTTGAATGCTCAGTTTCCCGGCTGGGCCAAGCCATGAGCTCTTTTGGTCCTGCGTAGTGGTTGGTGATGATGAGGCTCTGGTGTATCCGTATGGATCGGCTGAGGTGACAGTAGGACCCTCGGCCGAGAAATCGAAAAACTTGTTGTTCTCGGTGTAGTCCGTAAGGTAAAGCGTGGCCCTGTCTCCGGAGCTGTAAGGGTCTCGAGGCACAAAACCGACGAGGTCGTAGAAAGCCCCGTCCTTCACGTCCTTGAGCTCGCTGAACTTCTTTCCTTTGATGTTCATCGACGCCGACGCCTTCTGACGGAACTCCTCATCGTCAGGGAGGTCATACTTCTCAGTGCGGTGGAAGTGATAGGAGACGAAGCGGTGTATGTCCTCTATTGGTGTCTTGGTATCCCTTTTACTGACCGGGATCAAAGCAGTCTTGGCCGAGTTGGGAAGCTTTGGGATTTTGGAGGCCGAATAGCGGGCAAAGTTGGTAGTGCGGTGGGAAATCAGACTCCGTCCACCCTTATATTCCTGGAACTACAATCAAAATTAGCACCGCCAAAGAGGTAGAGGGATTGTATAGCTCACTTTGACTGCAAACGCAACAAATACATCTCTGGCGTCCACCTCTGGCATCTGTGCCTCCGGACGGAAAATGTTCAAAACGATGCCCTCTTGCGCTCCCTCAACATCGAGGTCCCGGAGTGTGAGAGCGCTTTTCCAGTCTGAGGCACTGGTAGCAGTTGGAAGGCGGTGGTCCGTCACAATGCCAATGACATTGACCAGGGCCCCGGGCTTGACGTTCCCTTCGAGTAGCGAAGCAACGGTGTGGAAGCCGCTTGGCAGATCAGGCGCCCGTCCTGTAGACATCTTTTTGAGAACTGCCTGAGCATGGGGTGGGTGTCGGTGTCAGAGGTTAAGATACCAGCTGGGATGTTTTTGGATGGAGGGAATGGGCGAGATATGTGTGAAGGCTCCTTCGATTTTGACTCGGACGCGTAAAGTGCAGGCGCGACCGCGTCGAGCCAGCAGTACTCGAACAAAATACTAGTCCCAGGGCAGCCAGAAATCGCATCACCACGGGGTAGCTCGAAGATAAAAACACGTTGAATCCATTTTTAACAGTTCTGGGTTATTTTTACTAACAGTTCATACTTTTTGTATGAATCTGCATGGTATTTTGGTGTGTGAGGCAGTTGCTGGTGGTGAGAGAGTCAATTATTTTGGCTGGGTGGGTACAGCTACGCGACCCCATGTGACACCAGACCAGTGTCTGGTGTTGGTGTCCGCATCGGCATCGGAAATGCTCACGCAAGCGGCAAAAAAAGCAGACTTTCGGGAAGCTAAAATACGCCCCAAGGCTTCGAAGCTTCTTCTTCTGCCTAGGCATCATTGGCCTCAGAGGTGCTTCCGAGGACATCAATGCTGGCTGCAACTCCTACAGTCACAGTGGGCAGGTGTGGCAAAACTGGGCGCTGAAGCCGCCAACAATGACTGGCTTAGGCTGCCAGGGGCCAAACGAAGACATGTAAACCCATCAATATTATGTGAAGCATATGCCACAAAGCCTCTAGGAAAATACCTTTCTGTAGACCACCAGACGCCGTGATTGTACACCAGTCTCTCACTGATGTGAATCCCACCTCTCTGGGTGTTGTCGATAAGACTGGTCCGTGCGTCGATTGAGAAAATCGCGGGGCAAACTGCGTGGGGTCGAGTTGCTGCCTGAGGCCCAGTTGAAATCTGACTCGGCTTGGTGGGGTCTTTTGGATTCAAACCGTTCTGGCGCAAAAGCGGGACAAAAGACGGACCCAGTTCATTTCCTCCTGCTGCAGCTCTCCAAATTCTTTCATTGTCCAAAAACAACAAGCCGGGCTTTTCTTCTCCTAACGTCCGATCCTCTTCACAACCGCTCCTTTGAAGGGACCAACCCGTTGCGCCAACATTCCAGTCGCGCCGACGACACCTGCTACTGGCGTCAATAATAACCAAGCCGCACCTGGTTCATTCACAGCAGCATCGCTTCTTGCCCCTTGACCATTCGTCTCCCGCCGGACGGCCAACACCGCAAAAATGGCTGACCGCTACATCCCCGAGCATCGCCGCACCCAGTTCAAGGCCAAGAACACCTTCAAGCCAGAGGAGCTCCGCCGCCGCCGCGAGGAGGCTGCCGTCGAGATCCGCAAGGCAAAGCGCGAGGAGAACCTTGCGAAGAGGCGTGGTATCGGCACTGGTGCGGACCGTCCCGGCGCCTCCCTTGGTGCTGCCCCCGACAGCGACGATGAGAATCCCCCTTCAGAGTCCCAGGTACGTTTCTTGATCATCTTCGCATCGTGTATTCGCGCCTTCCCATCGTTGCTAGCCAGGGCTGTGTTTTTCCCCACACTTGTACCCCGCTGCTTGTTTTGATCACCGCCCGCTCTGGGCCGCATGCGAGACCCGCAGTTTATGGTTGCAACAGCACAACCCCCACTTGGCGATGCTGGCCGCCAACTCCCCTTTGCGCTGCCCCTCCAAATAACTCCAGCTGTTTATTGAAGCACCATACTGACAATCCTGTTTCCAGCTGAACGAGGACCTCCCCCAGATGGTCGCTGGTGTCTTTTCCAACGAGATCGACGCCCAGATCCAGGCTACGACCAAGTTCAGAAAGCTTCTGTCAAAGGAGCGCAACCCGCCCATCGAGGAGGTCATCAAGACCGGTGTTGTTACCCGCTTCGTCGAGTTCCTTCGCTCTCCCCACACCCTCGTCCAGTTTGAGGCCGCCTGGGCTCTTACCAACATAGCATCTGGCTCTGCTCAGCAGACTCAGGTCGTGATCGAGGCTGGCGCTGTGCCCATCTTCGTGGAGCTCCTCGGTAGCCCCGAGCCCGATGTCCGCGAGCAGGCCGTTTGGGCTTTGGGTAACATCGCTGGCGATAGCCCGCAATGTCGCGACTACGTGCTGAGTCAGGGTGCTCTGCGACCCCTCCTCACCCTTCTCGGTGACAGCCGCAAGCTCAGCATGCTTCGCAATGCCACCTGGACGTTGAGCAACTTCTGCCGTGGAAAGACTCCCCAGCCTGATTGGAACACGGTATGTTGTCACCAATACTCCTTGCTGCAATCACGTGATGCTAACCGGTGCCTAGATCTCCCCTGCGCTTCCGATCCTCGCCAAGCTCGTCTACTCGCTGGACGATGAGGTCCTCATTGATGCTTGCTGGGCGATCTCGTACCTCTCGGATGGGTCCAACGACAAGATTCAGGCTGTCATTGAGGCTGGCATTCCCCGTCGTCTGGTTGAGCTCCTCATGCACGCTTCGACCTCGGTGCAAACCCCGGCTCTTCGGTCCGTTGGCAACATTGTGACTGGTGACGACGTTCAGACCCAGGTCATCATCAACTGCGGCGCGCTCCCCTGCCTCTTGTCTCTGCTGAGCTCTAACAAGGACGGCATTCGCAAGGAGGCTTGCTGGACCATCTCCAACATCACTGCCGGCAACTCGGCGCAGATCCAGTCCGTCATTGACGCCAACATCATCCCTCCGCTCATCCACCTCCTTTCGAACGGTGACCTTAAGACGCGCAAGGAGGCGTGCTGGGCCATCAGCAATGCGACATCCGGTGGCCTGCAGAAGCCGGAGCAGATCAGATATCTGGTGGCGCAGGGCTGCATTAAGCCTTTGTGCGACCTGCTTGCCTGCCCCGATAACAAGATCATCCAGGTTGCCCTCGACGGCCTCGAGAATATCCTCAAGGTTGGCGATCTTGACAAGCAGGCTGCCGGAGACGGCCCCGAATCGATCAACCGTTACGCACTGTTCATCGAGGAGTGTGGCGGCATGGAGAAGATCCACGAGTGTCAAACTAATGCTAACGAGGAGATCTACATGAAGGCGTACAACATCATCGAGAAGTACTTCTCCGATGAGGATGAGGGTGCCGACGAGGCCATGGGTCAGCCGCAACAGTTTGGCTTCAATGCCAACGGTGGCCAGCAACAAGGCGGGTTCAGCTTTGGCGCTAATGGCTCCGAGTCGATGGACATGTAGAGCCTTCTATTCTACTAGACGGGGTTCCGACTGCGAACGAGACAGGTTCACCTTCGCGACCTGCGTGGGTTTCGACGAAGCCTCATCGAAACTGCAGCTCTCCCGGAGGACTTGGTAGATTTACCAACAAACCGCCTGAACTCGAACCGCTGCCCCGATATCTGTACCCCTACTAGCACTCCCATCGACACCCCCACGACACACCCCTTTACCGCAGCACCCCTGATCCCATAAGGCGTTCATCATGTTTGACTTCCACGACACCCGACACACGTACGAGACGGAGATTAGAGGGAGGAGAGACAGCAGGCCCTTTGGTAGCTTTAAAGCTCCAGCCTGGCTAGGATATGAGGCATAATACGAGGAGCAAGCTCTGGGTCTGAATGGTGGCTTGAAAGCTCCAACCCAAGAGGCGAGCCCTGAGGCGAGCAGCATGCCGCGTACGGGAGGGGAAGACCAGGCTTGGTTTGATAAACCGGCCTCAGCGAGGAGACGATTTGGACCGCCTGCTAGTGTAGGATGGACCCCGCGTCTGATGGTTGGATTGACTGTGTTGCAACCAAGTGGTTAGCGACGATGTGCAGTCTTCAGCGGAATTTGATGAGCGCGCACGTTGTCTAGTACTTCAGGCTAGCTCTCATAGAGTAAAAAAAAAAGCATTCCCCAAACTTTGCAGCGTGATACTCGATATTGTGTGGTGATGGCTGTGCAGCCCGAGACGTCACCGAGGCCGTGTGTGCATGGCGTGAGAAGTCACATATCCACAGCCCGAGACGCACGCTACAGCCCAACGGCTGCCCACAGGTTGGTTGGGCAAGGCTGCAGGAACCCGAAAGGAGAAGAGTACATGCGCCATGCCCGCCATTGTCATCAAACGCAAGCACTGATGGCCACAACGGCCCGCAAACGGCCCGCAAACGGCCCTCGACAGCCAACCCAGCGATAAACAACGTCACGGCAGTGCAACATGAAAAAGTCTAAATCGCTGTATACCTACCCAACCACTCTAACCCACTCTATGCATCCATGCCATCCAGCTCGATCAACCTCGTAACCATGCGAATCACCTCATTCCCGTGGAGCTCCATGGCCGGATCCTCGACCCGCTGCGCAATCAACCGATCAATCACGCCGCGGAGGCGAGACACGAGGACGCCGATTCGTGCCCACCCGCGGAGACGAAGCCAGCCATCCACGACGAGGCCTCTTCCCTGAGTGTCTAGTTCTATTGCGCCGGAGAAGAGTAAGAGTGTGTATGCGTTGAATGCTGTGATGTAGTCAGCACATGGCCGCAATCAGTAAATTGGGGAGGTGAGGGGACGTACGAGTCAAATCGCGAATGAAAATCTTGCTGGTGGCCATCTTTGTAAAGTAGCTCAGGTAGGCTGCGTTTCCACCAAACCCTTGGCTTTCGAACAGGGTGCTGCCGGGGTGGATGAAGACGCGGCCGTTTTCCTGTGCAAAGTACTTGATTGTCTTGGCTTCGGGGTCGAGTTCGACGGCGCCCGAGACGCTGGTGGCGAATTTCTTGTCGGGGTATTGGATTCGTGCGATCTGAGGGGAAAACGCCGACGCTGTGAGGGCGCGGAGCAGGGCAGGAGAGGAAGTGGTGTTGTTCTTGGGGTTGATGCCCATTTCACGGAGGGCTGTGAAGAATTGGGCGCGTGTTGAGGATATGTCGTTGAGGGTGGCCCATGAGAGGAAGTTCTCGTCGCACCAGGAGCGGACGCGGCGCTGGGGCTCGCGGTTGCGCATCATGGCGTCCCATTCTTGGAAAGCGCGGAGGTCTGTGAGGAGATCGCCGTCGTGGGAGCGGGCAAAGCGCATTTTTGCTTCTTTGGCTTCGTCGCGCTTGTCGGGCGGGTTGAGGAAGGGGGACTTGGTGCTGAGGATGGCGGCGATGGAGACGCTATCGTCGAGGCAGCCAAAAATAGAGCCGTACACCATGAGCTTGCCGCAGCGTAGGTCGGCAGGGATGAGGGCGAGTTGCTCGCCGAGGGCTGTGAGCTCATCACCGTCGAGAGCACCTATCCGACGAAGCATGCTGACAGCACCGTCAACTGCTGTAGAGTCGGGGGGTGTGGGCGCGCGGGAGAGGAAGTGTGGGATGTCGCGGATGCCCATTGCCCTTACGGCGAGACAGAGTTGCTCGAGCGGGACGCGGCGGATTTCGGGATCGGGCCGTTCCGCCATCTGCGTTTGTTCCAGGTTCCGAGTGAAGAGCTTGTAGCAGGTGCCGGCTTGAACACGGCCGGCACGACCGCGTCGCTGCTTGCAGGCTGCGAGCGAAGCCCATGTTTCCTCTAGCTTGCGCATGTTGTTCTGGGGGTCGTACGAGGTTTCCTTGACGCGGCCACTGTCAATCACGGCGACAATATCGTCGATTGTAATGGATGTCTCGGCCACATTGGTGGCTACAACAACCTTACGCTTGGACGGGGGAGGCGAAGAGAAGACCTTCTTTTGCTCCCGCGTCTCGAGCGAGGCGTGAAGGGGAAGGACATGAAGAGATGAGAGGAACCGAAGGACTGAGCAGGCACGGTTGATCTCGGCGACACCAGGGAGAAAAATGAGAATCCCGCCTGGTTTCCCTGAAGCGGACAGATGCTCATCAATCCACTTGACGGTTTCGACAAGAAGATCATAGTTGATGCGACTGCCAAGCCTCTGAATGGTCTTGTTGACAGGGTCAACATCGCGAGAGTCAGATGTCTTGGAGTGATCGTCGTAGTAGTCGTTTCTGCCGGCGATGGCAAAGTCTGTCATGCGGATAACGTCGTCAAGATAGACGTCTCGCACGGGATAGGTCCGCCCAGCAATCTCGACCAATCCGACAGTGACACCCCTTTTGTCGACGGTGAAGTAGTCCCTGAAGGATGCCGCATCGAGTGTGGCGCTCATGAGGACAAGCTTGAGATCACGACGCACATACAAGACGTCGCGAATGATGCTGAGCAGAAAGTCCGTGTCAAGGCTGCGCTCGTGGACTTCATCAACCACAACATGGCTGACGTCCGCCAGTGAAGCAACAACGTCCTCCACACGGCCGCCAGATGTCTGCAGTCGTCTGAGTAGCACACCAGTAGTCACAAACGTGATCTTGGTATCGTTGGAGGTCTTGTGCTCGCCGCGGATCGAGTAGCCCACTTCCTGGCCGACTGGGGAACAGCGCTCCTCGCTCACACGGTCTGCCAAACCCAGTGCTGAGATACGACGCGGTTGTGTGACGATGATGTTTGCGCCCTCTCCGAGACCCTTGGCATACAGGTCATCGAGGACGAACTGCACAGACTGTGTAGACTTTCCCGAACCCGTCTCTCCTGAGATGATGGTGACTTGGTTTTCTAGGACTGTCTGCACGACCATGTGTCGTACTTGCCAAGCAGGAAGCCTCTCGCGCTGTGACAGCGTCTTCTTGTAAGCCGGGGCCTCCGTTCGTGCAAGCCACTCGCTCTTGCTCTGCGGGTTGGCGATCCACTTGATCGGCTGGGGATAGCGTGGTCTCCTCTTTCTTGGCTTGAAAGCTCTTGGCTCCTCCGAGGCAGCAGATGCCACCGACGCGACATCACGGAGAGCCCCGGGTCGTTCGATAATCTCATTGATGTTCTCCTGGACCCAGCTTGCAACAAAGTAGACCTTCATCTCCTCTCCATGCAACGAGGTGTTGGCATATGCCAGTGCCTTCTTGATGATGCTGAGCTTTATATAGGCGGGAAGCGCAGCTTCAACGGAGAGGATGACCTGGGCGGGATACTGTGGCGACTTTCGGAACTGGAGAAGCGTCTCAACATCATTGTTGTCTCCGTTCACCACTGAATCCAGCTTGATCTGGCAGACGTCGGGTGATAGGCTGCTGTATTTGTCGCCAAAGCTAGCCTCCAGCGTAGCCATCTCCTCCTCCCAGCACTCATCGGGGCTCCGCCAAAAGTCATCGCCATTTGCCTCAGGTTGCGGTGCCTCCGAGCCGCTTGCCAGGAGAAGATTCTGCAGTGTCTCGGCTGCCCTGCCCTCATCACCGTCGCTCGCAGCAAGGATCTTTCGACACAGATCGACCGAGTAACCGGATTGCGAAAGCCGCTTGATCACACCCTCCTTCTTCAGATCAGTCGCCGCCACGGTAACGCCGGCCGTGTACCTCTCCGGCAGCGCCCACCGCGGAAGGTCATCCTCAGGAATGTGAACAAGCAGCCACTCAAGCGTCTCCTCGCGATCCTTGCACTCCCCCACAGCCTCCTCCACATGACTCTGTCGAAAGCCAAGCTCCTTAAACTCCTTGACAATCGCAGCCTTTTGCGCGGCCGTCATCACCACGCCATGCGGATTCCACACCGTCTCCCTCCTCAAAATCTCCTCGAGCTGCGACCGCGTCTTGTTCCCCATTTCAATCTTGGGCACAGTCGCCCACCCTCTCATCAAAGCATGCGTCCCACCACCACCACCACCACCAGGAGACGAACTCCCCCTGAGCGCCAAAACATTCCCCGGCTCGCTAGCCGCCTTCTCCTTAGCCGCCTGGATCTGCGCCCTCTTCTTCTCCGCCGCAGCCTTAGCCTCCTCCCGTTCCCTCAACGCCTGGAACGGATCAGCCTCATACATCCACCCCTTCCCCTCCTTGACATCCTGCTTCTTGAGCGCCTCAAATTCCTTCCACAGCGACTTGTAGTCAGGCGGCAGCATCATGTGCAGATTCTTCATGCTGCACACGCGGTACAGCGCGTACGTTGCCGCAAAGTGTTTTGCTTCAAGCGCGGTAGGCTTAAACGCGAGATGCACATGGCTCGGCGGCAGCTTGAAGGGCGCGAGCTTGGTCACCTCGCCTGTTTTGGGGTTTTTGGCGCTCAGGCTGACAAAGACGGAAAACCCGTCGGGCGTCTTGATGGTGTTGTAGTCTGGCCGTTCCCATTTTTGTTTCTGGCAGTGCTCTGAGAGCAGATTAACGGGTAGTTTGCCAGTCCATGAAGCACCGCCGATGATTTGCTTGACTGTTGGCTTAGGAGGTCCTAGTTCTTCCGAGGCGCTGGCGCCGGTGGTGGACGGACCGCCTGGTTTGCTGCCCCCGCCGCGACGGGACTTGGTGTCCTTGTCTGAATTTGTAAAGACGATAAAGTCATCCTCTGCTGGGCCTTTTTTGGCCGTGTCCTTTTTGGATTTGGATGATGAGCTGGCCGGGGTTGGAGCCGGGGCTGGAGGGGCAGCTTTTTTCTTGGCCATTTTGGGGGTACCTAGTTTCTGAGAGTGATGCTTTGTGGTTTTAAATGTAGTGTAGTGTGTGGTCCAGACTCAGGTCTCGCCGATGGTCCCCCAGATCAATGTCGGGCTCGCGATATCCATGGCCGTGAGAGAACAGAGCAAATGAAAATTGTGGAGCAGAGGCGACGCTGTTGCTAGCTGTCGCAAAGCACGGCGATGGCCATGTGGAACTTGATGCGGTCTTTCAGGCCATCCGCGCTCAAAGTTCGGATAAGACGGATAATTGCATATCGATAGTGAATTAAGCGAACACCCTTTCAACACCACGACACCTTGCGTCAGGACTTTGAGATCGATCAGGAGTATCAAGTCTTCATGATAAATGGCTGAAAGAGCCTTGACTTTTGGATAGGCAGGTCAAACAAATGAGATACTGGTAAAAAAAAAAAAATTGGTAAAAATCTAACTGTCGAGCCTCAACTCCACGAGGAAGGTCGACGGTTAGAAGTGGATTCATTTTTACAACTCTGAGAGTCGAACCCAGTGCCTCTAAGGAGGTCTACGCTCCAGACATGACCCATCATAGGTCCTAGCGGATAACCGCTGCACCATCCAGGTCGGAACTGTTCTGGCTCGTTGAAAAAATAGGTCCGAAGCCTCATACATATCCCGCTCAAAGGAGGTCTATGGGTCCGTCAGCTATGGAATCGAGGACATTGATCATATTACGATTCAAGGGTGGAATAGGATGAGATTCATCCAAAAGTGAATTTGATGAGCGAGGCACTGGGGGAATGGGAGAAAGCCACCAGAAAGCAAAGTGGTGGCCGCCCGACCGACGCGATGAAGAGGGAAACACAATAAACAACCCAAGATTAGAAACCGCGAGAAGACCAAATAAACAAGCGAACAATTCAACAAACCTAGATCCAAACATATACCAATCCCAAAAGACCCCAAGCCGAACGAAACTTGCCCAGCCGTATCATACATCATTCCTCATCCGCCATTCCTCGGCGTTCCCGGCCATATCCTGCTCGGTGTCCCAAAGCTACTCAGCCGTCCACTAATTGACGTCCTTTGTCACACACGCGCACCGGTCAGCCTTGGATGCCACACAAACGGGCAAAAACTCTTACAGAAACCCGGACAAAAGACCGCTCGATGATGAATCACGAACCTGGTCGGCGGCGGCAGCCTCCCCCTCCCCCCCAGGCGCATCAGGCACCACGGTATCGTCTTGCTCTTCAGGAGCAGCAGTCGCATCAAGAGTAGGAAGAGGAGTAGAATCTGTTTGCATCACAACAAGAGGACACAACGACATCTCATTAGCCCATATTCTAGTAGAGATAGAGATAAGAGCCCCGTCCCTTTCTTCACCGCCCATCCACCACACCACCATTTCCCCGTCTCCCGAAGTATTTTATGATCCTCCCCTGTTGTCCCGTCCCCGTCCCCACTCCTAAACTGGAGAGAAGGGAGAAAACAAATTGAACCCGAATCCCAACACCGAACGTGTGAAACCATTCCCAGAAGGAGTAATAAAACAGGGGGGTGTGTCGTATCGTCGAAAGCAAGCAAAAACGCTGACAATTACTCACTTTCAACCTCCTCCTCTGCCCCCTTGCTCTTCCTCCCCCCCTTCTTCGCCGCCCCGCCCTTGGGTGTCTTCTTTGTCACCCCAGCACTGCCCTTCTTCTTAGCACTCGCGCTCTTAGGCGTGACATCGCTCTTCCTCTTGCCCTTGCCCCTTGGTGTCTTCTTGGTGGTCTTTTCCTCCTCCTCTTCCTCCTCCTCCTCTGCCTTCTGCTCCTCCTCCTCAGCGGCCTCCTCAGCAGCCGGTTCCTCGGCCTTTTCCTCCTCGCTCGAGCTCTCGGCTGCGCTCTCCGCAACAGCGGCTTCAGCGGCCCTTACTGCGGCCTTGGACGGTCTACCGCGCCTACCGGGGCCTGAACGCGTACCGACGGCAGCGGGCTTGGGCGCCGCCTTTTTGACGCCCGATCCGGGGGGTCGACCGCGCGGTCTGCCGGAGGGGGGCTTCGCGGCCTTCTTCTCCCAGGGGTCCTTGCGGGGACGGCCGCGGCCGCGCTTGACGGGGGGATCGGCGGTGTCGGCTGGTTTGGTGGGAGCCATTTTGTTGTGCTTTGCTTTTGAAATAATTAGATATTTTTATCTCCGAAATAACCGCAACAGAACGGGTGGATTTACACAAAAAGGCACGTCAATGACAAAAAAAGAATCGTGATATTCTTTTTCAATTTAATGACCAAAAAATCAAGCCCGTGCGAAACAGGGAACTTGACGAGGATAGATGAAATCCCACGTGGATAGGGAGAAGGCGGGAGGGGATTGGATTTTTGGGGGAATTATTTCGAGATAAAGATGCGATGGGAGATGGGGAGGGGATGGTTTTATTTCTGGATTTTGGGAACGGGCGCGACGCGGTCGGGTCCCCCTGCTGATTAGCTTGCTTAGGGGGGGTGTTGGTTTGACGCGAGTGGCTCGCGTCGCTGTGCAGGGAAGGCGCAACAGTGGATTTTTTTGGACGAGGGAAGCAGGGGACGGGGTGATATTTTTGCAAATCAAGAGGTTTACGCAGCTCGCTTAAAACGTTAGCGTATCAGATTGCCCGGCTCAAGCGTGTGTCTCAGCAATTTGGGAGCACCATCCGGTAGGTAATCCGTAGCTCTAGGGCTTTCGACCGGTGAAAACGGTTTGCATGGTGTTGTTGAGGCGCCGCCATAACAGTCTGGGGAGCTCTCGGTCGGGAGCTTGGACCTTGCAACAAGTATTCGGATTGATGCTGTGATATTGACATATAATACACCCAATACCGCCTAAGCCAGTTCCTCGCCGTCAACTGCAACTTTTGTTTCGCGTTAAAGCAATCCCAGGCTCCGGTCTCATGAGAACAAATCCGCCATGACCGACAAAAGTGTACCCCTAAAGCAATCTTACAAAAAGCTTGACCCGAAAGATGCTCCGTTGTGCCTATCACCCGTCATCATTAAATCGTCTCTACATGGCTCCATCTATTGCTTCTTGCCGCTGGCGCTGCTCTTGACGCGCTTGGCCACGGGGCGGTTGATGTGGTGGCTGGGGATCCAGCTCTCGTCGTAGTCCTTGTCGGCGCCGCTGGTGACGCCGGCCGACTCGGAGCCGGACACGGGCTCGGCCTCGACCTTCTTGGCCTTCTTGCTGGTCTTGACGGGGCGGGCCTGAGGGAACAGAGTCTCGATCCAGGTCTTGTAGACAAAGTAGAGGGTACCGCCGAAAACACCACCGAGGACGAGCCAGAGGAAGAGACTGGGCAATTGTTAGCTAGGGTCAGGAATGCTAAAGCTGGGACAAGCTTACATCTGAGGGTCGAAGAAGCTGGTAGGGGGCTCAACAATGCTGGCGGGACCGCTGTGGGCCTCGATCTGGAAGATGTTTCCGGCCTTGTTGGAGATGACAGCGAGGAGATCGACAATGGTGTCCTGGGGCATCATGTCGAGGACAAAGTCGTACGGCACAGTGCTCTTCTCGCCGGCGGGGATCGAGAGCTTGTAGGGGATGGTCGTCAGGTTGCGCAGGATGCCAGCCGACTCGGGCGCACCCTCGGGAAGGGGCTGGGTGGTCTTGAGCAGGCCGCCGACAACCATGACCTCAATTGCATCATCCTCGTGGTTGGTGATGTCAATCAGAGCCTTGGTGACACGGCCGTTGACAAGCTTGACGCCGAAGATGTCGGCCTCGGGGAATGTAGTCTCGACATCGACCTTGAGCTCGGGGGCGGCGGCGCCGGCAGCATCGGACTCGGGGGAGACCTGGCGCTGTGTCAGCTCATCGGATGCGAAAAGGGGTAGAGAGGAGCTGCATCACGTACATCGTCCTCCGCAAAGACGGAAGCTACGCGCAAGGCGAGGAGCGAGAGAGCAGACCACTTGAAGTTGACCATTTTGGCAGATACCGACGGGACAGCGAGGAATGATGGAAAGGGGCCTTGGGAGTTGGAGAAGATCCCAGAGCCAAGATGGATAGATGACGATGGCAGAAAAAAGTGGTGTGTGCAATCGCAATCTGGCCTCGTCAATTGGGGCCCACTCGCGCAATTGGGGAGCTATTGGCCCCCCTGTTTCGTAGTGTCTTGGCGCTGGGCGCAGATGCATTTATCGGGACATCCTTTATCGCCTGGTTACGTAAATCTGCAGTTGTGCATCAACTTGAGCTCTTGCTTCTCAATCGACTTTGGTTAGTTTGGGAGATGGAAAACTGGAAAACTTCTCAAATTCCACTCATTTCATGTCTTATCTCTCATCCCGCCGATTATGCGCGAGGGTGGTTCATGGCGGTTAACTCACAACTCTAACACGCCTGGCGAAGTTAGTTTGCCTTATTCAGAATGACCTCATCCTCGGAACGGAGAGCCGAGACCCTGGCCAGCCAGCAACAGATCTATTTTCTATCCTCTACTGCGACGGGATCACGGGTAGGACGACGTAGTTCTCGAGACCCTCCCCAAAGTGAACAAAGTTATCTCCTGCGAACTTGGAAGGAGGTCTGCGACAGTCAGCGATGTTCACAGCTCGCAGAAAGGAAACATACCGGTCAATGTCAGAGTTGTGCTGGAAGACCCCTGAACCTTGGGTGTCCCCGCTGCTCACCTCAAGCACGATGCGACCTCCCTTATCCACAATCACATTTGTCGGCCACAGCTCAACGTCCACGCCATAAACCTCTCCGGCCTTGACTGGGAGCACATCCGTCGACAGATACTCACGGTACGGCAGCCACGGCTTGTGCTTTGGATTCTCGTCGTGCACCTTGCGGTTGCTCACTCGAAGCCAGCCTTTGCAGAGCGGCACCGGGTCACCCGCCGTTCCGGTGTAGAAGATCTCCTTGCCGGTCGAGTCAAGATGCCGCAGCGTCAGGAACAGGTCGATATCAACCTCATCTGACGCATTCTCTGGAGTCACTGACACGTTCAAGTGGGCAACGATGTGTCCTGTGATCTCGATCTCCTCTTCAAACGGGTGGCTGGTGAATTGGATGACTTGGGGATTGTCCAGCGTCCCCAGTGCCTTGTATCCCACCTTGCCGGTGACAGCGTCTGGCTTGGTCTTTGAGAGCGTCTGATCAGCGGCGAGGTAGAAGTTGGTGTATTGCGTTCTGGGAATTGGCCAAGCGGCCTCCTCCCTCTTCTCGTATACCTTTTCCTTTTCTGCGTCGTTGAAACCAACGTCGCCCTTTCTCAGGGTCACGGTCACCGGAGGGACCTTGCCTGGGACGCTCCAGCCAACCCGGTCGTCTCCTTTGAGGAACGCATCCAAGAAACTCTTTTGAAGTTCGACTTCCTCGTGGTAGTAGAAGGGCAGATCGTGGCGGCCGGTGATGAAGCGAAGATATTTCAGCTTCGACCCGGCGTACGTGTAACCCAAGACATTGCCGCGAAGGTGCAGCAGAATGCCACCCCAGTTGGCGACACTGAGGACGGGAACCTCGATATCCTCCAGCCGGAATTCCTTGCTGGCATAGTACTCATCGTCACGGAACCGGTTCGCCTCGTTGTCCTTGGTCTGGTCCTTTCGGTTGGCAACTAGCACCCCATCTGGAAGATCACCCTCAATGGTCTCTTCCTGGCCCCTCGCGCCAGGTCCGTCGGGAGGGAAGGTGATCTTCGACCGACCCGCTCTTCCGTACTGGTTGGTCAGGACCTGGCGATTCCACCATACATTGATGAACTTGTTGGAGAAGATGCCGCCATGTCGACACCGGTCACGGTAATAATCCGACATGCCTTCCCACGGAATGATGGCCGCCAGTCCCTTGGGCCTGCGCGCAGCGACACGCCATTGCGAGCCTGATCATCAGCACCCTTCCGTTGAGGACTCATGTTGACTCACCAGCATAATACGAGATACCAAGCAGCCCGACCTTGCCCGTCGACCAACTCTGCTCGGCACACCACTCCACTACATCAAAGAAGCACTCGCTCGTCCCTCGGCTCATAGTGTCCAGAAGCCCCGGGCTCTGGCCCAGTCCACGCTCGTCGGCCCGCACAATAGCATAGCCCTCGCGGCACCAATACACGGGGTCAGGCGTTTCCCATGCTGAATATTTAGACCGATGCTCCGGGTTGACCTCACTGAAGGAGCCATTGTGGAAGGTCTCGTAGGGGATATCCTTGCCGTAGGGTCCATACGTGACTAGGACAGGGTACTTGGCGTTTGGATCAGACGAGAGGGGAAGGTACACGTTGGCGCGGATGGGCAGCGATGAGGCCTTGAGGGGGATCGAGACATTTTTCATGGAGGTGAGTCCATTCTCAGGATCGGGTGTGACCGTTAGCAGGTCCCTGACGGGTGGCGTTTGGACTTCTCCCATTGTCGCACTCGTTGGAGATGTTGCTGTTGACATGCTGGAGTGGAGTGAGCGTGAGCCTTACACTGAGCCCTACACCCCACCATGTCGCGTCGCAATCCGGGTCGGAACGTGGGGGCGGGGAAGCGCTGTAAGCATGTCGGGTGCTACCGAGTCCGGCTCCACGCGATCGGGGGTCCGATAGCTTGATCCGACGGCACTCGTTGACGGACGACACTTCTTGAAGCAATCACGCATCGATGTAGAATGTGGTGTGTGTCTTGGTTGACGGTTGGCAGACTCGGATACTCGTCAGGCCTAGAATCGGCCTGACGAGCATTGTCTTTACATGTCTACGAAACTTCAACAAACTCGACATTAGACATAATTGCAACTTCTTGCTTACAATCCGGACCCCGAATTATGACTCTCCGCCTATTGTCGACGTAAACACCTTTTCGTTGAGCCTCCCTCCTGTCACCCTCCACAGCCATGCGACGGACTTGTCAAATCAGCAGCGTTCACAACACCCCGCAGATCTCACTCACCGACTTGAGCCAAACCCCTTGAAACATGGTAAAGATGATAACCGACTCGACCGAATCCGATCCCCAAGGCCTCGACTCGCGATCCAGCTGCGTATTGATAGGTCTATAGGGAGGAACCTGGCGATATTCCGTCTCCCAGCCAGGCGGATTCTCCAACGGCGCAGTCACATTTGGCGTCTCCTGCGTTGACGCACTCTGCAACTCATCGCCCCCCGTCAACCGAATCCTGTAATCCACTAGGTGGTCCGCCGTCGTTGTCGCTGTCGTCGCGATTCTCGACATGTTTGCTTTGAATCTTCCCGCTGAAAGTTGGCGTGTGTTGTCAATGAGTAAGTAAAACAAGGGCACCGCCACCCACTTTCCGACACGACCCCCCGAGCCCTGGAAACATCGGGTCGGGTCCCTCCACTCAAAGCCCCGACCCGACTCCAACTCTAAAAAAAAATCCCCGACGGCCGACCGACCGGGGTGGGTATAGCTCAGCTCAACTGCTTGCTTGCTTGTTCACCGCGTCTCCAACTTCAACCCACTGCCCAACACGCATCACGACCCAATGCAAATCACCACAACACCAACAAAATGCCCTCCCCCGCTATAACCCGCATCCGCGCCTTCACCTCCCAATCCCCCTCCCCGCGCCCCTTCCAGTCCGCCCTATCCGCCCTCCACACCTCCCTCAGCGCCCTCCCCTTGCCCACCACACAACCCCTCCAATCCGAATACCTCCTCGCCCTCTCTACCCTCCGCCACTGGCACGACACCATCTCGCCATCCGACCACCTCACATCCGAGTACGCCATTGCCAATAACAAATCGAATCCCGCCCGTCGCGTCCCCATCGGCCTCGTGCATATCATCCCCGCGCCAAAAAGTATATACGGTCCCATCGCGTGCATCGCAGCCGCGCTGGCAGCTTGCTGCGGCGTGGTTATCGAATTGGAGGATGTACACCCGTTGCGCCGGGTTCTGGGGGGGTTGAATGGGGATACACTCTGTGTTGTTGCACCCGGTGAGGGTGAGGGTGATGTGCTGATTGACCAGCGTGGGGGCGGACGGACAGTAGCTGTTGTGGATCGGAGTGCGGATATTGAAAATGCGGCGAGGGTCTTGGTAAAGGCTAGGTTTGCCATGGTAGGAGGGGTGTATGCGCCTGATTTAGTGGTTGTCAATGAGTTTGTGAAGAAGAGATTTCTCGAGGCCTGTATAAAGGAAATCGAAGTAAGTGGGGATGATGAGCCATCGGGGATGGAGGGGGTGGTGAAAGAGGCCGAGGAAAGAGGGCAGGCGAGAGTTTTTGGCGGGGTGGGCGGGAAGGTGGTTGAGGTTTTGGAAAAGGGGTGTGAGGTGATGAAGCAAAATGTGGAGGGGAGGTTTCTGGTCGTGGTTGGGTGTTCGGGGCTGGTAGATGCCGTGTTTGGGAGGGAGGAGGGGTGAGTATTCCCTCTCTCTAGATGAGAATGGTTGCTGATTTGACGAACAGGACATTGTTGGCAGGGTATTTCTTTGCCGAACCAGGCGCTGCGAAATATCTCGCCCAGTTTATGGACTGTCAAGCCTCGTTTGTCAACCATATACCCACGCAGCTGCTTGTTGGACCTGCGGCGCCCAAGGGGCATGCGCTCGACCTGTTGTGGCGGTATAACCCTGACATGTTTACTGTGCCGCGACCGCAGTTTGTCCCGTCGCCTGCTCCGATAGAGGCGGCGCGCTTGGTCGACGAGCTACTTGCCAAGGATGCGATTACGGGGAAGAAGAAAGGAGCGCTGAACCAGAAGATCAAGGCGTTTGCTTCTCGACCGCTGAAACCGTCGGGACAGGTAAAATCACTAGAGGAGCTGGACTTTTTCGGCTCGGGGCTGTTCCTTGGAGGTGGGATCGTCCTCGCTGTGGTCCTGCCTGCGCTTGGTTGGACATCGTACGTGCTTGGGAAAGGCGCGTTGGGGTATCTTGGGAAATGGAGGCGTTGATCTCAACAGGATGTACGATTATTGCGCTGGTTTCCTGCAAGTTGGTGACAAAACCCGGCTCACTGAATCCAGCTGATGCAACTTTCAAGTGGTCGAGACGTCTCGGCAGAAAATTACGGTCTTGTTGTCAACCAACGCATATAGATTTCAAGTCCATCCTGTGGTGGATAAACTGGTATATCAACAAAGGGAACAATCATTACGTCTACTCCTCTTCGCCATCCTCGTCGCAGGGGTACGTGATGGGTAGTGTCGGCTTGGGCTGGGTCATCTTCTGCCAGTTCGCCCAGGCATTGCCCACATCGCACACGGGAATCGTCACCATGCCGAGATCCAACAGGTTGATGCCACGCTCCCCACCCTTGTACAGGCCAACAATATCGACATTATCGGCGTTGAAGAACGGTGTGTTCTTCTTGGAGTTGTTCTCCTTCGTTTTGATCGCCCTGACCCTGTTAGCACGCCGCCGACCACAGGGTGGAACAACTTACGCCTTCACCATCTCCTCCACCGACAAGTCAAACTTTTTCAGCTCTTCAATCTCGTCGGGGCTCTCAAAGGACGCAACGACGCACGAAGGAACCCCTTGTGGCGCGCCCGGGATTGGGTCGCAGTTGACCGGCTTGCCCCGGATCGAGGCCAGGACGAACTGGTTGCCCTTGTCGTCGCAGTACTCTCCCGCCTTGATGGTGCCCTCCTGCAAACCCTTGTCCTTGATGGCCCCGCTGCCGCACTTTCGGCCCGTCTTAAGAACCACCGGCCTCACGTCGCCCATCCTCCACGCCTTGGGAATGATGTAGGCGAAAATGCCCTTCTTGATCATTGACTTAATCTCAAAGTCACTCAGCTTCTCTGTCTTTGTGGTACCCTTTTCCGGGACGCCCGAGTTAAGTTTGCCGTCGACGACGAGCTGGCGGAGCTGTTCGATTGAGGCGTCGCCCCCGTTGAAGAGCTCCTTGTTCATGTCAGACAGAGACCTCTCCCAGATCGTCAGAGTCGAGTTCATGAACAACAGGAGAGTCGACGCGTCACCGAGTTTCTTTTCCTGCGCGCTGCACGGTGTTAGTTGGATTCTCAGCGGACAAAAGCGTGCATACCCTGTGGCCTTGTCCTTGGCCATGTTGATTCCGTTTTGCGCGAGGGTGCCGATCCCCTCTCCGAGGCCACCGCCCAGACCGACACCGCCGAAGCCACCCATGACTGGAAACAAACAATTAGCAGCCAAAAAGGAAAAATGGTATTTTGTCTTACAGTTTCTAAACATCGGAGGCAGGCCAAGGCTGAGAACCGTGGCAAGAACGTTGAAAGCCATCTGCTTTGCGAACGTGTCGTCCGCTGCACCTGCAAACTTGTCCACTAGGACAGGAATGAGATCGTTGACTTCATTCTTCGTCTGCTTCAGCGCCGTGTAGTAGTTGAGGAAGGCCTGTTCAATGTGCACCATGGCGTTGTTGATGAGATTGCCCGCTGGCCCGACCTTGGCACCGGGGTAGTCGTCTCGATCCACACAGCTGCTGTCCTCGTCGCTGCAGCCGTTGCCAACAAGCATCTTGCCACACTCCATTGAATCCTTCTCGCTCTTGAAGAATTCCCTACCGACATAGTCAGAGAACTCCATCCCCGTGCCGTCTTGGCGGCCGTTGCTCTTCCACGCCCAAATGGCATCGTTCCTAGACTGGTCAGCCAAGTGAGAGAATCATCGGGAGCCTGACTTTACCACGCAGAGCTGGACATGACTCCGGTCCAGCGCCCCTTCGCCGTGATGTTCTTGGTCGCGAATGGATCATCTTGGCAGTAAAGCTCATACCATTTGCGACCCTCCTCCGCGTACTCGGGGGATGTCACCGCGCCGAGCTCTGAAGGCGAGCATGTCTGAAGATCCACGGCCCAATCGGTGGTGCCAGCAAAGTTGAGCGCCTTGTACCTTTGGGTGCGCCTAGCCTTGTTGACGTTGTCCATGTAGGCCACGTACTCGGTCCCGTCGTAGATGAGGATGTTGGACTCGGATTTGTCAATAAAGGTGCGAGCTGTGGGGTTGTTCTCGATGATCAGTTGGATCTCGGCGTTGGAGAGGTAACCGGCAGTTCCCGTGCAAATGCCTGGACGGGCATCAGAGTGGTTTGAGGTGCCGGTAAAAGTGCACATCTCGTCAACACATCCAGCTTGCGCCATCTTGAACGACCGCCCATAGCTGGTGACGCCCACAACAATCTTGGAAGGAACACCGGCCTTTGTAACCATGACCAAGGCGACCATCGTCTCGGTCATGTTGACATGCGACCTCAGGCAGTTTCCAAGCTTGCAGCCAGGACTGGACCATTCACTGCCAGTATCCCATTGACCTATCCATGTTAGCTTGCGGTCACTACAAGGGGCTGCATGTCATACCGTGCAAATCGTACGTCATGTACACAATGTAATCGAGAACCTTGGCCATCTCAGCAATGGGGAAGCCCTTGAGATACCAATAGGATGCCGGCGCCGCGATAGAGAGCGTCATGTGGGCAGGGAGTAAAGACCTCAGGAGCTGCAAGAACTTCAGGTAATTGGGACCATCAATGGGGCCCGCAGGAGGGATATGAGGGAGATCATGAGCGGCCGGATACTCCCAGTCAATGTCGATGCCGTCCAAGTTGTACTGCTTAGCAAAGTTGGCAATGTTGGTGGCCAGCTTGTTGCGATTCGCAGGGTTGACGCCCTCGCGAAAGATGTTGAAGGTAGTGGGAGATGTCGAAGCCGCCCAGCCACCGAATGCCACGATCCTCTTGGTCTTGGTGAGCTTGAGGAACTTGTCAAACTGCTTCTTGGTCAAGGACATGTCGACCTCGAAACTCGGTGTGATGTCGCCAAACGAAAAGTGGGTGTGGCTGTACTTTTCCTGGTTGATCTCGCTAACATCCATGCGGAGGCAAGGACGGTCCGAGTTCCAGGCTTCAAAGTACCCGACAGTGATGAAAGACTTGGGTGGTTCCTTGTTGTTGACTATATCCGTTCCGCAATTGCTGATGCACCCGTTGTGATCCTTGGCCGCCGTTCCAGGGGTTCCGTCACCAGAAACAACGCAAAAGTCGGTTGTGGTACCGCATTGTCCCCAGATGTTGCAGCACGCCTTGAGGGGACAGGGGTTGAGCTCGCTGATGTTGGTGCCCTTGGGGGGCGCAATGGTGCCGGGCTTCTGGGGGCCGCAGACAGCATTCTCGATGGGACTGGGCATCGGAGGGTCGCCTTCGCTGAGACAGATCCTCGCGCCGGGCCAAAGTCGGTCGCAGCCAGACCAACCCCAAGTTTTGCCTTTGTTGAGTTCGTCGAGCTCGTCCTTGCTCAGACCATTGGAGGCTTCGATCACAGAACAGTACTCTCCCTTGACGACGGTGTGGACGGCGCACGACCCGTCGGCATTCTTCTTGGGTCTTTTGTCCTTGAGCTAGCCGGGCGAGCAGCACACTCATTGACCAACCTTGAGATCGGAACAGAGGTTGGAGGCGGGGTTGTACTTGGTGAAGTGGCTGTTTGGAATGTCGCACTTGTTGACCAGCGAACCGCAGTGAGCAGCAATCTTTTCACAGGTGTCTTTGTCGACGACCTTCTCGAGCTCGCAGTCGGCGCGAGCAACCAAGTTTGACGAAGGGATTGCGGCGACGGGGAATGGAGATAGGAGGAGGAGGACGGCGGCAGTAGCCGCCAAAAACGAGTGTGAGCCCTTTGCCATGGCGGAGATGGCTGCAGGTATGGTATAAAACGAAAGGACGCCCCACGGAGGGTCACGGCGGTGTCGATGTCGATGATGCATCTTCGAAAGCGGCGGCAATGCCAACATGATATAGGGAGGACTCGACCAGAAAAAGAGGATACCAAGGCCTTCGGTGTCTGTTTGCTCTGTCGTCTCGGCAGGTCATCTCCGATGCAAACCAGTGCACTGTGATTGTTGATTTCCTGCGTATTTGGTCATGTGCCGGGATGGGAAGTGCGCTTAGGGGTAGCAAATGTTGAACTAAGTCAATCCATCCCATGCCGTCGGGCGAAGGCCCCAATCGGGCGAGATGTTTCGCCCATACTGGGGGACAAGAAGGCGACGAGGAAGCAGAAACCAAAACTTGGGCTTCAAACTTCGGCAAACTTACCAAACCGAGCTGCGGCAAACTCTTGGACAGCCTCTCCATATGAAGCCAGGCAGCAGAATTAAATCTCTGCTCTTGGGTCGTTTGCAAAGTGGAAATACCAGAGACGAAGCCAGAGAAGCGAGCCAAGATCGAAGCGGCGATGCCAAAATTAAGTTTGATGTCACGTCCGGTTTAGGTGTTGAGCGGGTTGGGTGGGTCTCTGTCACTTCCTGGTCCTGAACGAGGCAAGTGCGACGGGAGCATAGACTTCAGCCCTACCGAGCACCCAAATCTCTCCTGGCCAAGCGTAACGTTGTTGCATGACTTGGTGCCGGGACTAATTTCCTGGTGCAACTCTCCGTCGGCAATTTGAGATCTGGGACGGGACCTTTGGACGGCTCTTGACCTCACGGTTTTCATCGTCCGCTACGCTCAAGTTGGTGTTACTACCGTCCTCCCGCTACTAGCCCCGGGTTTCTCCTGCCGTTCTAGAACTTTGTTGCGCTCGCCAATCGTCAGGTCGTTCTGTCCCCAGAGCTTGGCGTCCCTCATCATCGACACCTCTTGACGCCCCAGGGTCTAGGAGTTCCGGGCCGGTCTGGCTGCCCCACACACAATACCACCGAGAAGCAATCTTATGCTAAGAATAATGGTGTCAAGGATGGCTCTAATTTCTCTGCCTTGTAAGGTTGGTGGGGGCACCTTTCCAGGTAGAGTCTCGGTGTCTTTGGGTCTGTGGAAGCGAGTCAGGCCGGAGATGTGCGAATTCTAGGTGAGGAAACGTGAGGAGATACCACGAGTGCCAGAAACGAGATATATAGTCGATGGAATCTTCTCTCTCCTTTGAGCTCATCACCAACGCCGGCCAGACAATCTCTCCAGTTGCTCAGGAACAAACCCTCTTTGATTTTCGTCATGTCTCCCAAGGCCACTCTTTCGAGCTTGTTGTTCGTTTTGCCGTTGGCATCCTGCGCAACTCTCCCCATCGCAAAACGGGGTGGACCACTTCCAGGGTTCGACTTCGACCCGGCCACGACAGCGTACTGTTCGTGGTGGATCGACTATGAGGGCGGACCCAGCTGCACTGATGTGGTGAGCACATGGGGCATCACAGTCACTGAGTTCAGCAGATGGGTAGGTTCTTTGTCCCCCAGTGTTCACATTCTGATCTGATGGTGTATCTAGAACCCTTCCGTCAACTCAAACTGCCAAGGCCTGAAGGCATACAACTCATACTGCGTTGAGGCGTGGGACGAGCCTCCGCCCGCAGAAACGACCAGCAGCACTTCAACCACTTCCACTACGTCGACCACCTCCACAGCGAGCACAACGACTCCCATCACCCCCAAGTCGACAACGACAACCACGCCAAAGACCACACCCAAGCCGGTTACCACCACAACCACCTCCTCAGGCAACGGCATTGCTACTCCCACCCCTATCCAGCCGGGAATGGTCTCCAACTGCGACTCCTTTTACAAGGTGAAGGCAGGTGACACATGCGACACCATTGTCAAGGCCAACGGCATCTCCCTCGCGCAATTCGTCGACTGGAACACCGAAATCGGTGGAACCGACTGCGCAAGTCTCTGGAAGGACGCATATGTTTGCATTTCCGTCGTCGGCCACTCCCCGACCACGTCTCCCACCACCCGCACTATAACAATCACCTCCACCACTGTGGTCAACGGCATCTCCACTCCCACACCCGTGCAGCCCGGCATGGTGTCCAACTGCGATGTCTTTTACAAGGTCAAGTCGGGCGACACCTGCGAGTCCATCATCAACGCCAACGGTGTCTCCCTTACCCAGTTTATCACCTGGAACCCAGAGATTGGAGGGACCCAGTGCAACGGCATGTGGAAGGACTACTACGTGTGCCTTTCCATTGTTGGACACACGCCCACCAAGCCTGTCACTACTACGACAAGCAAGACGACTTCCATTACCACACCGACTCCTGTGCAGACGGGCATCACCAAGAACTGCAAGAAGTTCCATCTGGTCAAGACGGGGGAGAGCTGTGACGCCATCATCAAGCAGTACGGCATCACGCTTGCTCAGTTTGTGAGCTGGAACCCGGATGCCGGGGCGACGTGCACTGGGCTGTGGGCGAATACTTATGCTTGTGTTGGTGTTTAGACGTGGGTTTAATGACAGGGGTGGGTATTGGGTTCATGTAGATGTGTTTGACCTCTTCATATTCGTAATGCTTAAATTTGACGATTCCGGAGGCCACAGGCAGCCACCGCATTGAAAGTGCCAAGTTGAAGCCACATACAGGGGTCGAAGGAGAAGGCAAGGCTTTGCTCGCATTGCCTGACCCTGCACGCAAACCTTCGCCTCTCCTCAATCAAAGTTCCACGATCTAGACCATTGCTACGCCTCAACATACCCTCTTTCTCAGTGTTCTGCACTGAATGCACCTGCGAACAGGACATAGTGCCTGGAAACGAAGTTGCCGCATGGAAGCGATTCTACCTGACTCCTTGTGAAGTTTGTCGAGCTCGGTATTTGCTGCCTCAAAGCTGTTCCTTGACCCGGCTTCAGAGGCTTTACCCCCGAAAACTTGGGTCTGGACTTGCATCGATGCATCGATGGACTGTCTGGTTTGTTGAGGAGACTGGTGAAGGACTGTGGTTGAGCGGTAGGTTCCCTCGCTCAGATGGCATGGCGTTTAATCGATAGACCTCTTTACAACATACGCGTTACCTAATGTGACTTTAAGTCTAGATAAAGCCTCGGGTTTTGACCACGAGGGGTACTTGGATGTCGAACTCCCAAAGCACTTAAAAGACGTCCTGGGACCAGAGTTTGACCACTCGTGGATGATCTGGCGGCCCTCGAGTTGGCGTGAGGCATTAGAAGCAATGGATGGGAGAAGCGTTCCTGATCCTCGAACTAAGCGCTTACTTGAGACTCGCGAAGGGGAACCAGATCTCAAAAATCCATTGGCGCAGCGACGTCTAGGGCAAATACCCAGCAACGACAAAAACCCGGATGAAGCGACGGTGGATGGCTCAAACCGAGTCGGGCCTGATACCAGTTCTGTTGAAGACTGGAAGGTTTGGGTGACATATCGAAGATCTCAGAGCCGAGTGGCCCGCAATATGGTAGCCCCCTTGAATCCCACGACTCATGGACGGGACAAGTCCAGCAACATCGACGGTGTTGTTGAGCCGCGACCAAAATGCCTGAAAACAGAAGCCGACGCAAATAAAATCTGGTGGGAAACCCGTGTTGGGACAGCCCAAGATTAGATATCTTGGTGCGAGGATCAGCACCCTGTCTGTAGATCGTCTCGCAACAACCCCGATGTTCGCCCACCAGGGTTATTGACTTGGGTGATGGCGAGCCCGCAGATATCCGAGTGGCTGAAACCGCAAAAATCCCCAGTCAGTTCGAGTATACAGCGCTCAGCCATTGTTGGGGCACGGCGGGAATGTCCTGCAAGCTGACGGAATCGACCATAAGCTCTCTGGTCAATGGAGTTCATCTTGGTATGCTTCCCGAAACCTTTCAAGACGCCGCTTTTGTCACCAAGTCCCTCGGCTTACGGCACATGTGGATCGATGCTCTCTGCATAGTCCAACCTGAAGGCATGGGCACGCTCGGTACAACCCACGAGGACTGGAAAAGAGTCAGCGAGGATGGGCGACATATATGCCAATGCTTACGTCACATTGGCTGCGGATGGAGCTGTCGATAGCTCTCGGGGCCTTTTTCTCAATATCGTAGCCCAGGAATCGCGGGTGCATGATGAGGGTCGAGTCTTCAGGTTTCCCAGCGCTCGTCGGGACCAAGTACCCGAGTCTTCCCTCAGCAAACGCGGCTGGGTTCTGCAGGAGATGGCTCTTTCGCCGCGAGTGATTCATTTTTCGAGTGATCAGATATACTGGCAGCGCGTGGAGTCAGCCTTGACTTCGGAAGACAATTCATTGCCAGCATCGAACTCGCGTCATGGGGGCTTTGTGGGAAATGAGCCATACCCGGGGAGCTACGACTTCCGCAACCCAACCAGGACTTGGTGGGATTGGTGTTGCCAATACAGCACCAGACGTCTCAAGTATCCGGCAGATTGGCTTGTTGCTTTTGTCGGCGTCACTCGATACCACAAGCAAAACATCTATTCCGCCCCAATCGTTGGTCTGTGGCGATCAAATTTGCATCTCAATCTCCTTTGGCGGCTAGGGACTCGCATTGTCTTGCCTCCGCCGAGAGAATGGAGAGGAAGCCTCGGTATCCCTTCGTGGTCGTGGCTTGCAAGCAACCGAGAGCTTTTACCCGGAGTGTATGACTGGATCGAGGACGCGAGTGCCAACAGCGATGTCATCAAGTCTCCGTATACATCTTTTAGCGAATGTGAAGTGGTCTGGACAGGCGAGGAGTTCACAAGCATCCTATCCAAAGCCGAGATCCATGGTGAGGGCAAAATCCTCCACTTGCTGTTGGAGCCGGACGAAAACATCTTTCCAGCTTATCGTGTCGTGGGCCCTGCCGAACGAGCGTACGTTGGTAATGGCGCTCGGAATGACAGCCGCTTCCAGGCATACTTTGATGTCAAGAATGGCCAGAATGGTGATCGAAAGTTGGAGGCTGTTTGCTTGCTGCTTGCGTACAGGGAGACGATGATTGATGGGCTCTGGGAAATGAATCACTTTGTTCTACTTTTGAAAGAGGTGAAAGGCGCTGAGGGCTCAGAGGAGGAGGAGCGCTATGAGGGAATTGGGGTGGGTTACTTACAGTGCAGGCAAGATGAGATACAACCCAAGGCGAGGGTGGCTGCACGTGTAAGAGCCAGTGTCTTCATCAGGGAAGCGAGCGTGAAGAATTTTGTGCTCGTCTGAGTTTGCGGCCTAGGGCATGGTGTCCTTTTCTCTCGGGAGTCTTATGGTGGGCTGTTCTTACTCATGGGCTCTTTTTTAATTGTTGAAATGATGGTTGCTGTTGTTCGTGCTCAGGATGAGATACTGTGTACTTGAGGTCTTCCAGCTTTGAGGTTGAAACCCTGGCAGAAAGGCTCGCTTGGTCGACGCGGATCACGTCATAGCTGAGTCCTGCCCAAGTGAAATCAAATCTTAGCATCAGATGACTCCTGAGAGCCCCGCGACTAGGATTTGGGGGCTCAGAGCGCCGGTTTTGCTCGTGATTGTCCCCAGGATGCAAAGCCGTGTCACCCCCCAAACGCTGGGTTGAAAAATGTAGGCCAGATTGACGCGATGAAAACAGTGTGGCAACACAGCTGTTGCTCATCGATCCTGCTGACTGGAAATGCCCGGGTTTGAATAAAAAGCTGATACCCGGCTCCGAAAGAGGCGTCGTATGATCGGGTTCACGTGGTGGCTTGTGATGGTTGACTGTGGAAATTATACCGCTGGGCAAGCTCATGACTAACGTTAGGACACTAGATGAAAAGTTCGAGTAGACCCTCAACCCGGCAGCTGGAAACTACCAGAAGATTCTAGGAGTTGAACTATCAGCTGTGCTTGGCTTAGCAACTCTGAAACTCACCTGTTCGCGCCAGCAGACTCTGGTAGAAATCAGCAACTCTGCGCACCTTGTTCAAACCGCGTGTTTTTTTTTTACGCCGTGCACCCTTTCCTTCCAAGCATCAAGTTTGAGTGTCCGGTTATCTGGTAAGTTTGCGGATCAGCGAGAATTTTCCGCATTGTACGACGCGTCACAGTAGCTAATCAGCAGCATCAGCTCCAACCCAGGCACAGATGAACACCTGCTTCTCGGATCCCACATGTTTTCACGATTTTGAGCCACCACCCGAGCACCGCGAGACGGGAGAAGATATTTTGAGTCGCTCATACCAGACCTGGACGAGAAACAACAATTGCCTCGCGTCTGCACTGCTTCTCGGAGCGGCGTTGGTACCACGATGGGATCGACATCCTTCCGCACACGAAGATGTCCCTCAATGGCCACGACGAGAGCCCAAGGGGCAGACACGCCTATATAGAATCAGCTTGCTTTCTCAATCCAGGACCAGAATTATACCCATTCACACACATTCCACCATCAACGGACCGATACAAATCACCATGGGTTAGTCAACCCTCAAGCTGCTTTCCAAGTCCCCACGTCAGTAACCGGGCCACCTACACTTGGAACAAGAGACGCCGACCTCATCGAGTGTGTCTTTCGGTCGTGCCTGTTCGAATAGTGAGCGAGTCCCTGAAAAGCCCGACAATTGAGCTGGCGTTGCGATCGGTTAGAGAATCTCAAAGTGTCAGATCCCGATTTTGACCAGCTCCCCGAGGATTTCAAGGAGCGCGTGGATAAGCTGGAAGATGACATTACGGGATTCGAGGAGCACCCGAACCTCGACGGTGATCCGGAGACGATGCCAGAGCGGGCCCTTGAACATGTCGAACAGTTGCAAGCTGAGTGTAAGAAGGACCTCGGGGAGATGGTCGAAGGGTTGAAGCCTAGCAAATTCGAGTTAGAGCGTGAGATCAAGGAGCTCGGGGAAGAGATTGAGGAGATCGAGGAAGAGACCAAGGCTTTGAAGGGTAAACTGGAGGCTCTGAAGGACAGGCTCCAAATGTTTGAGGATTTCGCCAAGGACGTCAACGCCGAGATCGATGCGATCAGTGAGAGGAGACGTTTTTGAGAGGCACAAGGTCGTTTGGGGTGGTTGAGAACCTTGGTGGTCACGCGATGACTCGACACGGTAGTAGCCTACAAATGTCAATACCGCTGGTCTGTTTGTGACTAGTTGTCCACCTGAATGTCGGCCGGATTCCCTTGTCGTTTGAAAGATGTGGTTGGTGGGACTATAGGATGTGCAAACTGACAGCTGAATCCCGTGGTGCCCTGTCCGGAGTATGGTGTTGAAAACTGGGTCGTCGGTGCCTGTACCTATGGAAGGAACGACCAGCTCGCCAATCTGCCGACATGCCCACCAACTGCGCTTGACCGTACACGGAAGCGCCGAATCCAGCCCGCCTCATGTCAATCCACGCCCTTCCAATGACCTCGATTTTTTATTGAACCAAAGTGGGCGCCATTCCCAAATTCGGCGGCGCTTTGCTCTGTCGCGAACTCGCAGATAACCATGGCAACGCAAACGATTACCGAACTGCAAGCACTCGAGCCCGCAGTGTTGGGCATCACGTCGCTGAAGAGCCGCGATCGTCCACCCACACCGATCCCGGAACACTTGTCGTCGTCCGAAGCGGTGGCGGAACCGACAACAACCCTCCCAAGAGCCCGAGCTATAATCGTCATCACCGAGCTCTGCGGTGTCTTGTTCTTCAGCAGCTTTTGCAATGGCGCCATTGTCGTCGCCCTACCCGCCATGCAGCACGAGCTGCACTTGCAAGAGGGTCTCCTCGTCTGGCCCACGTCGTCCTACTACCTGACGGCGGGATCGTGCCTATTGCTCGCCGGGTCGATTGCCGATGTCGCTGGCACGAAGCGATCAAACCTCGTTGGCTCTTTTCTCGGGGCCATCTTTGCCATGGCCTGCGGTCTGGCCCAGACGGAGGGCCAACTCATCGCTTTCCGGGCGCTGCAGGGCATCACCAATGCCATCATTGCGCCCTCGGCCGTCTCCATCATCTCCAATAGTGTCGAAGAGGGTCAACCACGGAACATGGGATTTGCGTGCATGGGTTTCAGCCAGCCCCTCGGGTTTGGCTTCGGTATGGTTCTCGCTGGCGTGCTCACTGATACTGTCGGCTGGCGCCCAACGTTCTATTTGGCCGGGGCTGCCAGCTTTGCCATGTTTCTCGTTGGGATATGGGCTCTGCCCCAAGACAGGCGACCTGGGGCCGGTCAATCGATCTTGAAGCGCCTCAGCCAGGAAATTGACTGGGTTGGCGTTTTATTGGCGAGCATGGGACTGGCCATGTTGTCATACGTTCTGGCGTAAGTGAATGCTTTGATTTCGCTGCCCTTGAGGCTGACAATGTAGGTCTCTTTCCGCCGACATGGACGATATCCACAAAGCATCTAGCATCGTGCTGTTGATTATCAGCGGGCTATCCATCCCTGCATTCATCGGGTGGATGCATCGACGGACAAAACGCAATCGAACAGCACTGATACCCAACTCGCTCTGGCGCAACCATGTCTTTACAACCAGCTGTGTGATAGTCCTTCTTACGACGGCGCTGACCAACTGCATGGAGTTGTACAGCAGTTTGTTGTAAGGCCCACTCGTCCAAGTATCTTGCTGGCTCTCCCTTACGCAACTCCAGTTTTCAACAGGTCCAAAGCGTCTCAGCTCTGGGAGCCTCCCTTCGAGTTCTCCCTTCGCTACTCGCCGGTACTATTGCAAGCGTTCTGACCGGGATCTTTGTACATCGCATGTCTGTTTTGTGGGTGGTTTTGGTCTCGTCGGTTATGAGTACAGGGGCGCCGCTGTTGATGTCCCTTGTCCAAGCCGATCAGCCATACTGGGAGAATGCCTTCTTTGCGCAGGTCAGCACCCTCTGCCCATAAACAGCTGAAGACACAGGCTTGCTAACACAGCCGAATCAGATTCTCGCCCCCATGGCCTGCGACATTCTATCCACAGTCGGTCTGCTCATAATCTCCGACGTTTTCCCCAAGAATACCCAAGCTCTCGGTGGTGCTGTATTCAGTACTTGCGCTCAGCTTGGCACAGCGATTGGGCTCAGCTTGACCCAAGTCGCCGCTTCAGTGGTCACGAACGGCTCGTCTCATAGCAACAAGTCTTCTCCCGAGGCACTCTTAAAGGGATACAGGGTTGCTTTCTGGATCATGTTTGGATGGATGGTGTTTGTCTGTTTTGTTTGCATTGCTGGGCTGCGGAGGGTCGGCCGTGTTGGTGTGAAACGGGACTAATGTTTCTTCTACTCTCGCCTAGCGTCAAAGGCCAGGATGTATGACGGGATATAATTTGACTAGCCATGACTTTAGCAATCACCCGTCTGAAATCTGACGCCCGAATTTTCCTCCATTTCCCGCCGTGAACCCGGAGCCAACTACATTGGCCCAGAAGCCCTCGGTGAGGTACTTTCTCCTAGAATTCCAGTCATCTCCATTATGTCCTCGGTAAAACAACGCCTGCCGGCCCTTGGACAGCACAGATCAAGAATTCCCTCGAGGGGTAGAGAGAACTCTTCTGGGATGTGATCCTGGCTTCAACGTTCCTTCAAAATCTGAGAATATATGTGCGCTCTCATCGTCATGCTAATCACCCCTCCTCATCTCCCTTTTGGCAACCACAAACGTGTGGGTAGGATGACCGGCCGAGGGCCGGCTCTCTCAAACCCTGTGTCATCTTAATTGAGGTAGTCGGGCTGAAAGTTTCTTCTTCATCTTTGTCTCGATGTCCTCCAACGCATCCACTAAGTCACCGCCCAACTCGCGAGTGCCTCCAAGGCTTGGATTATTCCAGAGGCTATAGAGTTCCCGATGACGTCGTCTTGGAGTGACCCGCTAGAACTCCCTCAAGAATATGTCGCAAAGGGAACAGCTGCTCCTGTTGCAGCCTAGGTAAACCTTCCCCCCCTTCTGGTCGGATTGGTGGTACCCGCCAACGACTTGCATCTCGGGGTGATTTCCGCAGGTCACGGATTCAAGTCGCTTGAATTCCTCCTCTAGCTTGGCCGTGGTCCACGTGAGGTCTTGGTCACCGAGTCTGTATTCTTACGTATCTTCATCCCATCCCCAACTATTTTTGTCTTTCGGACCCAACAGCGCTTGAACGGTCTCGTCGGTCCAAGGGATGCCGAAGTGCTCAAACAAAGTGTCCGGTGTCCACACTTCAGGCTTCTGGCCCATCGCGGGATTTTCAGCACCAAGCACTGCAGTGTTCAGACTTGTGATTTCGAGCGTTTTGAAATCATGCAGCTGCGCTGCGGCTCATACCAGGGTCAGGTATGCGTTTCGAAGGTTGCTGAGAAAATGAAGAGCTGGTCCCAGTTCTGGACCCAACCAACAAAGCTGACCGTCATTCTTGCTCTCGTAACTTGGGGTTCCGTGTCCGGCAGTGAGTACCAGGTCATCTTTCGCCACGTAGGCCTAGTGCGCCCATCGCGCAACTTCGCGATACTTTTGCCAACCTGTATTATCCGGTAGCGCCTCAATCAACTCTTTCATATGACGAAGAACGTCCAGGTGCTCGGTTCCGTACTCTTCCACCGATTTGCATTCTCTGATATATGCTTGCAGTCGTTGACGGAGGTCGCTCACGGCGTCTCGTATTCTCTCTTCGTGCCCCCCAAGAATGATATCATACAGCTTCTCTTTACGAAGCGTATTCACTTCCATGTCGTTGGTTCGACGCCAGGGCTTGTGCACAGGTATTATGGGATCTTCGCCTATGCAATATTGACATGATTAGTTGAGGCGCTGAGAGTAATAACGCACAGAATGTGGTCTACAAACCTCGACGCCCGATTTCTCGCAGGTGACGCGCGATATCAGCTAAGAACTTCTCGTCACTTGGCTGGAGCTCGTAATCCGCGGCAACGAGAACGCCAACGCCCTTCATGCGGTCGATCATCAGGGCAGAAACAGATCCGTGTCCCCCATTCCCGCCCGCCACCAACTCGGCAAGTCAGTTAGCGAATGCTGTTCTGAGTTCATTCTCGTCAACAGTGTGGCCGGCAAGAAGAGCTTTTGTAACGCCGTCGGGGCCATCGTGTTCCAGATACTTGGGTGCAGTTTTACCAAGGGAACGGAGGTGGAATAGCTTGACCAAGGCCTCGAATCTGGCGTGATGATAACGATACACGTTCTCCTCGCTTAGAGGGCTGCTGGCCATTTTGATCGGGGAACATCGAAGGAGGTTTGCGGAAGGGAAGATAGTTTGGGGGAATGACTCGAAATAACATTGCTAGAAGGAAGGAGGTCTGTTTGGGAAGGAGCAGCGCGAGTGCTGGAGTGGGTGGCGGATTACCGCGAACTGCACGAGATCTGCCCCTCAATATTAGCACTGTGCTGCAGGCAGCACATGAGACCCTCGACACCTCGATAACAGGCGCCCAAAACGACTCGATCATGCTCGGCGCTCTCGCCCAACCCGGGAGGAATCGTGTTATACCGGCTACCCTTTTCCATCCGACCAACCCCACAAAGACAGTCGACCCAATCAACGCCCGAGGATACTCTTCCCCGCTGCTTTGATTGCCTGATCGTCTGCCCCATTTTCCCCCATCGTCCCATGTCGCACAACCACAACCATGGAAAAACCGCGATTTCGTCCGCTACGGTCCGCCCCGCCGGCGGGACGGGATGCACCCGCCTCATCGGTGGACCTCGGCCCCCGGAGGAAACAGCGGACCAAAGCGGCGTGCAATGCCTGTCGGACGAAACGCTCGGCGGTGAGTTCGGTGTCCACATTCTACACCGAGGGCCGCTAACCCGCCCAGTGCGACGGCGGCCGTCCTACATGCACGGCGTGTATGTCGTGGGGGAGACAGTGCGTCTATGAGACCGCCACCGCGTCCGAGACGCCGGGCGCCGCCCTAAAGAGAGAGAAGGCGGAACTGGAACAGCTCATTGGCTACCTGCGACAGCCAGAGCTGGCGCATGACCTAGTTGGGAAGCTTCAAGCAGGGCTGGGTATCCCTGAATTGTTGCGTTACGCTAGCGGCGGCGGTGTGCTGAACCGCCAACCGGTTGCGTTGCTGCCAACGACGGATTCGCCGTTCGAGGTGGAGCTCATGGTTCGGCATCCAAAGGCGTATCAGATCTTGGATCTGAGCATCGATATCACATACGCCGAAGGCCTTATGTCCACAGCTGGTGATCCGGGGTCTTTGAGAGTCAACGTGCCAGGCAGCGGATCGTCGGGGTTTATCAGCACCGTGCTGAACCCCCCCCATCCCGTTTGCTACTACGATGATCGCTTGGCTAGGCTCAAGATTGGATACTGGTCGACCGTCAAGATTACCGATGCCATGGCTGCCGCGGCATTCTCGCACTTTTTCAAGGCCGAACACTGGTCATTGGGCTTGTTTGATGCCGATCTGTTTATCGGGGACCTTGTGAGCGGAGATATGACGTATTGCTCATCGTTCCTGGTGAACGCTGTTTTGACTCATGCTTTGGTAGGTAAAAGTCGTGCTGGTGTCGGGGATGAACTAACAGAACGTAGCAAGCTTACTCGGCCAAAGATCCGCCGGCCGCAATCAAAGCCGTAGAGTTCGAACACGAGGCAAAGAAACTTTGGCGTGTTGAGCAGGGTAGAGACTCGCTTACTACCATAGCCGGAGGTTTTATTCTATACATAGCCATTGGAATCCGTGGTCAAGTTGCCGATGGCGCAGAGTACATTCCCAAAGTCGTGGCCATGGCAAGAAGGCTTCGCCTCTTTGACACCCCGAACGCTGTGCGCCTTGAGGAGCTTGCTTCCAAGGGCATGGCACCCGAGCAACAGCGAGCTGCAATCCATACTGCTTGGGGCGTGTATGGTGCCATCATGTAAGCCCTGCGTGGAAAGCTAGTGGCCGCTTACTAACAACCTGACAGGATGCAGGCAATCTTTCGAGTCTGTGAAGCCGTCAAATACCCCCCACTCCTCCCGATTCCTGGCCTCCCCTCGCTGCCGACCAAAGAAAAGGAACCCGATCGACCTCTTACACATCTAGAGAAAAACCAGCATGCGTTTGCTGCGATTTGCGCCTTGTGGCGCGTCACAGCCGACGTTCTAGCGGTTTACCACCACCCTGACGGTCCTACAGCTGTCTCTCCAGCCTTTGCCCTATCCTTGTACCATCGCCTACTCAACGTCGCCGATGAAGCGCACGTCTGCGTGACCAACTCGGAGGAAAACGCTGCTCAGATCAGCATGTTCCACGTCTTCTACCACCACGTAGTGCTCGACATCTTTCGACCCTTCGTCTCGGGAAACGGAAGCACCGAGGCCGGAAATGCCTGGTCCGTTGCCAACGTCTCACCGTCGGCCATCTTCGAAGCCTCGCTCAAGCAGCTGAAGCGGCTCGTCCTTCGGTATCGCTCCCGTCACTTGTCGGAGAACTTCACCATCCTCTGGCATCTGAGCCTGATGGGGGTTGTGAACGGCTTACTACTTAATCATAAACGCGATCCAAACTGGAAGTTCTACTTCATGATGTGCATTGCGGGATATGAGGATTTGTACCCAACGTTCCAGGTCGCGTTAGGGATCGCCGAGAGTTTGATGATGCTGGCGATTCAGAAGGGTGCCATCACTAACCGGGAGGCTAAAAGAATGAAGGAACAATTTAAGAAAAAGGACAGACCTGAGCTGGTTGGGAAGACTGGGGCAGGGTTCGTCGTGGACTTGGAGTTGGCGATGACGAATCCAAAGGACGCGGGTGTTGATGTGCTGATTGATCGGTTTGAAGAAGCAACGGCCGTGGCGAGCTTTATGGAAGACCTGGCATCTGGTGGCGGCGCCCAGGACGAGGTGATGGCTTAGAGGGGCACTGGAGAGAGTGTTTGAAAAAAGGACTGGATTACAAGGGACGGTTGGATATTCCAGGTCTGAATACAGGTAACAAGGGATCGGTCGGAGGCAATGTGCTGCTAGGCAACAAGGATCTGGTTGGGTGGGTGGGCTTCTAGGCAACAAGGATTTGGGTAGATACGGGGAGGGTCATTGGAATGGGCATCTTGGTTCATCACGACATATGTGAATCCGGGATACGCATCAACACGGGTGGTCATAGCGAGCCACACGACTAGATAGATAGCTGCATTTTCACAGCGTGTAAAAAGCACAGGTCACTTCACCATCACATCGTCAGCTTTCGGCTTACCATGTCGTCAGCTTTCGACTTTCCATGTCGTCAACGGTATGTTGTGACTGAGATGAAAGGGCGTTTAACAACTCTATAAGAGCGACCCTTCAATGCCAATTTAAAACCAACAAGCTTTGCACCTCCAAGGTTTACATCAGCAATCATCAATCAATAACAGCATCGTCCTCATGAAGGTGTCCAGGGATAGGGTTATCCCAGTCAGCAAGGTTCTCATCCAGTGATCTCCCACGCAAATATCAGATCGATTTCATCTCTACTGCTTTCCATCAGCCCATCCGTCATGTCGTCCCAAATCGCAGACCCGACTGAGCCACATCGGCCCGTGCCGCAGGGATGTCAGCCTCCCCCACACCCCGGCCCGATCGGCCCCACGTAGCCCCCACACCGCCTCGGGTGCCCCCGATGGGACTCCGGAGCGGCTCACCTTCATCGGGATCGCACCTCACCAACGTTTGTTTACACTTCGCTATACCCATCCCGGCAAAGACTTGATTTCTCTCACTGTGCACACGCAATTGGCATCTCACGCTGGACTGTGACAGACAGATTTACACCGCGGACAACACCACGCCAAGCATCGCCATGGCACCTCCACTTTCACCCGTGCATCTCTTCTCCCATGTAAACAAAGCCCCCTTCCCCTATTTGAGCCTATTCACTGAGACTACCAGGGCTCAACAATGATGCTGGGCGAGGACTCGCCCTCAGCGCGCTACTGGCTCTCGAGCGGCGCCATCGCCGAATCCCACGGCATCGAGCACGTCGTCATGATGGGCGCTCACTGGGCGACCTCGCTGCCGAACCACGTACTCATCTCCGCCAACCCAACACCGGGTAAATCGCCCGTGGCGTTTGTCCACCCGTCCAAGTACAAGCCGTACAAGCTCAACCCGGACCTGGACTACATCCCCACCATCCAGTCGCACCTTTCTGCTGCGGGCATCTCGTCCAAATTGGATCCCACTTTTGATTGTATGCACTGCGTCTTCTGGGGCGGGTGAAGATGGTGCGTATAGCTGATGAATTACAAAAGGGATCCACGATACATATCTCGTCCTGATCCGCATGTTTCCGGACGGGTGCCCGCCGACGACAATCATCTCGATGAATGGGCTTTACGACCCACATTTCCACGTCGCCGTGGGGGCGGCGTTACGGCCCTTGAGGGCAAAGGAGCACAAGACGCTGTTTATTGGGTCTGGCGGCGCGGTGCATAACCTGTTTAGGAACGTGTGGGGCCCCATGCTGAAGTATCGGGACAACTTTGCACAGGTGACGCCGCCTGAGCCGTGGGCGCTGGAATTTAGGCAGGGTGAGTTGGCTCAAGGGTGCGTGAGGGTTTGTGAGCATAGCTAACGCTCCATAGAGGTGATTGATACCTTTTGCGCCGGCTACGAGGAAGAGGCGCCCATCGAAGAAGCCGTCTACGGCCGCGAGATCAAGAGTCCGCGTGGTGTCGGTGGTCCTTTGCTCAGACGCAAGGCGACGAGCTTGATGAAGCACCCAAAGTATCGAGACGCCCATGCTACAGACGACCATTTCATGGCGACCATGTTTGTGGCGGGTCTGTGTGGAGACGAGGACGACGTCGATGCCAAGGGACTCTTGGGGGCTGAAGATTGGGAGCTGACAAACATGTGCAACACCCAGCTGACCATTGGGGATTGGGAGGGCTGGTGAGCGTAATGACTGCAAATCGCAGTGAACGGGTCTACCTGCAGCTGGGCTCAACCTGGAACCGCAGGGTCGGAGGAGATTTGGTTCTTTCGGGTGGACCGTATCTTCTGTGATTCTGCGTTGGTACTTCGTTTGAACGAGACAGTTCCGTAGGATAGCCAAGGTGATATCAGACTTTGCCTGGTGTCGATCCCTTGCTCAACACCAACGCGCGGAAACGCCATGCTGTGTCTTCGATCAGCCTCCCTCGCAATCGTGACTCCACACACGTGCTCGACACGTAGCCGCTCGTAACCGATCAGAAGGTTTTTGCTGTCCTCAGATCTCGGTAGTCGAAGTTGTCCAGACGGATCGGCACGAACATCTCGCACCAACAACCTTTAGGAGGGAAAGTCAAGAAGTGCTGTCAAGAGCCGTCCTGTATTTGGCCTGACAGAAAAGCTGGGAAAGCCCCAGGGCAATAATCTATCCCCAAAGCGACAAATTTAGCTCCATGACCAACGGAAGCCGTGCACGCGGTCGATCGCTGCAGAAACTGCCATGGCTGTGATCGACTTGACGTCTAGGATACCATCTACGAGCTAGGAGGCGAGCGGAAGAACGTCATCCCACCCGGTTGGCGTGAGCTTGTGCGCTGGTTGCGCGCCAGCTTCTGCAATTGCCCAATGGGCACGATATCGACTGAAGGACAGCAGGGCCTGACCGCAAACTCAAGAAAATGACCGAAGCTGCGGTGGTACAGCAGCGTCAATGCGCGTCGCCTGAAATCTCCAAACCCTCCTTGCCTTTGGACCGTTGACGACATTGTCTCAACCAACCAGCCCACCCTGAGAAGCTCAAGTCCTGTGTCAAGGTGACGACGTCGGTCGAGTATCTCGCTACGCTCATCCGGCCCTATTTATGAAACGTACCGCGAGTCCATGGTAGCATACTTGCCCCTGGATGCCAATTCCTGTGCAAAACAAGAGCACTCCCGAGACACTATGGCTCACAAATACTTTGTGTATCTCAAACGGCCAGCGGTCGATAGATATGACGTGCAAGTGGTTGGCGTGACTGCGGGATCACCCTCCGTTTCAGGGGAACCTGTCACGCGCCTGCGATCCTGAGGATACGGAATACGCACTCTTGATCGCTTTTCTGCGTGGTATGACTATGCCCGACGGGCGGCCGCATACGCTGGGATGCAGTTCCGCCCCCAGGCCCCGGGCGCCGGCGCAGGGGCACTGGGGAGAAGATCTTCATCAACGGGGCTTTCTCGGGGTCCAATTTCCGGGCTAAGGAGCACGTCTAGAGAGCTCATCACAAGATCCGGACTACAAGGTCGGATAGTGTCTGATGTAGGGACTTGAAGTCGGAAAGCCAACCACCCCTGACCCTGCAAAGATGTCAACGGCGATTGGGACGTGGGACAGCCGCATCCTCAGCCTCAAGCACGAATGCTTGCCAAGCGGCACATTAGCTGTGCTTGGCCAATGCTATGGTTCCGCTCCCGAGATATCGGACGAATCCTGCCCGAAGTGCATGCCACAGGGCCGCATATCGCCATCGCAAGTTGCAGAAACGACGTGATTGCTCGGACGAAGCGCAGGTCTGCAAAGCAAGGGAATCGGTTTTAGAGATACGACTTGGTTGTTCGTCCGATACGCCGGCCAACATGGAGAACCGCAAGCCAAGTCCCCAACCAGATCGGAGAGGAGGATCGCGTCAGAATGGACTTCGAGATCGAGGGGGGCATGGAAATCGGGAGCTGGCCATATTTCGTCATAGGGTTCTCTGGAGCTGGCTGTCAAGTTCAGCCACAGAGACACAACCAGAAATGTCAGTTCAGATGGCCGCCACCCAAGACAGACCCAATTCTACGCAAAAGTGGCCTGGCATCAGCGTTGAGCCGCGTCGTAACCAGCGGGCTCCCTGGCGGCGAAAGCATTCAACTGGATTCCAGACCAGGGGATCGAGGTGGCTGGAGAAGCACATGTTCTGCGTGACACCGATACACGAACAGACTGCGACGAGGCCTGTGGCACATACCGATCAGTCTCCGGACAAAAAGACCACTTGTGGATGTTATTGGTGCTGGAAAAGGAAAAAAAGCAAGGCATGCGATATCGGTCTGTCGGCTTGTTGAGTCGATTTCAGCTCGAATGGACTCGGGGCCTGATGTCGTGAAGTTGGAGGCCGCTGATTGGTGTTGGTGGCAAGAAGCGCTCGCTTCCACCTGCCCTGTCAACCCCCCCTAACATGGCGTGATTGTGGGGCAACCAAGGATGCGCCTGCAGAGGCAGCCCACATGGGATGCTGAACATCAACTCAACCGCCGTCGCAGAACCTAGAAGCCAAAAGGAACAATCTGATATGAACGGATAGGCATTTGAACTGGTTCGACGGGCAATCGAAGGACTGCTAGCGGCCGCCTGACACTTGTCATCTTCCTTCGCGTGTGCGATTTTCCCTGATCTGCGAATCTCATCATCCCGTCAGAGAGCCTCAGGGCCAAGGGTTGCTTGTTATCCTTGCAACTGTAGGATCCAAGTGCCAGATTTGTCGTGGACTTGTCTGTGCGCCTCGCCCTGCCTCACCCTATCTCCCTTCTAGAAGCCTTCCCACTCTGTTCAAACAACGGGGACCCAGGGACCAGGAATCCTCTCCTGACTTTTTCTCGAGTCTGTGGAGTATCCCGTCGACGAAACGGGCCCCGACGCGCGACCTGTATCGAGCGCTGCACGACTTTGGGGACGGTCGGGTTGACTACAACCTAAGAATCTGTGCGGCGCTTCAGAAGCGTGAGCTGCATTCAAGTCGTTGCAACTGAGGCCCAGGGTTTGGAGAACCGTCCCTTCCACCAATGTGCCCGAAAATCTTCGGGGCTGCTTCTGCTCCGTCGCTCAGAGCTCGCTCGATTGCCGGAGTTTTGTCCCATGGCTACACCCATGGCGGCCAATTGAGAGCCTTGTTCAGGACTCGGAGGCAAACCCGTGAATCGAACCAACGATAACTCCCCGCACACCCGGAAGACGATGCAGAAGGCATTCCGATGACCACCTCGAGAAGAGGTTGTCGACAATAAACGAGGTGGGAACTTTTATCACCACCCTCGCGTGCTAACAATGTTGGCGGTTTGTTGATCGGTTGAGTCGTTCTCGGGAGATAGCGCTCGTTGAGGAGTTAGCGCATCCCTCCATGATCAGCACCAGGGCCCCCAGTAGGGTACCATGTGGTTTGCACAGCTGGCGCCCCGCAGCTACTCCGAGGTCGACAACGCTCTCACCGATGAGGCCTGCCAAGCTGAAGAATGGAAGGGTCGCGTTCGGCTCTCACCAGCATATGACCCGGACCGGACACCTCGCCACGGGCGATGCACACCGAAGAATCGAATGCGTGCAGATCGCGGTCGTCTAGTTTTGGCTTGCGGATAGGGGTCTTCGGGGAGAGCGCTAAGGGCACTCGTGCCGTACCATCCGCTGCATCTCTGTTGCAAGATTGCATCCATGCACACACGGATTGTGATCCAAAGTCGGCCAGGTCAAGATTCGAGGCGATGACAGACTGCCGCTACGTTGCACAACCGCCCATACTCTGACATTGCGCGAATCTTGGTCCCTGCAGGCCAGGCGCGGTACTTGATCGCAATCGCGGAGGGCATTTGGAGATGCCTCCATGTCGAGTCGCCGGGCGGCCACGACACGACTCTCGGTCGGCAGTCTATCTCCACGGGGAATCGGAGGACCTTCGGTGCTGGGGCTCACGGAGAAAACGGAGACGGGTCGAGACCTCGGCCGTCCCTCCAACCATCTTAGATCCCGCCTCCCGCCATGTCTGGGTTGACTTACAACTTGCCCCCGCCAATCCGCTGCCCCGCGGGTGGTTTGCTGCCAAGATCGCGCGTTGTAGCACAACGGCAGTCCGCGTTGTGTCCAGCTGAAGACCAGGGTGTGCCGACCAGCTGCCATGTCAAAATGACGTACACCCGCGATGGGAAACAATCGCCCGAGGCTGTTGACCGCACAGCGCTCCCCCGCTATCAGCTCAACGGGAACGGAGACGGCAAAGTGATGACGAATACTTGCTTGGTTGTCAGGGACAAGATCCCTTTGACGAGACGACCCACGAGTCTAGAGAGCTGAGCGCGCAACATCGGGACTGGCAGCCGGAGTGCTGGAACGGAGGTGGCGCTGGACAAGCTTGGGTTGTTTGACCCAATGGACGGGTCCTTGCCGAGTACGCCCCTGGAGGGGTGCTGGATCTTGATTTGAGCCCAGATCCCGGGAATTGCAGGGTTCCTAAGTTTCGACACCTCACTTCGTCCAAAGTTCAGCACCTCCACCACAAACCCCCCTGACTACTGAACCACGGTCCAGCGACGATCCACAGCGTCTCCACGTTTTCTTGTCACGACGTCGACAACTGCACTCGTCTGGCATGTCACCCAATTCACGTCACCTTTTCTCACCCACCAGCTTTCCCTGGGTGACATCCTTGTAACTTACACCTTGGCTCGCTGTGTCCCTCGGTAATTTTCTTTCCGGCTGGAGGGAAGGCTGGTGGTCTCAGCTCACAACTCTCGCAACCTGACAAAAGACAATCTGCCAGGACGGATTGGTGCCCTATTGGGAACATTGTCGCATGTGTCCCGCGCCTATGAGGGCCGGGCCAAACGCGTCGCGGTCCTCTCCCTCGACCAACGCAGCCCTCGGTCCCGATAACATGGCCATTCGGGGCATGCGACTTGCGTGTACGCCCTGCTGGTTGGCGGCTCTGGGTCGTGGAGCCAGTGGGCTTCGGGAGACCGCAACTTAGCCGTCTCCCGGAGCTAGCATTCGCCCTGGACGGCCATCCCACGAGTAGGGAGCCCACAAAAACAAAGCATTCCTGGCACTACCCCATCAGAGGGGGCCGGTTCAGCTGCGGCCAGCGCTATCGTCGCCTCGCCCTGTCTTCCCGGTCTTAGACGGTCCCAATGAGCCGATCTGGCCATGCCCTCGATCACCGGATGTGTGGGGGGCCCCTACCGTCTCCCCCGCCGGCTACGGATCACACCTGGTGCTATTTTCCTACACCCCTTCTGTCGTCGAGCGATGGCCTGGTCGGTACACGCGCATCATGCATTCTTGGCGCTCCTTCTCCCTCCAGGGCGGGCCGCCCAGGGTTGCAAGGGGAGAGGAGGAGCTGGTGAGCTCACGTCGCCTCCAAGCGCCGGTATGTGACCTATAAAAAGCTTTTGGCCTGCCCGAAAAAACCTCGCCACCAGACCGCTCCCACATTGCTCCGACGTTCATGATCTACCCGTCTAGCTTTTCTTATTTATGCGTTTCCTCCTCTCCGCAGACCTCCGATCACCGCACGCCTGATCCACGTTCCAACCGAACCACATCATCTTGTCTTCTAGAACACAAACCAGCCCCGTAAAGGGTCATCAGGCAGGGCCGCCAGCTCGCCGCCAGGAGGTTGAGAGGAGTTTCGGCTGCTTCAGCCGAACAACTGCCTACCATCCGTCAATATTAGACTTGCTTGACGAGCGGGTACTTTAACGGGCGCTCACCTCGCCTCTCCGCTCCTTCGTCTATCTCAACGGCACTGCCCACTACCGCTGCGCCGTCAGCCAGCCCACCGCCACTAGCGAGCCCCGGATTGTCTCACTTGGGGGCGGGTACCTACTGCGATAAATTCCTCGGGGAATTCCCACCTGCCCGTTAGCCAAGAAGCCATGGCATTCTCCCGAGGAAGCGGGTCATCCTCCCACCAGGAACAGGTAATTCATGACTCTATCGCTCTTGATCATGCTCATATGCTGCCTCTTCCATCATCTTCTTCTCCTCCTCTCCACCGTTCCTCCACAGCTTTCGTCGATACCGGACCTTTCAGGGGTCATCCACGTTGCTGACCGCTTCACAGTCCTTCCTTGAAGGCCAGTTCGACGTCTTTGAGTGGCATCCCTACTTCCAGTCGTGCGTCTGCTACTTCCTCGACCACGCCCAATACGACGGGGCCGTCCAAGCCCTTGCCGCCTACCTCAACATCCAGCTCCCCTTCCAGAAACCCCACCGTCCCGTCCTCTCCTCTCGCTCGGCCGGCTCGCCCTCTCCTGCCGGCGGCGGCTCCGTGCTCAGCAGCAGCAAGGCCCAGCCTGTCTTATCCGCAGCCCCACAAGGAATATATCCCAATGCCACTCTTGTGCCGTACATTCGTCGCCTCGTAGCCACCGGGTTCGACGTCCCCGCCGTGTTGCATGGCTTCTTTGGCGACGACTGGAAGTCAGGGGTAGGGCCGCTACATGAGCAAGAGAGACGCAACTTTTTGTTCGCAGCAAAGAGCGACAACTGGCTCACGGTCAAGGCGGCGTATGACATGAGCGAAGACCAGACGGTGCCGTTCCTCAGGCCGTTGCAGGGTGTGAGCGAAAAGGAGATCGTCGCCGCCGAGCAAGGGTGGAGCGAGTGGTTGGCGATGCAAGACTGGATGCTTGGACCGAGAGCGCCAGGACAAGGGCCGGGCCCGAACGGATTTGGGAAGGGGAAGGGGGCTGGAGCGAAGAAGGAAGAGGAGTAAGTTCTCTCTCTTTTGAAGCACAATATTTTCATGAGCTATGTAGGTTATGACGCGCACACGCAGCATGGTGGCTGGGCTGAGCTGTGTATGGATACCATATGGGTCGGTGTTTGGAGGCTCGGTAGGCTGATGGGCTTGGTTGGATCTGGTTTGGGTTTGGTCATGGTCATGATGGATTGGTGGCTAGCATACATGGGCATTTTTTCTTCTTGATATGGGCAGCGACGCGGGGTGGGTGTCGGGGTGGACATGTCTGTGTCACTCGGGTACTCCTGCGGTATCATGATGGCGGGTTCCATAGGTTTGGTGCCACGGGAATGTCGTGGCTTTGTCTCCCGTCCTGGAGCCGTCCGGTGTTGACATTTCCAGTCTGCTAAGGCGCGAGATTTTATTATTCCGATTTGTGGCATTCGAACATATATACTTTCAACTAGTTTCTATCTTGAAGTTTGTGTGAAGGCGCATCATTTGTTCCTCGTCCTTGTTCCTCCCGAACGTGTTTGGGGCCGTTTCTCAGGGGGCCTCGGGCACTGTGCCTGATTCCTCTGAAGAGTGGAAAATGGAAGCATCAGGTGCTTCTTCCTGGGTTGGGGAGGTGATATCAACACTCTATTAGCTTCGTCTTTGGATGATGAGGCAAGTGTCCTTGGACATCCGAAAGGCCTCGGCTTGCCCCTTGTTCAAGGTGTTATGCTGTACAGTTTAATCGGTCTTTCTTTGCCGGGCTTCTCTATATACCTCACCGTCAACAGAAGATTAGTCTTCAGAGCGTGAAATACTGCAAAAAGTCTTTTTAGACACTCATGGTACTTTCATAAACGTGTCTGAGGAATTTGAATCCCATTTCTGCGGGCCCGGTCCGTTGCTAAAACCTCTAAGACAACCCCAGACTCCCAAGCAACACTATTTTGTCCAACTCCATGGACGCCAACAACCCACCTTGCCTGCCGGAACAGGCTCCCGCCTCTCTTGGCAGCACATCAATCCACCAAAGCTTCCCGCAAAAGCAACAGCCAATTCGCGTCGCAACAAAAATAAATCCAACACAAGCTTCCCCCGAGACAACAATCGACACGACGAAGCCGAAACATTTCCACTCGAGTATACTGCATACAACACACGACACAGACAAACAACAAACCAACCAAATGCGCACTCACCCCCCAAAATGGCGGCGACCCTGAACCTCGCGCCTTCATCCCTCCCCCACGCCCTCTCGCAATGGAACCGCTTCCTCGACAACGCCTCGCGCCAGCGCCTCGACCAAGAGCTGTTCGCAACATACGCGCCCATCCTCGCGTCACGATGCCGCATCCCGCCCGTCACCCTAGCGGACTTGCTCCTCCGCCCCGTCCCGCCCCGCAGCGACATGCTCGATCCCCGCGTGCCGCAATACCTCCAAGTCTTGTTTAAACAAAAACTAGTCGATACACCGTCTGTACTCAAGGCGTTGTACCGATATTCCACCTCCCATCGATGGGTTCCTCCACCGCCGCCACCACCTCAGGTTAAGAAGGAGGATGCAGGGGGGGACAAAAAGGAGGCGATACGATGGGGCAATTCGTACCCCTCGGAGGAATTGATCTTTTGGAGATTGGCACGGAGTGTTTCGCAGGGCGGCGGGATAGCGAATGCGCGCGAGGCGGTCGAGGTGGTGCGGGTTTTGGCGCGGTGGATGGCGCTGTTTAGCGATATTGCGGCGGCGGAAGGGTTCGCGACGCAGGCGAGCTTGGTGACCAAGGCCGAGGTGGAGAGTGCGCGGCAGGCGTTCATGTTGTTGGTTGTGGGGGTTTGCGAGAGCGCTGTGGTCGTGGAGGCGCTGGGGAAGGACGGGGCTAAGCTTGCGAGACGGGAGCTGGCCAAGGGGCTCGATCTGTTTATTCCGACGATTGTGGGGGCTGTTGGGAGTGTTGCGCAACGGTTGAGTCTGTGGAGGACGCAGACGCTTGCGGGGATGGAGCCCGTGGTTGAACAGCAAAAGAAGGAGGCTGCGGAGGTGAGCGGGTATATGGATTTGATGGGCATGGAGAATTTCCAGGTGCCTGAGATTCCGGTCGTTAACTCGAGGGCGGGATTGTACATCTATGTTGGGGCTGCGGTAGGTTTTACTTCTTTCGAGAATGGGAGGGGTTGTGCTGATGGGAGTTAGCTTGTTGGGAGGCCGTTGTTGGATGATAATGCGTTGTTTACGTATTTGCACAACAGGTATCAGGTATGTTTGCTTATGGAGAGGGGGACGGGCATTAGGTCTGACAACGAACGGCAGGGCGACACGCAAACAACGGCGGTACAGCTGATTTTGGCGTCCTTTGACGTACTCGCCAACTCGGTGTTTCGAAATGAGGGGTCCAAGACTGGACATCTCCTCAAGTCGTATGTCGTCAACAAAGTGCCACTGATCTTGAGCTCACTCGCTGCGACTTCGACGCCAATGTACCCCTTTGATGCCCAGTTTTGCATCTCGGAGGCATTGGGGCAGGTCGACACAAACATATTCCCCACGCTTTCCGGCATGTTTGACATGCCGAGTAACTCATCGTTCCTCGACTCAGTGCGACAGGACTTTTGCTTCTCGTGTTTGCTGCATGGGTTGGTCACGCAGCCTGCGATAGAGACGTTGCTGGGGGATATTACCTATCAGTCGCTCCCAGACGAGGGCCGCTATGTCAAAGAAGTCTTGGTTCAGGCCTGCATCCAGGATCCAGAAAAGACACAAAAGTTTGTTGGGGAGCTGGACAACATGAACGGCAACGTGGGTGCAGCCGCTCAGGCGATTGTTGAGGTATGTCCAAAGTCGGAGGCCAGATTGCGAAGGCGACTGACTAGTGGTAGTCCATCATTAACCTCTGCAGAAACAAGGAGACAATGACCCTGAAGCAACTGTGCGGTCAACTGGCGAGCAAGCCATTATCCTTGGATATTCTGCTGCTATTTAACAGGCCACAGAAACTCCTCCACTCGTTGTGCGAAGTTCTCGACAACTGGGGCGGCTACGATGAGGATCAGGGCGAGTATCAGCCGGTATACGAGGAGTTTGGGTCAATTCTTCTCCTGCTCCTGGCCTTTATATACCGTTACGACCTCGCACCCGCCGATCTGGGGATACGATCAGCTGATTCGTTTGTGGGGAGGCTTTGGGGCAAGGGTCACCTCGCGCGCCCCTTGAAGGACCTCACTGAGCAGGAGAAATCCCGCCTTGGCGGTTGGATCCATGGGCTATTCGACACGGAAGCCGGCGGTCTTGGGGACGAGCTGATGTCATCATGTCCGCCGCAAGACTTTTACCTCCTGATGCCTACCTTGTTCCAACAGATTGTGTTGGCGCTGACCACAGGGCACCTCACAGAAGAGGTATTGAAGGGTGGCCTTGAGTGTAAGAACCCATGAAGATGCCCCGGTATCGTGCTGACACTTGCAGATTTGGTCGATGTGTTGCTTCTCCCATCTCTTGTCCCGGCACTATTATATCTCTCAGATCATCTCCGAACAGACACGCCGCAGAGCCAACGGGCTATCATCCGCATTCTACATCTCATCCTTCGCCCCAATTCCATGTCGACCGAAGCGACAAGCATGCTCTCCTCGGTGCTCAACATTGTCGCCAAGCCTCTAGAGCAAGCGCTCCGATCATACCAACGCCAAGATCCCAAATCGACCGAGATCGAGCCTCTCCTCAAAGCTCTCAAGGAGAACATTCCCCTTTCCCGCAGAACTGGCGGGGCGGATCATAATGAGCTTGAATCCTGGACGAGCACCCAGCCAGCTAACGGCGCCAACCCGGCCCTGGTAGGCGGCCTCTCTCTCGCCGTGCGCAACACAGTTCAGAATCTGATTCAAGGGGCCCAAAATCCCCCAATAAATGGCATGCCGTCGTCCTACACGCACCGCCAAATACTGGCAGCTCTCAAGTTGTTGGGCGCTAGACGACTACTTGCTATCCTTTTGGACGAGCTTAGGGCACAAAATGATGTTCCAACAGCGCCTGTGGCATACGATGTTGTCACGGCCATTGTTTGCGCGCCAGACACAGGCAACGAAGTCCCAACGCAGGAGTTTGGCGCCACGCCTGTGGAGCCTCGGCAAAGGCGAATGACGCTGCGCGAGGCGCTCAAGCACGAAGCAGAAGAGTGGAAACTCCTGCAAAAGGGACACGATCCAGTCATGGCAGAGGTGGTGGTGCGCTTATACAGACGTGTTGAGGCGCAAATGGTGCCGCCCCCAGCGCCACCGGCCATGTTGCAGCCCGAGCTGGGCGGACTTGGCGGGGATAACGTCGCGCTAGGGGAGGCAATGGCGGCCGCTGCGGCAGTAGTAGCCGGCGAGCATAACGTCGACGCCATGAGCTTGGACACAGCGGGGTTGGACGGGACGGGGATGGACCTGGATCTCGGCTTGGGGAGCGCAGCAGGGTCGGTGGGTGGGCTGGATATGAGCGGTGATGATATATTCAGTGGGCTCGATACGGAGCTCGCTTCGACGTTTGACGCGGGCTTTGAGGCTTGGGATACCATGAACCTCTAGGACGGGAAGCGGAGGCCGAGCGTGGTCTTGGGTTGGTAGCGAGAAGACTGGAGGCGGCGAGAACAACGGAAACGGGGAGTAGACGGATTCCTGGAATCCTTTCGAGGGCATGGGTGTGGACAGAATTATCATAGCGAGAAGCGAATCGAGCGATGTTTTCGTGATGCTTTTGTGATATCTATGGCCCAGACTCCGGTTGTCAGTGCACAGCAAACTGGGACTCAATGTGACCCTCCCCGCTCAACAACCTCCAAATCTAGCGATGCAGCAATGAAGCGCAATATACCATCGGCATTTGTATATTATCCCACCATTTTATATCACCGATGTCACCATCATCGCCAGTCCCAACCATTGCGAGCAAGCAATGCCGAACTCACAACAAGCATCTCACCCCCTCCTGTTCTTGCCTTCCAAGTTCCAGCCCCCCCGGTCCAGTCCCCCCCACCCTTCCCGTTCCTAAAATTACTCTGGCGTCTCACAGGGAACCACAGACCACTGTCAATTCCCTTCCGGCACACCATTCCGCTCTGCTTGACCGTGACGGACTCCAGCAACCGGGAAAAGATTCCCGAACCGGTCAGAGAGCGACGCCGAGCCTTGTCGTCAACCGGTCGCCTTTTGGGTTGCGATTGAAGTGCACGCCAGTCGGGTGGAGTTGCGTGCTGCAATGCGGCCTGCCCGTTGATGGTCTTCTTGCCTTGACTTGGCTGTCGTGTTGGGCGCCAAGACCAAAGTCCCTGCTGCACCCCTGCTAGCTAGCTGCCTTTGGTCCCCTGTTGGCGGCGCACACGTTGCCGCGTTGGGTTTAAGGTTCAATATTTGAGCTCAGCCACGACTTGGTCTGGCCCACGTGTAAGGCTGGACGGATGAATTGAAGCGGGTTTTGGGATTGTTACGAAGGGGAAGGCGATGGGTCTTTGGGAGGATGGAGTGTGGGAAAGGAGTTGGGAAGGGAGCAGGAGGGATGTTGAAGTTGGATGAGAATGGGAAATGGTGACGATGGCTGGTGTCGACACCAGTCGGGTCAACTCGTCGCCGCTCAGCGCTCGATGCGGCTGCGGCTGCGAGCAGAACGTTACGGCGTTGCGGGGGGCATGCTCATCCTGGCACACCCCCGCCAATGAAGAGCCATCGACAGCTGCATGGGAGACGAGCTATTGAGCCCAGCTGAACAAACATGGTGTGGTCGGAGCATCGCGGCTGGCTTTTTCTCTTAAGCCGTCGCCCACCATCCCGGGTCGCTCTCGCTCTCTCTTCCCGTCGTCTGGTTCATGCGAGCCCTGGTTTCTCCCTCCGTTGTTGGTTGAAACATTGTTTTGCAGAAACCATGAAGGGTGCTCTGAGCATCGCGGCTGTTGGCTGCGCGGTTGGCATGGCCAATGCAAGGTTGACGAAATGGAGTCGCGACAACAACGCGCGGGAGTGGTCGCCGCCGCAGCAGACGTTGGGCATCATGCCCTCGCTCGTCAACAACCCCGTGTTCCCGGCGCCGACGAGTCCGCCCAAGTATACGCAGAGACAGCTCGAGAGGAGAGGGTCGACGGACAATACGTGCGGTTATGTTGAGGGCAGCACCGGTATGTTGGACGGTGAAACATCGAGAAAGCTGACTAACGCGGGCAGACATCCCGCTCTGGTGCGATACCACGGCCTTTTGCGCGTCCAACTCCATCAACAACCACATTGGCTGCTGTGACGACACGGCTACCGAGTGCAAGGTATGGACGACATGTCTCGACTCGACGGATCGCTCACTGTACACAACCGACAACGGACTCACATTATGGTGCGGCTTTACCGACTACCCCAACTGCATCACACACATCTACGCCGACACCACCGGTCCGGCCACGCGGATCAAGGGCTACACGCTGTTGGGGTGTGCCGTCGCCAAGGGATCCGACAATGTGTTTTACACGCCCTTCGTGGAAGCCACCACCAAGTCATCATCTCGTCGAAGCACAAACACATTCATCGTCCCAGATACCACACTGCAGCCAACCAACACGCGCGCCACCGTCACCGTCACACCTGACCCGACGCCTGTACCGGCCTCTTCCTCGTCTTCCAATGCGGGCGCCATTGCCGGTGGTGTGGTAGGCGGTGTCGCAGCCATCGCCCTCATCGCCTTTGGTATCTGGTTTCTCATCCGCCAAAAAAACAAGAACAAGGAGCAGGCCGGTTCGCCGCCCCCAGCTCCGGCACCAGCACCCGCCCCCATGGGCTACGGCGGCACGCCAGCTACCCAAATGTCCCAGAACACGCCTCCTCCGCAGGGCTTCTACGGACAACCCGCGCCGGGCTACGATCCCAGGGCCAGCATTGCGAAGCCGCAGCACATGAGCGCGTATTCCGAGCCAGCACCACCCAGCCCGCCACCCGTCAGCCCGGGCCAGTTTGGGCCGAATTCAACGCCGAGTCCACCGCCTGCAGGCTATGCTGCTGCAGGTGCAGGTGCAGGCGCAGGTGCAGCTGCATATGGCAACGTTTCCCCATACCAGCAGAGTCCACCGGCGGGATACGGTTTCCAGGGACAGCAACAACCACAGCAATACCAGTCCTACCAACCACCACCGCAGCAACAAGGCGGATATCAACAGGGATATCAACAAGGCGGGTATCAATACCAACAAGGCAACCAGGGGTATTCGGCTGAACTGCCCACGCATAGAGGCGACAGCGAAGCCAGGGAATTGCAAGGTTAAGTTTCGGTCTAATGTTAATGAGTACATATTCTTCTTCTGCACACATGGTTTTTTATTCATGGTCAGGGAACAGGGGACAAGGGGACAGGACAGGTTAGAGGCAATACCAAATACCAGTCATTCACAACACCACCCACTACAACTTACTCCCCAACTGTCTGTCAGTCCCACCCGGAACCAACCAATCCACCGCCTGTGTGTTCAAATACCCCGCATCCACCTCCCCAACATTTGTCAGTCCACACATCTGCATCGTCACCGCCAACTCTTGATTCAAAATCTCAAAATACCGAGCTACTCCCACACTCCCATACCCACCCAACGCTACCAGTGTCCCGCGTCCAATACCCACACCCTTTGCACCGAGACATAGCGCCTTGAAAACGTCAGTACCCCGCGTGATACCGCCGTCTATCAACACATCCATTTTGGTAAAGATTTCAGGACAATTTTGTCGGAGTTCGAGTAACACCAAAACGCTGGCGGTTGAAGTGTCGAGACTGCGGCCGCCGTGGTTGGAGACGACGATGCCGTCGAGGCCGTGTTCCAGCGCCAGGAGGGCATCGGCAAGGGTCTGGACGCCTTTTAGGACGAGTTTGGTTTTGGGAGGGAGCATGGCGCGAAGACGGGCGATCAGGGACCAGGTTGGGCACGGGGAGATGTAAGCTCCCATGCGGGAGGCGATGCCCTTTCCACGGCCGTCGGGACGCGTAGCGGGGACCGCGTCATCAAGCGGAACCATGGGCGTGGAGATGTCATCGCCCGGCGCAAACGGGGTGCGCTCATCTGCTTCGCGCTTTCCGACCACCGGGGCATCGACTGTGAGAAAGATGACGTCGACGCCTAGCCTTGCCACTTCCCGGAGGAGGGCTTCGGTCTTGGGCAAGTCGCGGTGGACGTAGAGCTGGAAGAAGACGGGGCCTGCGGTTAGTCCCTCCGCGGTATCACGGCCGGCTGCGATGATCTCGGAGATGTGGCAGCTCGCACTTGTTGATACGACTTGGGCGATTCCCATGGGCGCTAGACCGCGTGCAATTTCGGCTTCGCCTCTCGGATGGATGAGTTTGCCAAGGGAAGTTGGGGCTGCGAAGATGGGGGAGGACACGGCGTGCGAGAAGAGGCTTGTGGCCAGGGAGACTGGGTCGGAGACGTTGCGGAGAATGCGCGGGCGGAGGGCAATGAGGGCGTAGGTTTCATTGTTTGCGCGGTGGGTTTTGGAATCGGCGGCTGCTGAGGTGATGAAGGCGCGGGCTTTAGGAGGGAGGGGAAGGGCGTGGAAGTCATGGGTTGAGAGGAGAGTGTGGAGGGGCGGTTTAGACATGGTAAATGTTGTGATGTGATGGGCACTCAAACAAATGTGAGAATGGGGGAGGGTTCATCGGCACCGCCGCGCATGCTGGTTTTATGCCACATCGGAAGCGGAACGGACACGGAGCTCGGCTGCGACTACACCGACCACACCGAGCGCCGGCACTGGCGCCAGGCCGGCAGCGTGGGGGCGGGGCATGACGTAGCTTATTCCCGGAACACGACGAAACGTGTCTACCTATTCAATCTCGAGCGCCTTGGCTATCAACATCTTTGCTCGCTCGCTCAGATCAAGCTGAAGCGCCAGAGCATGCCCGGCAGGACTCATCTTGACCCACGTCTTCTTGAGAATGCCGACCATCTTGGCCTCGTCGATCTCGGGCTTGCTCTCAAAGTCGTCAAACTGGTCGTCAAGAAACACGAGACAGGCAACATCCTCGAGGATCTGGGCCTCCTCGTCCCCTTTGAGATTCTCCTTGCGCATCAGCGCCGCCACACGGCCAATCTCATCCTGTGAAAGTGGAGGCTCAATACCGGGAGACGCAAGCAACTCGGTGACTTGTAGCGCCGCTTGGGATTTGAGCTTGGCCCGCCAGGTCAGGTAGCCCGGCCGGGTCATGGGGTAACTGCTTCGCGGGATTTCCCATCTGCGAGAATGAGACCGGACCTGTGAACAAGTGGGAAGACACAAACCTCCGAAAGTGCTGCGCCCGGCAGGCGACTTGCAGAGCGGGAGAGGCCTCAGGACAGCGTGAGGCGAGCCAGCGAGTCATTTTCCGGGCATAATGAAGCTCGTATGGCACGGGGCCATCTGTCCCGTCAATAGTTTTTGGGTCGTTTGCGTGTGCGTCGTCGATGAGCTTGATTGCCTTAGCGTAATTGGCAGGTAACGAGGTGACCGACTCCATCTTGACTGTTTATCGGTCCTGAGATAAGCGTGAGGGAAGGAAGGGGTGGTGGTGAAGAAGACTCGGGTTCTTTCCCCTTTCGGACGGCCCGGCGATGACTCAGCGGGTGGACACAGTGCGTGGGTCACTGTCCGTTGCTGGGTTGGGGTTGAGACATGGCGGCTCTGCAGCCAACGCCACATCATAGTCTTGAGCAAACGCAAAGGTAGGGTCAAAACTTGGAGTCATTCCTTGCAGTCAGCACGTTGTTGCCGTTATTCAGGGTCACATTTGTGCTATAACTTCCCCACCGCTCCCAAGTGTGAGGTCCCCTTGTTTACTTCAGGGGTAAACTCGATCATGATGTCATACTTGACCCACGAATTCAAACACGCCCCTCCATCCAACACCTGGTGGTTATCCAACTATTTCCCAGGTCCCCTGGTTTCAGTATGCCATTCATCTAATGTACGAGGATAGCCTGTGGCGCATGGTTGAAAGGCAGGCTGGAAAACGAAGTGTCCCACCAAAGTTTAGCGCTTCTCCCCGGCTCTTTCGCTGCTGTTCCGTGCTACGACACACATAACTCACTCCCCGTCGCCGTGGTCACTTGGGGTGGATGCTTGAGTCCGAACTGGGGTCATTCATTCGTCCAACCGTTTTCTAATGGGCATTCAAGATGCTTCCATCTGGCATCAGTTTGAGATTGGGTAGAAATTCCCACCGCGGTCTGGCTGAATCAACGGCTCACACGGCTCAGTGAATCAATTAAGATGGGTGTTCTAAACATACACCCTGATAACCTTTGGAGCGTTGGTTGGTGGGCGGTATGGAAGGCGAAAATTCAAGAGAACAAGAAGAAGCCAGTTCGCGCTTCGGTCCCGCCCGGCTTCTGGAGTGCTGGACACTGAACAGGATGCTTCCACCTAAGATTCAAGTTGAGGCTGTCCACAACTGGTTGCTATGGCCGGGGTGAATCAGCTCTCCTCATGCCCAATTTCCGACTGAACGCCCACACACAACCACTCCACTCCTACTACCATGGCCATGAGATATTTCCGTCCACTCGGCGGGAGCCTACAGCATTAGTTTGTCTAATTCATTTCCAACCCAAAAATAAAAATACAGGTCACTTCCATCCAGATACTGATACTAGATAGACACGACTCATTAGTGCCCGGCCACTATGGTCTAGATGAATCATATTCCTAGGTGAATCAGTTCCTCTCATTGTCAAACTCACAATCAGTGACTGGTTTCCATCTGGGCAAACACCTACAGAAGTATATAACCCTCCCTCCCCCTCCAGGAATTTTTCTTTTCTTCTTTCTCTTCAACCTTTCTCACCACAGTGCTCTAGTCCTTACTCTTCACCTGAGCTATCTACCTACACCTTCCTACCTTTCTCTTCTCACTACTCCTAGACAATTACAACATGTCACTCCCACCCCCTTACCCCGACAACCCCTGGTCCGTCGGCTAGTGGGCCGGGTGGAACGCGCGTGGTCAGGAAAACGGGAGGAAGCGGGCACGCAATCCTCTATATAGAGACGTTAGCACGCAGACCGATCCAGAGCCAACCGTAAGACGACCGATTATACCTCACAGGAAGCCTCTATTAACCCAATGCCAACAGAAGGAGACTAAAACAACTCCTGCTCCCGAGCCAAAGGGGAACATTTCCCAAGTCCATTGGACTGCCGAGAGTAAGTCTTCCTACCCGGCTCCCCCTTCGATCCTCCCTCAACATCTAACAACTCCTAGTGGATCTCACGCTCATGGGACTGGTCTATCGAGGCCAAACCTACGAGCAAATTGCAACCGTACTGCGGCTGCACCCGAGGGCCGTGGCGTACCGCCACGCCGACCTTTACGAACTCACACGCGAACGGTCGAGCGCCCCGGCCGTCCAAGGGCCACAGGTATCCAATCCGACAGCCATAGCCGCGTGGATGCGGTATGTCGGGGATAACAGCATTGACACACGTGGTCCTTTCCGACTGAGCCCGGATTCCAAGTTCGATCTCCACGCCGTTCAGGTGTTGGAGGTCCTGGTCAAGAAGGTGACGGGGGCGGACTGGCTGCGGACGAGGGACTTGGTGAGGCAGTTCACGGGGAGGGTGTACACCACGGCGGAGGTGATGCACAAGTACCATGAGGCTTGCTAGGGTTTTTTTTTTTTTTTTTTCTTTTGGCTGTGGATGGGAAGGACATCGCTGGTTGCATTGCAGAGTTGGAGCTCCGGTCAGTCTCGGAGGTGAAGTAATAGTAATAGCTAATATGGGTAGTCTTGGAGCGAAGGGGCGATTCCATTTTTCTTGCAATATATCATTTTTGTGTACTGGTTTCGTTTCACCCGTGACGGCAGTTTGGGAGTGTCCTCTTTTTCTATTACGGATTGCAACCGGACCTCGAACTCAAAATTCCCGCTGTGAGGGTGTTGAAGAGCTCGTCAAGGACGAGACTGCTGTGAGGAATATTACAGGAACTCACTGAGGGGGGTCAATCAACGGGACGTAATCTACATTGAGCTAGCCTGGATATCGCTTTTTACTGGCGGCAGGCCTATCTGCGATTACTTTTTGACAATGCCGGAAACAAAAGAATCAAAAGCAGCCGCAAGTCGTCCGCCACCCACAATATCGAAGGAGTCTAGGAGCAGGCTTCCATTCTTCTAACTATTTTTTCTTCATTTTCACAAAACTCCCGTCTCGTATTGAGCATTAGATTCTGTTCATTGCTCCAGCCCTGCGTCGTTCTGCCCTATAATGAAGACGAAGGGGAGGTTATCAAGTCATGACTTCCCACCGAGACCACCAAGTCGTAGTCTCGGTCATGGCGACGGTTTAAGGGGTCAACAAGGCACGTATTGGATAGAGTCATGGCTTACCCAGCCTTGAGATGAAGCTTAAGAGATAGTGGCACTTGGGATCACGATGGAGTGAGACGAGGGCACTGCACACACCTCGAACTTGATGCCGATCAGATGTATACGAATAAGGGATGAAGTTATCTCCATCGGTTCACCAGCAGCCCATTCACCGGTGGAAAGGAGTATATAGACACCCATCTTCTCCTCCGAATCTTTTTCTTTTCTTTACTTCTCTACAGCTCATAGCAGTAAAAGCCCAGTCTCGTCAGCTAAGCCTCCATCTTCACCTATATCTAGAGCTCTCGGCCTGCCTTTCCAACCCGCTTAATCTATTTCTCACTCTCTTATATCCACTCCCTTCATGTACCACCCACAACACGATAAACGCGATGTCTTCTTCGAGCTGCGGAAGTCCTTCAAGCGCTTGGAGTCACGAAGACTCCGACCACGAGCGCACTGCAAGATTGCGCCGTGCAGAGGCAAACTGAGAGGCAAGGGAACGTCAAAGGCACCGCGTCAGTACCCATAACACCAACGAGATAGCGGACGCCCCCGAGTTCAACGAGGCGGACGGCGGACCTCCTGCCTTCGAGGAATCCCAATGATGCAAGGGCTGGTGGAAATAATACGAAGAGAGGCGGCGACGGAGGGAATATTCGAACCCCTCCAGACGGTGTAAAACACCGCCTGTAAGTTCGACGCCGGTCTCCTTGTTTATCCACATCACTAATCCATACATCCGTAGCCCCCGGGAACACCAGCAAGCAGGCCAATCTTAGTCAGACGAGAGGCACAGGGGCCGGAGGTTATACCACCAGCAAGAAGCCAGCGGTACTCGGACGCGAGTGCGTAAACTACTTCGCGTTCAACCGCAGGAACTTGGGCCACGCGAACGCTGAGCACTTCCTACTCCACTGGAAGCACTCAGACGGCGGCGGTGCGGAAGCAAACAAGCCGGCCAGTTCCCAGCACACAACCACCCGTTGAGAAACCCGCGGCGCCGGCTAAGCCTGCTGCCCAACCATCAAAGCAGAAGCCTGCTGCCAAACCGGTCGCGCAAAAACCTGCAACCCAATCGGCTACGCAGAAGCCCAAAGCGGCCACCCAGAAGCCTGCCACCAAACCAACCGCGCAGTTGTCGCACACATGCCAGCGCTTCGGGGACCCGGTCAACCCGGTTATCCGCCACCGCAGCCGGCCCCACCGTCTACCAAACCGGAGGTGGCCTGACCACCGTCACGGGAGGCACGGGAAGAGCCCCCTTGGTGATCGCCGGCCCCCCGATGGGTTTCGGCGCTCCTCGGGTCCCAGCCCCCATCCCAGTCTCACCTATCGTGCTGTTCGAGCAATTCTGCCTACAAAACGGATACGATCTCCGGGGCCCGTACCGGCTGAGGCCGGATTGGAATTTTGACTGGCATGCTTGTAGGGTGCTGGAGGTCTTGGTCAATTGCGTGACGAGAGGGGATTGGCTGTCGGCTGCTCAGATGATGGAGACGTATACGGGGATTCGGTACCACCCTGATCAGTTGGTGGAGAAATGGAAGCAGTATTATTGTTAAGGGCGGTTTGAGACTTGGGAACAGGGGAGGAGTAGGTGGTAGATCTGGGGGGAGGATTGAGGAGGGTTGGGGCTCATGTCTAGCATCAGCAGGAAGTTTGGTTTCTGACCCCTGAATTCAGGGGCTTTTTGACAAGGAACATAGCCTTTTACCACCACTAATCTCAGAGAGGTCGCTAAATAGACCTCGACGAACTTTTATAGTACACGTGCTTAGCGCCGCCAATTGCCAAATCTCGAATGTTTGCGAGTGTTGCGTCATCTGTGAGACCAGCTGAAATTCAGGGGCTTGTGACGTCACAGGGGAAACAGCCCAGCTTGGCGCCGTTATGGCACTAACTCGAAGATCCCCTGCCTCGCCGGTTTCCCGCCGAAACACTAACAATTATCCTTGTGGCGCCACTTCACCCTCCACTTCCCCGCTCCCCAAGAACTTGAACCCCTCTTCTGAACTCTGCCTTCAACCAATTCACTCGGTTTTGTAGTGTAGCGGTTATCACTCCGGATTCTGATTCGAAACGAATCATTCCGGCAACCCCGGTTCGATTCCGGGCAAGACCTACGATTCCTTTTTTGCCCTCAATCAAGAGGAATGACACTCTTTTGTGTTGTTGGCGCTGGTGGTGACAGGGGCCTTGACTCTTTTTTTTTCCAGGCTTGAAAACGCCTGCATCTTCACACCCTGCGTGGCGCATGCAAAATCCCGAGAATCGTCGGGATGTGAGAGACACGATAAAGTGCATGCATTTTGAAGTCGTGGTTGCGCTGTAACACGAGCAAAACTTGAGTTTGAGGATCGTGCATTGAAGGCAGAAATCGCAGGATTCGGAATCTCCAGCTTCTCGTCAAGGGACATTTCGCACCCAAGATGCAAGTGATTTGCGTGCATGCAAGTAATCTACCATCAGAGTGCAATGAATACAAGGAGAAACAAAATCCTGGATGCGCAGACATCAAGCTCTCGTAGAGGCAGTGGTGTTGGTTGACCCCCTCATGACATCATGACGGGGTGTCAGAACGAGTAAGCAGCCTCGCTATATAGGTGCCTACTCCGCCACTTCCTCCAAGCAATTCCCAGCTACGGCTCAGGATCACCTGAGCAAGTCTTCCGTAGTATAGTGGTCAGTATGTGAGCTTGTCATCCAATGATTCGCTCGAGACCCGGGTTCAATTCCCGGCGGGAGAGATTCTTTTTGGCCCCGCAGCCGATGCCCCCTTTTTGCCCACGAGCCCAGCATCACCAGCTTGTCTCCCCGACGCGGAGGATATGTTCCCAACCGTGCTGTTTCTTTTTAGTAGCGAAGCGCATTTGCTGATCATGATTTCCCGCCATTTCTCGGAAACTGCAATATCTTGCTCTTCCGCCTCCCGCCGCCGCCTGCACGAGCAAGGTACTTCTTGCCATAAAACCTACGAAACATGCCTGATTAGTTCAAGAAAGGGCAGCAGGAAGCCACGCCACAGCAGAAACATCCTCCCGGCATCCTCAGCTCCATTTATAATGTCCCCCATCAGCACAAATGCAACCCAAGCCGTCCACGAACCACGCTCAACCTTCGCCACCGTCACGTTAGTGGAAGGAAATACCACAACTCTCCATGCCCACATTATAACCTTCGACACACCGCTCGAAACTGGTGACATGATCGGATTCAACATGATCGGATTCAACATGATCGGATTCAACATGATCGGATTCAACATGATCGGGGCCAACATGGTTCTTTGGTTGGTGATGGCTTTGCTCTGGGGTTGGATTCTCCGTTCAGAGAGCAGGCGGAGGAGTCTCGAGGCAGAGCGCAGTTGTCCACAAGGCATTGACGGACGGCCTCGAAGCACTGAGCGACAGGCTGCAGTCAAACAGTGCTGAGACAGCTGGTGATAGGGATGGGAGCGTTGGGATTGAAGTGGGAGAGAGGGAGGAGGTCGAGGCCTCAAAGGTAGAAAAGTGGATCTTGTCAAGTCGAGGTCTATCGTCGTGGGGTTGAGTTGATCAGGGGCAAATTCTCACCGGCCTTCGCGTACTTAGAGGGCAAAACTGGCAACTTGCCTCAATATAGCATGAAATAAGGGTAGATAAAATACACCCAATAGACAGCGATCAGCACAACCACCCCCGCCATGCTTTTGAACCCCTGGAAGATTACCTATTACAAACATCAAGACAGACAAGACCTGTATCGCCAACCGGCCTTCCAAGACACCGTCGCCCGCTTTCAACGTTTCGGGTATCACTAGACTGAAGAAGTAAAGGGAAAGGACCGAAATAACAACAAGACAGAAGGGCATAACGTCCAAATATAAGCAAGAAACCCCTTGGTCCTGTCGCTCCAATATAGTACAAATCTGTCCCTGTGTCCGGGCTCGTCTCCGGAGCCGGTATGCAAATGTTCAGATGAAATGCGGATGGGATACGTCTATATCATCCCTGGAGGCGGCGCGCTTGTCGTCGCTTCGGTCACGGCGGCGTTCGAGGTGCGAGGGGTCCCTTGGGTGCCGGTGCTTGATCCTTGACCTTTGCTCCTCAGTGTGGCGTTTGACCCCAAGCCCCGCTTCATCATCTTTCCGAGCACATTTACCAGTGCACACGCGTCGGTGAACATGTCGTTATCGATGCCCTCGGTGGCGTCGTACACCTCGGTGATGGTCTCCTTCGCGAGCTTGCGGCTGCCCTCTGTGTCGTGGACACACTCGTAGAGGAAGGCGGCATACTCCGTCTTGACGGAAAGTCGCAGCGAGTGGGATCCCCATAATAACTCCTCTGCTAACTGCACTGCCTCTTGAAAGTACCGATGGGCCTTTGGGAGGTAGTCGCCGGGTTCGAGAAGAAACGCTGTTGGGGGCTCTGTCGTCCGCTCCAGACCAAACCCTGGCGGTGGGCCAACTGGACCGCCTTCAGCATTCCTTATCGGCTGGGTCGAGTGCGGTATATCCTCGAAGAAATTATCTGTGGCAATCCCTTTGCCTTTGTCCACGCGTGGCGCTATGCTCGGGACGCTGCTTGACGTTTGCTCGGGAGTGTTAGTGCTGACTGTCGAGACTGGTGGAGTGTTGTGGAAGAGGACGTAGATGTGATAAAAGGAGGCGCGTAGTTTGTATGCGAGGACTTTCAGCTCGACATATTCCCCGACCATGGGTAGAACGTATTGGTTGAGTAGGACCAGGCCCTCGCGGGATAGCCATATGATGTGGAAGGTCAGCTCCAGGGCTGCTGGCGTCTGGCCAGCACCATGTCGCCGATGTTTTTGTGCGCTAATTAGTTGGGTTGAGAGGTTGATGGAGAGGCCCAAGATCTTGAACAGAATCTGGGCGAGAAGGGGGTTTTCGTTTTCGACTGCTTTGGCAAGCCTGCCGAGGAATTTCTGGTCAACCTCGGAGGAAGCCATCGGGATCGGCGGCCCGGATGCAGGTTGTTATGGCTTCTGTCGAAAGTCAGCGGCTCGCTCTCCCATGCATTACGGCTTGCTTAAGCAGCGTTGAGGGTGTCTGCTGCAAAGTCTGAAAGCAAGCTCGTAGGGTGACCTGAGCAGCGCCGGCGCAAGGCTGTGACGTACCTGACGGTCAACTGGGTAGAAACCGCAAGTTGGCAGATATAGAAACTGGTAGAAAGACAAAACAAAGCATCCACATCAGTGGGAGTTGGAGATGCAGACGTTGGGATGAAGCTGCTGGTTACGATGGAACCGGGCAGAGCTGACGACGCGGCAAGCAAGCTGGTGACGTTCCAGATGGAAGCCTTGGTACGGTCCTATCACAACTCCCTCACTGCGAGGTCCGCCTACCCGATGGTAGCTGACTGGATGAGACGGTGGCTGCCAAGACAAAACGTTTGCCACATGGAATGATCAGTTACGATGCGCCGGGATCTTGATGGCGCTGCTCTGGATCAACCCGAGCCTGATGGTGAAACCCGTGGAACGCGGTCCTGATGACCAGTGAGCTGTTGAGTTGAGGTGAGCAGTAATGATCCCCTGTTTTAATTACACAGCACTACAGCACCGGGGTTAGAGCCGAACGCGCAGGAGGACAACTCGTTCATTGGAGGGACACTGACCAATATGATACAGCGAAGTGGGAGCCCGGAAAGAGGTAATTTGTACAGGCGGAGGGCGAATCAGCGGGCTCGCAGCGGCGGACGTCACAAGGAAGCAGTGCCGAGGATGGGTTGAGGCTCAGATGTGGAGGTGGGATGAATGCGTCTAAAGCTGGGCATGGCGACGATGCTCGTGTACGCGCGTGTTGTTGTTGGCTGCCAGGAGACGCCCGACAAGGGGATGGAGGAGGCTCAAAGGTCTCAGGAGCTTGTGAGCGCATCCAGAACCACTCGGGTCAAGGGCCGTGCGCTTGTTTGGGACACAGAGCGGTGAACGAGACTCGCTTCTCGAAGGTCTCCAGTCTCTGTCTGCAGGATTAAAACCGGGTTGTCATCAAGTGGAGACTTGAGTGCGACCAAGGTCAGTGTGCGGCGCTCGAGTTGGAGCCGGTGGACGCCAGTCGTGGGTCAATTGGCGACCTGGCAACTGCGGGGGGCCGGTGGGAGGTTGAGCAGCGGGTAAGGTGAGGCAGAGAGCCGTGGCAATCGAGATGCAGACCACAAAGGAGGGTAAACAAGAATATTGGCCGCTTGGTGGGAGCCGGTGCCGAAGAATCGTGTGTGCAGGCTTAGCTGGAACGAGGGCAGATGCGCGGGCCAGGGCCGTATGTGTCTTAAAGGAGTCCTGCAGCACCCAGCAGCAGCAAGTAACGCAGGACGAGGGTCTCGCGCATGAACGAGTATCGCGCTGTGGGCCCCGTCGCCTGCCGGTGGGTTTAAACGGGACGCCGCAAGTGGGCAGCCGATGCCTTCACCACAACCACAGCCAAAACCGCGGTATGACGCCCAGCAGCGAGAAACAAGTCGACGAACAATCCGGCAAGGCGATTAATCTGAGAGAGACGACGGGACCCAGACTATGTCATACGAAGCCTGACCGAGAGCGACGGCGGCTCGGCTTGGGTCGAGAAGCGAATGGCAGCCGTTGGAGGTGCAGATGGAGACCTGCAAGGTGAGTTGTCCCCCGTCATTCAATCACTGCGACGCATATCCCAGCGGCCCATGGACTCGGCCCGCTAGACTCAGCGATTGGGTGACAACTTGGAGATGAACGAGAAGGACGCGAGTAGGGACGAGGCGCAAACAACAAGGCCTGAATTGAGCGAGCGAGTGGATGAGAGAGACGTGAGATCTCACGACCAAGGCCGATGGGGACGCGCCGGGCGCTGCCCAGCCACGTGCGCTGCTTTTCTGTTCCCTGTCCCTGCACAATCGATAAATCGGATGGAGTTTCTCAATCGGGCCTCAAGATGAGATGAGACGACGACGTTCACAGACAAAACAATAATGAGCGTGCGAGTTGCAAATGAATGACTTGGGTGAGAAGAACCGCTGTGGTGTGTGGTGTTGGTTGGTGATGGAAACACAAATGACTGAGACTGTGCCCAAAGATTTGGGGAAGAGCACCTCAATTGAGCCAGCAAGTCACCCGCTTTGTGTGACGGACCCTGGCGTCGATGGCGCCTGCTGGATGCCGCTTCCGCCGTGGCGGCTGCAAAATCCTGGACGCGGCAGGCGCCGCGAACGCGCTTTCCAAGTTCCCCAGAAAATCTCGAGATCCAACGCGACAAAAATCTTCGCCGTCCGCGTTTGTCTTTGTGTTTGCCGTCCTGGACTGCGGACTTTTGGAGAGGGGATTTAACGACGGCACAAACTTCTTCTCAGCGGCAGTGTCTGAGACACAGTGACCTCCGATGAGAACGAACAGCCGGCCGTCATTCTGGATTGTGCGCCGGAGCCACGTTGCCGTCGAATTCCTCGCTAATGACTTCTCGACCTTCCGTTTCACTTGCGGACGCAAACTCGGTGCCCTGCAGATGTGGTGTCCTCCGTGTCGGTGAATTCGTCGAGTCCGCTGTGCCCCCCACGGCCGCCGTGCCGCCGCGCCGCCCTCAGTGGATGGGTCCTTTGATCTCCGATCCGAGATTGCCATGGAGTCTCCGCCTTTCGATCCTCACCAGCGACCAAACACCTTATCGACATCTCGAAAATAACACCAGTTGCGAGCAATTGGTGCCAACGCAAGTGGTGCTGGTGTCAGCGCCCGAGATGGTCGAGGCCAGGTCCTCGAACGCGATCTGAAAAGGTTTCATTGCTTGGGCTTGGGCCTCCGGATTGACGCGCTTGGCCTCTGTGTATGCGACCGCCCCCTCTCAATTTACTTTGCATCTCTATCGGCTTTACACAACAGAACGAGTGCATCTTACTCTTGACAGCTCAGCAGCAGCCTGGACCTAGCACGCTCTGTCGATATGCCGGTGGGAGACACAACGCGGGAAGAATAGCGGTGAAGACAACCACTACAACATGCCGACCCCACCATTGATCTCGAAGTCGAAAAGCTGAGATTTCGACATCGTCCGTTATCAGCCCTGGAGTCCAAGGTCTCTGCATTTTGCAACGCCATGCCACTCCTATCTTTGGACATTGTTTGCATCGCCAATTCGCACTTTTGGTCCCCCGAGTCCGTGATCTCACAGCGCAACGTTCCTTCCATCTTTGACCTGTCGCACAGCGTCGCGTTTCTTGTTCCCTGCAGCCCTACAACGTGTCTCAACTTCGGACATTCTCACGAGAGCCCGGCGCTGGCAAGAGGGCGGTCAGCACACAAGTGAGCAAAACGGCCACTTGGCGCCGCATCGCAACCTCTCTTACCACGCTATTCTCATGGAGTGGTCAAGTGACCGGAGTCTAAGCTTTCGAGATGCAACGGAGCGAGACACCATGCCGAATGTGCCTACCGGGCCTCCTTCCGCTCGGGCCATCGGCGCTCTCATTGGCCGTCCCGGACGGTCCTCGACGGCGGATGGACGCCGGCATCAAATCTCCCTTGCGTTGGGGGTTGAGATGGATGGAAAAGCACCTTGCCGGTGTGCGCCGTCAGCTATCATGTCGCCCGGCTAGTCGTCCTGACGCACCCCCTTTGGCACAGCAAAGCTGTTCGTATAAAATCGAATGAAACCCAGTTGCAAGGCAATTGCGTCCAACATTCCCTCTCTTATATGCACGACTTCCAACCAAATTCCTGTTTTCGGCCCATCACCAACGCCCGTTGTGGCAACTACCCCCTTTTTTACACCCACGTTTGATGCACAATACGTCACACTGCCGAAGGTGTGAGCGTGCAAGCTGAGAACCCGCCAACGACCCACGCAGATGCTGAGAGCTTGCCGGCTCAGCCTCACTCGAAACGAGCTGCAAGTCGTCAGCCCTTTCCCATAAGCAATCTGCGTTCCCCAATCAGGCAACAGATTGCTGCCTCGGGGTGCGGTTGAGGCTTCTCGCCACTCCACCGACTTCAGCTACAACTGAGCCCGAGTATTGACATGGTCGAACGCCCTTGATATCTCGATAACTACGGCTGCCATAAATACCATACGGTCTCCAACAGACCTCATCCCCACCCCTGTGCCCGTTTCGAACAGCACAACAGCTTGACAAGGTCATTCATCAACCCGGCTTGGCCCAAAACCATCTGATCAGAATCCCACGGCTGCCTGTCCCGCACCCATTTGCTGCCTAGAAACCCGGAGCCTCATCCACGTGCTGTGTATCATACACAATCGATTCCTTCACTTCTCTCCACCTTGCAACAACAAACAACAACACCATCAAAACAGCCACCAACGACCGCAAAGATGTGCAAATATTACGCCCACGCCTTCGTGTGCAAACACATAAGCTACTCCTTTGCCCGCTTCTGCCGTGACGCCAGCATGATCCAAACGCCCTGTTCGGACCGCGACGTATGGCAAACCATCCGCATGGACGAGGCCTGCGAGGAGTGTCGCGCCTGGTACGACACCACGAACATCATGCCACGGACCCGACACGCCCACCACGCCCACGTGCGAAGGATGAGAAGCTGAGCCTTGTCGTCAGCACTGGGACTTTGAACGTAACACACGACTTCCGTGTGGGACAGGGTTTCCTCCCTTCGGTTGTATTCCTCATTCTTTATATTCATGGGAGGACAAGGCTTGTACGAAGATGACGACGTTATGACCTGTTTGGGCGAGGCCGGGCCGGGCCGGGACGATTCAACGCCGGTTTGTTGTTGTCTGGTTGGAAGACACAAATAAGCAAACCTAGCTGGTTGGATGTGTTTTTCCCCGTCGGGACGGGTTCTGTAACACCAGTTTCTTTCGGGGGGAGACAAGAAAGTACAGACGGATGGGACGAGATGAGCTCGGGATACAGGGGATGGGGCAACAAGGGGCGGGTTTACCTCCTTTTTCCGGTGGCGCATCTTTGCTTATGGGACTGGTCTTTCTCCTTTTCTTGATGACGGTAATGACGGAAGCTAGATGTGGTTATTCTACGCCGGTAGAAGAAGACGGTGTAGACAGATTGGATACCCTCGGACTACCCTGAGGGCATGAAGCCAGGGCCATGATAGCAACGGTAATATCGAGTATTTGGTGCGGAATTTCTTGCAAGCCAGAATTTTCATTGGTATTGACCTCCGGTTTCGTCAATTTGAACGCCTAGTTTTGCCTCTTTCCCCATCCATCCTGTACACGTACAGCGACCGCCGGGTGGAAAGATCTAAATATACAATAATAGTACGGGGTATATATCACCATAACGTATATATAAAGACAAGGTACTTCCGTGTCGCATATACCATGCACATTCAATCAACACACATGTGTAGATAACACATTCGCTCATACCCTTCAGTAGCTCGCCCTCGCCCTTGACGCCCCAAGCGCCTTTCGTCTCCTCATCGTTATACTTCTCATGTCCCCGCCCGACCCTAATTGGTCGCGGGTCTTGTCGAAATATTCGTGTCCTACATTCAAAACCTTGATGACGTTGCCAAATGCAACCGCCACGCTCATGGTGCCGAGTTTCACCATCGGCCCCAGCTCAGATATCATGAGCTGACCTGGGTCAGGCTTGCCGATCCCCAGGGCATGGCCTGGTGGTGGGGAGTCGAGTGGTCTCGTCTCAAAGTCGCAGGTCGTCTCGAGATGGCTCATCACCCATGCCTCCCAGGGGCCCGATGGACTGGCGGCATAGTCGGCTTCGACTTGGGGGCTTCCCCGTCGTCGTAGAGATCCCACTGGTGTTGTCCCGTTGGTTGGGAGGTGGGGTTTCCCGTTGGCCCGTGGCGGTCGTTGCCGGACGCCGACGACACTCCCACTTGGAACGGTTTCCCAGACGCCTGGGTTTTTGATGTGTTTGGTGATGACTTTTGTTGCACTCCACGTCCCCCTGTTTCCGTTCCTCGCTTCTATTGAGCTGTAGGAGTAGATGACGTCAGTTTCATCCTCTGACAGATAGGTCTGGATCACCAGATCTCCAGATTCGGAGTTTATGTATGCTAATGTTAGTGATGCCAGGCCGTTTTGTTGTGCCCGTATCGATGTGATATGTCGTAGGGACCGAGCTTGCATAGGCTCAGTCTCGAATGTGTGGATGATGGAGGAGGAATCCAAATCCACGAGGTCGACGGTGTTGGCCCGCGCGACCAGATACATGGAAAAGCAGGGTATCGGTATGAGAGCGTGTACCCCTTTTGACTCGATTGACCCGCGGCCGACAAACTTGACTTCAGTCGACGACCAGCCGTCCTGGTCTTGTCTAACCAGATGGATGCAGCTTTTTCGCGAAGCTGTGAGCAACAGCATTCGCGATTTCCCGTGGTTGGAAAGATCTGGAGAGTTTGTCAGCAGACACATGAGTGGGGAGGGCGTTGGACATACATTCGGGAAATGGGACCGCCAAAACAAGAGGAGTCTTACAAACGACATATTCGTACAGCTCCTCAGACTCCGTCTGTACCTCCACCATGGTGCCATTCTTCCTCACGACCACCAGAGAGGGTAAAGTGCCCTCTCTCTTGTTGTTGAAGAATACAGCCTCGGGTTTTTGACCTCCGAGGTCAATCTGCATCGTCGGGCCCCACTGCTGCTTCTCAATGTCCCAGAGGAATACCCTCGTCCAAGACAGCAAAGCCAGTTGCTTGGAGGCATCATCGATCGCGACGCCAAGAACCGGAAATGGGTTTTCCAGTGGGACCTCAGGGTCCGACATAACACGGCTTCTTTTGCCACCAGGCACGTCCCAGATTTGAATTACCCGGTCCAAGCCAATGGAAACAAGGTTTCCTCCTGGCGATGCCGCCATCTTGACAATGTCGAGGGTGTGGTCTCTGCGGAGACCCTGGATGGACAGCAGGGGTTCGCCGTCGGGATGATCGGTGTCGCCGTCTTTCTTAAAGCCGTCACGTAGAAGGTGCCTCGTGAAGACGTCTAGAAGCGCCACAACGCCCACCAAAAGGACCGCAAAGCGAGGTATCTCGTGGTGGAGGAAGTCGTAGACAGCAGGTAGGAAATACGGCTCCTTGGTGTGAGGGATGCGATCCGACCCCTTCAAAACGAACACGATCGGATCGTAGACAAGCGCGACGTAGCTGTGAGCCCACGGCTTGACCACGTTGATAACCTCGCGCGCCGTTTCATGATCCTGAAGGCGAAGCCAAGAGGTCGGACTCCTGGCCTGGTGGATATCTATCAGAAGCGACGACTTTGGCGGGGTGGCGTCACGAGTCCTCCAAGAGAAGACCTGGTGCAGCCACTGTCTGCCGCCTTCGGACGCGTAGTGTGACTGGGCGATTAGAACAAAACCTAAAACTACAATGGTGCCGGCCACTCTTGTCGAAATAGCAATCTCCCCGAGACGAAACCGGCGAAAGTTTTCGGACCACGCCGAACGAGCTTCTTGAGGCTGGTTTGACTTCTTTTTCTTCAGTGACGCCTTCTCGAGTTCACTCAGCTCTCTCTGCCGGACGTCCACGCTAAGGACCGAGAGGAAGAAAGTAGCCATGTAGAAGAAATCGAACACAATGGCGATGGCGGCAAAAGTGCAAAAGGCTGCGACCCCTGGAAATGTAATTATCGACAGCCCTAAGAGGATTAAGAGGTTTTGGAGTCGATTAGCCACAGCAACATGCGCAGTCGCACCAAATGCTTCCCCAATCCGAGCGCTAATGCTGATGCTCGAGGATGTCATGATCACAGCATTGATGAGCCTTAGAGAATTTTCCATGCTGATGGAAAGAATTACCAGAGGATACGCATATGACGGGACTCTCGATAGGTCGATTTTCAAGATGGCGCAGACTGTGAAGCTGGAAACAATCGAGGCCGTGATCTGCAGGAGGATGGTTACCATGAGGCCGAGTCGAGACTTGACCGCGTGGAGCTTGGACAGGCTGAGAGCCAAGTGGACAAGCACAAGCGAGTACGCGATGCTCAGAAGCGCCAGGTCGATAAACGACATGGGGCGGAACTGAAACTCATACAGCTGGCTCGACATACTCCGTCCGTCCTCGGGGATAATCGTCCACTTATCGTGAGGCCGCGCTGCAAGCGCTTCCGCTCGCTTGACCCATTGCTCGGCTACTGGGGAGTCAAGAAGATGAATAAGGGTGATGACCAGCGCGTCTGCTGCAACAAGCTGTCGCTCCTCAAATCTCTTGCCGCTGAACACAATCGAGTGACGCAGCGTAACGTTGACTGAGGTTGACTGCGTCTTTTTGGCATTGACGGTCGAGACGATGTCGTTATCGGCCTCAATGTTGCTGGCAGAGCCGGACCAATATTGTAAGGGCGAGTGGAAGAACCAAGACTTATTAGTCAGGCCATTTACAACGTGGAAGGCGTCCCTGTCGGTGCGGTTTAGATCGGCGGTCGGCTCGGGCAGCGCCGGTGCGTCTGCGGGCCGACGAGGGTTAAAATCGGTGGTGGAGCCGAGCAGCTCGTCTTGGAGCTCGAGCGCCCCGAGAAGGACGTCGCGTTCGAGAGCCTTCATGTAGCTCCCGTGGACCCAGATGGGGCGCATGATAACATCTGGCTCGACGCTGTGGTGGTTGAGGGGTTGGGCGTCGGTCCAAACATGGTGGGGAAGGTTGGACACGCCGCTCGTGATGTTGGTTGCGTCAGTTGTGTACAAAAAGGGGAACAGATAGAGGAAAACAAAGATGACGGCCGTCGACAGGGGCAACACGGTCTGGACATGACGGGCAGCCCAGGTTCCGTAGCGCGAAAAGGCCGCTCGGAGAGGATGTATTGGAGGTAGCGTAGGGGCCTCGGTCGTCCTGCTTGCTGGTCAACGCTGCGCAAAGACGCACGAGGGAATAGTCAGCCGGTCGGGGCGGGTGGGGGTGCTAACCCTCGAATCGGGTAGAGAAGATACCACAGCATAATCACCAGACGTCAGTCGACGGCAACGGCCTCTCAAGCATTGCTCGGCTCCGACCAACGACACAGAGAAGAAAACGGTCGTCTCCGGGCGGCTGGATTGTGCTGAACCGAGTCGAGAGGACGGCGAGGGAGACGGGAGGCCCAGTATTGGCGAGCCAACCTGCTAATGAAGGAGAGGAGGGCTACGAGAGGGGCACCATCTTTCAGGGGGTAGCTGGTGAATGAATAAAGTGTGTGCTCGACTCCCGTCCTCCTGCTTGCTGGCTGACCCTGTGTGGGGGAGCGACAGCAGTCCTGCGTAGTCAACAGTGAAGCCGGCGAAGCGGCCCCGGACCCAGGCCGACGGGGATTGGCTGCTCCTGTGATGGGCTGGCGTTGGCCAGATGCCAGAAAGACGAGTTGTGTCGGCGGAGATGCGGCTGGGCAGCGTCAATATGCAGCGACACACATGCGGATGCAAGCCCGAGTGGTCCCAAGCGAGCTCAGGCCTGACTGATGAGGTTCGGGAGTGCGTCCGAGGCGTGCGACTCGCGAGCGTTGTACCGGTTGAGACAGCTTTGTGAGACAAGTGATCCAAGTCGCTGGGCGACGCGCATCAGAGTCCAGATGGGGAGCCGAGGGTACGGGTCATGGCCAAAAACATCAAAAGACGTGGCAGTGCAATGGGACGATGACGATGTCGGCAGCCCTCGCGAGAAAGGGTATGCCAGCAAAGTTGCAATTGCAATTGGCGAGGAATGGGAAACTCTGAGAATTCGATTGAGCAGCGCAGCGGGTGCAGGCAGTGGGGGGACGAACCGGCATCATTCTCATGGACACCCTTCGGGTTCGCGACATGGGCGAAGCGACGGGGTCCAAGGCGCCAGCAGGGGTGCGCCGTTCCCGGACCAGCGCACGGTCTACTCCACTGCGCAGAAGAAGCCAAGCACTGACCACAGCGTTGCGACCAGCGTTGCAGTCCGCGTTACGGATCGTCGTTTCCCCAAACAAAACGCGTTTCCCCTGACCCTCGAGAAGGAGCAAGCGAGCAGGGCATCTTGTTCGCACCACAACCGGCCCTTGGAGGCGCACATGCCCACGTCGACACGGACAGAGGCCTCGGACCGAGAGGGGCCAGTGGGCACGGGCAGCTCCAGCCGTGGGCGTTCGGAGGTTTCCCGACTCCGATTAAGGCCGCCCCACAAACACGTCACCGGGATCTTGAAAATTGCACTGGATCGCACCGTCGCTCAGAAAAAGAAAGCAAGTCGTTGGCCTTTTGGGACTCATACCGCAATCCGCGGAAATCGCATCTTTCGGTCCCCATTTCATTATGTTTGTCGCTCTCCCGTCTCGGCGTCGAGTCCGGCTCCGTTCTTGATCTCCTCCACTGGTGGAATCGTGCCGCACGTTTCCCTTGTCTGAATACCCAAGATCGATTGCGGAGCCACTCAGGCATGCAGAGAGGGTCCACCTTGACGGCAAGCTCAGGCGGCAGACGAAGGTTGACATCCCAACGTCAAACGCACTTTGCAAGCTCTTGGCATCAGCCACAACCCATGAAGCGGGTTATCCAATCTGTAACAAGCTGTCATCGGGTTGATATTGATGTTTTCGCGATTTGTCGTGTTGTGGTTCTGATATCTGCATCCAGTACGATGTTTCCTGGCCCAAACCATCTCTCTGTATGTATGCCCCAAGCGATGCGGGGCTGTTTCGACTGCAACTGCAAGCGCTTCATCGTCCCCATTGGCCATTTGCCCCTCCAAACCTGTGGCTCCAACGGCCTCGCGATCTCATGCAGGGAATTTTGTGCTTCAGTGGCCAGGGTTTCCAGAACCGGCAAGACGACGACTGCACGCTGATTAACGCCTGTCACTCTGCATCGTAAAGCCAGCCAATTCGATAGGGTCGTGCAACTGCTCGCAAAATGGCAAACTCTCACGACCCCGTTGCCGAGCTCATCACCACTTACAACGAGCTCAACAGCCCCACCATCACCGAGCTGGACTCGGAGCCCAGTCCGCTCGAGTTTATGCGTTTCGTTGCCAGAAATACCCCCTTTGTCATCCGTGGGGGCGCCGCAGAGTGGAAAGCAACCCGCACCTGGTCTGCCGAGTTCCTTAGATCCCATCTGGGCAACGAACCTGTCAACGTCGCCGTGACGCCCCTCGGGTCCGCACCCCTACCACATCCCCTGACCCTCCACTAACAATACTGTTGACACCAGGAACGCCGACGCCCCAACCCTTCACAACAACAGTCTCGTCTTTGCCAAGCCCCACGAAGAAGACCAACCCTTTTCATCCTTTCTCGACTACATCATCGCCCAAGAGCGAGAGTCCCCCACCTCGCCGTCAGAAATCCGTTATGCCCAGACCCGTAGGTTTCCCTAGCCCCTTTCCAGCTCATCTTACAAATAAACACCACCCCTTTCCAAACCCCTTCTATTCTAACCCCTCCCACACAAAGAAAACGACAATCTCCGAACCGAATACCCCTCCCTCTTCACCCACGTCCCGCCCACCATCCCCTTCGCGCGCATAGCCCTAGACCAATCTCCAGACGCAATCAACCTCTGGATCGGCAACTCGCAATCCGTGACAGCTCTGCATAAGGACAACTACGAAAACATCTACGTGCAGATCCTCGGGCAGAAACAATTTGTTCTGCTTCCGCCGCATTGTCAGCCGTGCGTCAATGAGCAGTTGCTTCGTCCTGCGACGTATCAACGTAACAGTGGTAACCTGGAGCTGGAGTTAGAAGACGGGGATGATGTCCCCTTTGCGATTTGGGATCCTGATAGACCTGGGGAGAGAGGGACGGAGTACTCGGCACTTGTGGAGCCGGTGAGGGTGACGTTGAAGGAGGGGGATATGTTGTATTTGCCGGCGATGTGGTATCACAAGGTTTCGCAGTCTTGTGGGGATGAGGGGATTTGCGTTGCTGTGAATTATTGGTGAGTTTCTTGCGCTGTCTTGTGGTGAGGGGGAATATGCTGACGGGGTTAGGTATGATATGGATTTCACGGGACCGCTGTATCCGTTCAGCAACTTTGTGAGGGCGGTCAATGCCGAGAAAAACAAGGCATGATTGACATGTCGAATGGTCAGCTTCAATGCGAGTTGATTGGGATATATACAGTCGCAGGCAATGTGATTGACAAGGAAGCATCTCCGGATCACTTCTTCTTGGCTACCCTCTTCAGCGCCCTCATTTCCTTCTTCATCCTGGGGTCCACCATCTTGTATCGTCCCTTGACTGTGGCATGTTAGTGTGTGGTCCACGCACATGACGCGCAATGACGTACCTCCTCTGGGTCTGCCCATGAGGCCCTTGTTCGCGCCGGCGGCCTTGACGACCTTGACGGGCGCCTTTCGCTTTTTCCGTGCCGCGCCCGCAATCATCTTGGCGATGGTGTTCGCCTTGTCCTTTTCTGACAGACCCTATCTCATCGTTAGCATCCATGATATGTGCCCACAGTGGTGGGAAACGCACCTCGTCAGCAGCCAGGAGATCCGCCTTCTTCTTCAACTTCTCAATCTTCTGTGCCTGCTTGTACTTCTTTCTCGCCTTGGCCTCAGCCACCTTCTTGATGGGCCGGGCATTGTACGCGCGCAACTTCTCCTTGATCGCGGCAGCCGCGGCCTTAGTGATGGGTCGGTGTGGCTTGTCGTGTTTGGATTCATCGTCCAGGAACCAGTCTGGCAGGCCATCTCGGTCCTTGAGGGCATGCTTGTTGAAGCCATCGTCAACAATGTCGTGTGTTGTCTTCTCACCAGACGCTAGCTGCTGGGCGAGGGTCATGGCCTCGGCTGTGATGATATCGATGTCGGGTCGACCGTCCTTGGTCTTCTTTTCTTGTTGTTCCCAGTCGTCATCCTCGTTCCGCTTGAGAACCTCGAAATCGGCATCGTTCAGCTTCTTCTTGGCCGCCTTCCTCTGGGCTTTTTGCTCCTCGATCGAAGGAATGCCATCGTCGGAATCCTCAGCTTCAACCTCGACCTCGATCTCAGCCTCTGCCTCAGCCATTTCTTCATCTTCTGGCTCTTCTTCCTCGGCTTCCTCTTCTTCATCTGAAAGAAGCCCTGGGATATCCTTAAAGATGCCTTGGTTGAAGAAATTATTGGCTCGTTTTGACAGCCCGTTCGCCGTTGACGGCGCACCGTCCAAGTCTTTAATTAGTGGCTCTGCTGGCTCCCCCTCCTCTGACTCCTCACCACTGTCATCCTCAAATCCTTCCAGTTCCTCGCTGTCAGAATCGTCACTCCCCTTCTCGTCACCGGAAACGCCTTCCCACTCTTCGTCCTCATGCTCTTGCCGTGCCTTTTTCGCGCGATACTTGGCATCTGCCTCCATCTTTCGCTCCCTGTACTGGTCATACAGGCTGTCCAGCTCGCGCTCCAGACGGTCTCCATCCTCGTCGCTTTCGTCGTCTGTCTCTCCAGAAGATCCTAGCCCCGAATCAAGATAGGTTGGTGGTTCGTTCTTGACAACGACCATCTTGCCCTTGGCGATTTTCTTCAATGCAAGATTGCTGTCGATTGTCTTGAGTTTGAACATGGCACCTTCACCCCTCGGACCGTCCACCTCCATACCAATATCCATGGGCGCTGTCATGTTCATTTGCATGCGCACGATCTCCTTTTGCTTCTTTTCATTTTCCTTTCTGCGCTCCCGTTTCTTCTTGGCAGACTCCTTGTCCTTGATCCTCTGGAGGTCTTCCTGGATCTGCATCTCCTCGTCCATGGGCTCCACTTCTGCCACTTCCTCGACCAATTTCGTCGTCTTCTTGGTGGGGAAACCAAAGATCTCCCTGACCTTGAGACGCCATTTTAGGAGAAGCTTGAATTCTTTCCTGCCCAGAACCTTCAGATCGGCGCAGCACGTCCGGATTTCCTCTGTTGTCTCCGGGAGCTTGTCCAGGGCAGCAAGCGCAACGTCGCCATTCGTAGACTGGTCAAAGGACAATTTGTTGTACTGTCCCAAAATCGCAATCGGATCGGTTGTTTGGATGAACTCGCTGGCAGCAATCTCCTTGAACTGGATGTAGTCACCCTCCTCGTAACCGTCTCTCTTGCGCTTTTTGACCTCGGGGTTGTACACCTTGGCCTCGTTGTTTGGGGTCGGATCAGCCAAGTCCTCGAAGACGGAACGGGGGTCGAGGAGCTTGGGGTCAATTCGTTTGGGGGCCTTGAAGCCACGGCATACAACGAAAATCTCGGCAGACACATTTCGGGAAGACGGGGGCTTCGTAGCCTCGACTTTGGTGAAGAGCTGGTTGAACACCCAGAGGAGCGGGTTGTAATCCTTTGACCTGAACACTTTTGTCTAGAGATAATCTTAGCAGGAATCCAAGAATCCAAGAAACCCAAAAATTCCGAGCCCGGGCGCAGCATACCACAAAGGTTCCCCCCTCAACCAAGAATTCCGTCGCTAACTTCAGGGAGTGAAGCACGAGTTCGGCCTGATTGTATGAATCCTGCACCCAAGCAGTACCAACATTGGGCGCACCGTCGTGCAACACGGTATCGGCCTTCCATGTCTTCAGATGGCCTCGGATTGTCGCTCGGCACTTCTCGGTCGTGATATCGCTCTGGAAGGTAATGACCTTTGGAATGGGCTTGATCGGAGATAGATCAACACCAATAATGATGCTGTTTGTCGGCATTGTCTCTGCAGCGACCTGGCACCACGAACCGGGGGCAGCGCACAGATCGAGCACGACCTTGCTCTTCTCGAGGAAGCCATACTTTTTGTTGAGCTGGATCAGCTTGAAGGCAGCTCTGGCGCGGTACCCCTTCTCTTTGGCGAGCTTGTACCACTTGTCAAGACGGCCTTTGCCGTGCTTCTTCTGAATCGCCATTTTGTCGCCCTGGCCGACCGATGCGCTCGGATCGTTGCGCTGCTCGAATGGTCGCCTTCTGGTTCACTTCGTAGCGCGGGGATTGAGGTTGTCCGCCCACCGATAATTTTTTTGGAGGCGGTCCAGAGCGATAAGCGATAAGCACCAAATGCTCACGGTGGGGTGCTGCCCGTGCCAGGTACATCCTTCAGGTACCAGTGGGTCTGCAACTGCGTCGCTGGGTGGTTGATGGGCAAGCCCCTTGTAAAAGACGTGTTCAGCCAATCACGGCCGCCAATCGCGCTCAAATCGGCACGGCGCCCCGCTCCAGCTCCGTCAGCCACTTAAACTCGCGAGCTACAGCGCGTCATTGCAGCGAGGAACCGCGTCTTGAAGCGAAGGAGCTTGCGGGTCCGTTCGAACCGGCAACCTGCGGGCCTGTCTGGGGACCTTCCTCACCTCTCCCCGCTCTGGCTTCTTCCCAGAACGACTATCCAACTCGACAATGGTAACCATGCTTGGCCATTGTTTACAATAGTACAATAGAGCGTCTTGGTTGTGTTCCTTGCTCCTGGGGCGCACTAGAGAAACCTTGTACTTGTTCTTTCTGGACAATTCTTTCTTTTTTCTCTCTGTCCTTTGCCTCTCCTCGATTCAAGTCTTGGCCGTCGACTGTCAACTATGCCGGAGAGAAAGTCGCTACCGTCCGGAACTAAGAGCTCTGCGATGCTCAACGACAGCCTCCTCTCCTCGCCGCCGAGGGTTCCGCCCTCCCAGAGCACCAAGGAGCGTAGAAACCCGTCCGTCACTCCCAAGCGGTTCGGTCGGTTCTTTACGCCCAGATCCCGTGTGTCTTCCGAACCAAGTGCTGCCCGGAAGGCACTCCATGCTCTGGCTGGCCCGGCACTTAACCGCTGCCCGACACCCTCGTCAAGTCCGTTGAAACCGATCACCGAAGAGAACAACAGCGGCTTCGATTTCCCTCCTCTCCGAAACCCGAAGCGACGCAAGACGACCCATCACACGCCCAGTCGGCAAGTCAGCAACCCGTTGCCTACGCCCGTCCACACATCTCCTCTTCTACCGACCCCCGATTTGCAGCTAGGTCTCTCCAGTCCCATCCGCAACCTCCGGGCCCGTAGGGATGGCCAGGATGTGGTCGACATGGACATGATGTCTGACGACGAGGACGAGCCTCGTGGCCCGGCTTCGTTTACCCGCTCTGTACCCTTGAGACATCGCGGCTTTGCAGGCGAACTTGCACAGCGGATGGCAGGCGGCTTGACGCATGTGAGGAGTAGCACTGTGCGACATCCTGTTGCTGGTAGGGACCCTCCGGCTCCATGCTCTGTTGATACTAACAAGTATATGCAGACTGGCGAACACCGACTGCTGATTTCTACAGCAGACCTGACAATGTCCACCTGTGCAAGAGCCAGGTGAGAGATGATCGGGCCATCCCGTTTTGTACTTCGAGTTGTCACAGTAAGTCTTCTGATGGAATACCCGAGGTTGATGCTGATCTTGCACAGACAACAGCTTGGTTGCCGTCGGTGACGAAGAAGGCTATGTCCGCTTGCTAGACTCAAACGCCAAGTTCAGCGAGATTCACCTCTCTTTCCCAGTGCATAGTAATGCCATCATTGATCTCGACTTCTCCGAGGACGACTATCTGCTCGCCACAGCTGCAGGCGATCAGACGGGCAAGGTCGTCGACATGATGACTCAACAAACCCTCACTGTGTTTGACCAGCACACAGCATCGCTCAAGCAAGTACGCTTCCAGCCCGGTAGAGGAGGAGGTTGTGTCCTCGCAACCTCGGCTCGCGATGGTACCGTCCAAATTTGGGATCTTCGCTGCCGCGGCCCCGTCCAAGAGATACCGCCCATCGAGCTCGAAGTCGGGCTCCGCTCTAGAACACCCAAGACTCCGATTCCCGGCGCTGTCGTCGGCGGCATTTACAACCCGCATTTCCGTCCGGTGAAGCCGACTCCCAGATCACAAGCTAATGGCGCGACTGAGAGTGCCCGGGCAACCGTCACAGCCCTACAATTCCTCCCTCAAGGCCGCGAGCACCTGCTTCTGACCGCGTGCGAAGCTGATTCTAGCATAAAACTGTGGGACATTCGCGCCGTTCATACCAACCGCCACCACAGGACTAGCTCGCCAGTCTCCTCCACCGCCCCGCCGCCCAGCCACACTTGGCGCTACTTTGGCATCTCAGCTATGACACTCAACGGCGATGGATCCCGCCTCTACTCGGTTTGCAAGGACAACACCGTGTACGCCTACAGCACGGCCCATCTCGTCCTCGGCTCGGCCCCCGAGCTTACTCCCGCTCTTCCTGGTCAGGACCCCCCAAGAAGACGGCTTCATGGTTTGGAGCAAGTGGGCCTGGGCCCCATGTATGGCTTCCGCCATCCCCAGTTTCATGCCACCAGCTTTTACATCAAAACCGCCGTTCGTCCGGCTCGTGACGGCCGCGAGGAGCTTCTGGCTGTCGGCAGTAGTGACGGCTGTGCAGTATTGTTCCCCACGGACGAGCGCTTCGTCAGCGATGCCCTCCGGCGTGGCGAATCGGTGCGCCCAAGCACGGGCAGATTGTTCTCAGCATCGTTTTCATCTAACCTAGCCGAAGACGAGACAGTTCCTCTCATCCAACGCGGCACTCCCCTTGTCAGAGGCCATGACAAGGAGGTTGGCGCCCTGACTTGGACCAACGAGGGCAAACTTGTCACTGCGGGAGACGACTACTTCATAAGATGTTGGAAGGAGGACCGCGAGGAGGCCAGGGACCTGAGAACCGGTGGTGAGACAGAGGGCAGACGTTGGGGCTGCGGCTGGGCTGATGTGGGTGAATCGTGGGATGGCGACCAGGAGGACTGGAAGGATGCGGATGACGACTGGTGAGACTCTGTCTCGCCCTTTGCTTTATTCGACGCAACCACACAGCGTTTTTTGACCTCCGGTACGAGGTTTCGCATTGGCTTCAGCAAGGTGTTTGGTCGGCTTTGGCTTCTCAACAGGTGTTTACTGTGCTTTTTGCTTTGGTCTCGTTGATGCTTTGAGACGTTCAGTGCTTTGAGCTCATTCGGAGCTCTTTGTGGCGTGCCTTCAGGCAGATGGAGGGGCTTCGGCAGGAAAATCTTCTAGCTTTTCGGGCCAAGAGGTTCAGCTTTGTCTTTCAAGGAACAGACTAGGAGCTGTGCTTTTCTCTGGCTTTTTGGCAGGGACCATTTGCTGATGCTTCATGAGCTTTGTCATCCCATCAAGGAATCGACTTGAGCCTGTTTGCTTTGGTTCCCAGGCACGGAAACGTGTCTTTGTCATTGCGTGAGGCCCTCCTTGTTCGTAGCTTACGGGATGGACTTCCCGCTCAAAAGGAAACTCAGATAGCAGCCCAGCGTCCTAGATAGCTTGACCAAGTGGTCAGATAACGATCAAGTGATCAGCTAAAATACCACCAGTAGTTTAGAAAGAGTACAGCCCAATGAGGGGTGTTGTGATGTTGTCGGTGATAAGAGTTGGAAATGAAAAGGGGGGCATATTTGGATCACAGAGGTGGTTCCGGCGCGGATTGCGTCGGTTGGGATACCCGTAGATAGCGTTGATATGGAGCGCCGGTTGGGCTTTGGCTACTCATGATATGATTGTAGATAGCATGGTTTTGGAAGAAACAGTGTAATAGCATTGTTCAAGAAGTTTCCTATCCTGCATTCGTGAGTTCGTAGGTGATGCTAGTCAAGCACAAGCAAACAGTGAATCTGGTAAACCAAAGACGTCCAACTCCAAGATCATGATCATGCAATGCAAAACACCCATCACCTCGCCGCCTGGCCGATGCCCCAAACAACGCCGACAACGCCAACAAACAATGCAGCATTCCATGCATTGGGGAGGCTCCCGAACCTCCTTCTCCTCGAAGGGCCCTCCTCCCCTTTGTTCTCACCCCCAAACCTCACCACCTTGGCTGAGGCCCTCTCATCCCCAACAACAGTCCTCTTCTCAACCAGCTCGGCCGAAGACATCACCATCCCCTGCGCATGCATCCCGCTAATCCCCGTCTCACTGCTCCCCCTCCTGATATTTGCCCCAGCAGCAGCAGGTTTAACGCCCCGTTCCCTCGCAACAGCCAAACTATCCCTCACCCTCCCGCCAAAGAACCTGCCCAAGAACCCTCCCTCCTCCCACCGCTCGTTCGAAGCCACAACCCCATCCAGCTGTCCCACAAGCGAAACCATGTTCTCAAACACGCATTTGGCCTCTTGCACAACCTCGTCCACCTCCTTCTCGCTCAACTGCTTCTCCACCTCGGCTAGACGACTCTTAAACTCAATCTTGAGGTCCTCCCCATCTTTGGCCGTGTCGAAACGGAAGAAGCCCAGCGGAAAGGTTCCGTTTTCCTTTGGGGGTTCGCACTCTTTGTTCCCTGGCTTGAGTGGATCGAGCTGTGCGCTCCAAAAGTCTTTGCCTGCGTTTTCGAGCTCTGCGCGGATGAAGCGCCCGCCGGAGAAGAGGGCCATGTAGAGGACCCATGCGTAGGCGATGATGACGTGCGGACGCCGATCGACAGAGCGTTTGATGTGGGTAAGGAACTGGGCGAGACGGCCGTTTTGCGCTGCTAGGCGGAGCTGAGCGGTCACTTCGGTTGAGGACCAGCCTGTTAGGAGGGCCAGGTCGTGGTGCAAAGAAGGGGAGCGGAGGAGGGTGGGCAGGTGGAGGTGGATAAGGAGGGAGCGGGTTCCCGGTGGACAAATGGCGGGTGAGATGCTGCTGTGTGAGTGGGTGAAGGGGTAGTTGGTTATCTCGGAGGGCGTGAGGAATGGGGGGTTGCGTTGGGTCGTGGGCGTGCTAGTGTCCGAGAGGACGATGTTGCGCCAGAGGGATTCGAAGACGAGGTAGATGGGCGCGATGTGGAGGATCCCGGTTGCGTAGAGTGTTGGGTTCAGCGCCGAGGGCGGTAGGGCCAGGGGCATACGGGCGAGGATGGATTTGTTAAGTTTGGTGTGGATTGGACGGGTTGCGGCGTTGATGCGGTCGCCGAGGATGGGGCGGGGTGGTGGTGATTCTGTCGCCATGGTGTTGAGGGGTTCTGAACGATGGGAAGGAGAATGTCAGGACGACGCTCGAGATCTGGAGTCTTGTTGACGCTCTAGTAGTGATTATCTTAGTGAAGGTGCAGCCCGTTTACCGCGGGAGGAATCGGTCGAGGATCTGTACAGGCGGACCGCCTGCAGTGAGATGTAGGATCCGCAAGATGATCGGGCGCAGCGTCGAGGGCAAACAACGGCTGTACTACCAGAGCACGAAATATTCTTCTGAAATACAAATTTGTGCGAGCATCCAGGTAAATAGGTGGGAAAGGGTATACGTGGGGTGTTGAGATGTCTTGGAGGCAACCTCGTGGCACCGTGCCTCGCCGTTGAACTAGTGTGTCACAATGCCCACTCTCCCACTGATAAACGAATGTGCCGACTCATTCCCTCTCGAGACGAATTTGGAAGGAGCAGGATGCCAAGTGAAATGACATGCAAGGCAGCGCCTGCCAGGTTGAAGGCTCTCTCGTGACTGCCTCGGGAGGCAGATGCTGGTCGGTGAGTTGACAATGTGACCTGAACTGGCGGATGCAGTGAAGCGCTAGATGCCTAGTGATTCGACGCAGGCCAGTTGTAAAACGAGACGCCGCCGTTCTTTTGAACCGTCGCAACTAGATTCGGGCTTGTCTAGGGACGAAACCGGTGAGCGAACCGGTCCTTCTAAATGGGTGGCGACCATTGTGCCGTTCACACTTTAGCAATGTGCATTGTTGCTCGCACCATCGATCCCGACCAAGGCTTGACGCCCCGCTGAAATGGGAGCACTCGGTTTGGTGGCGGATAGGATGGCGACGCGAACCCCTCATCACCAACTTTGCTTTTCCAACGCCATCGTACGTTGCCCGCCCCTGTTGTTTGTTTTCCCTCCAGTTCATGCACCTTTCCTTCTCCTTCCGGCACGGAATCAATACCGACAGGGCTGATGCAGTGAGACGCGCTCGATGCGAATGTCCCGTGCATTGCCCCACCATCGAGTGACCCTAACCCTGAACACAGACGACGTCGGGGAATACACGGAGAATACACATTCTGGGGAACGTCGAGATAGACGTGCAACATATTACAGTGTATGGAAAGCGTTGCGGAGAGTATACGGTGTTCGTGCCACAGTTGGACGAGCATCCAAGTTGCCACAGTCTGACTCGGGCAAGGTTTAAGAGCAAGACCACACAAGAAATGCGCTCATGGAAAGCTCCAGGCAACACAGTCGGAGTGTGAGCATTCCTGACACGTTATATGACATTCTAGTGGCTTGAATTAGTTTTTTTTCTAGCAATGAGACGTCCGTTGTAATGCGAAACCAGTTGATGACACCTTGACGTGCCGCCAGATGAGTTCAGGGGCCGGTTTCTTGTACCAACCATGAACCTCATTGAGGGTCAGCGCAGAGACGAAGAGCAAACAAACATGGCGGTGACGTTGAGTCTCTCAAACCCTCTAAGCCTAATTAAACAACGTCACTTAAACAATTGTCATGTTACAGCAACTTGTGGGATAACCCAGGATGCATTTGCCAACCACTCCAATCTCCCTCAACATGATCCTCTCACTCACACATTAATCACTGACACAAATATTTCGGACTGTAACAGAATCAGTTGACCACATGCCAGCAAGCGCATTTCATTATTTAAAAGTTTTTTTTTTAAAAAAAAAAACTCACCTATTCACATAAATCGTCCCCTCATCATCCCCACCCCAATACCGCGCAATATACGCCGGCTTCGGTGGTGCAGGTAACGCCCCGCTCATAAACGGACCCTCTGTAGGAATCGGTGAGTTAAGAGGAGACGGATGAACAAGCGGGGGAGATATGTAAGTGAACGAAGACGGCGGCGTAGACCCAGCCCAAGAAGACTCAGAAGACGAAGACAAAGACGAAGACTCACTGTTTGGAGATGCCAACCCAGACCCAGACCCAGACTGTTGAGCAAAGAATTCCCATCGGATCCGATCAAAAATCTCCTGCTGTTCCCTCGAGTTAGTCCCATACCGGCGCCGGGCCTCGGCCCGCGCCCGAGCCTCCTCCGCTTTCTGTAACCCTTGTTGAAACTGTGACCGAGCCTGTCGGCGAAATCCCTCCACCCGTTGAGTCCCTTGTTGAAACTGCGACCGAGCCTGCCGGCGGAGTTCGTCCAGTGGGATACTTGTAAACTCTTGAGGATCTCTGGAGATGTATGCTACGTTTCCGTGCTCATCCTCGTAGATGATGTAGTTTGGATGTCGGATGGTGAAGACGCACCGTTTAAAGCATTTGTAGATGATGTACCCGACGAGAAAACCGCCAGCAATAGAACCTACTATAATGAGGAAGAGGGCCCAGGTTTCGAGCTCGTTGTGGGGGGTTGATCGGGGATAATCGTCGCGGGGTGTGATGGCTAGGGGGGTTGCGCCCACCAGGGGTGCAAGGAGGACAAGGAAAATGATGCTCATGATGAGCGTGAAAGGGGAGGGGGCCATCTTAGTTAGTTGGTGTATTAGCCCGCGAAACCGGTGATAAGGAGAGAAACGGGCCTTTTTAGGGATATTATTAGGTGTTTTTATTTAGCATTTCGACTGACTGGAACTGTGGTGCTCTGTGGTGAGTTCGAGGGTTGCTCGGGGACATGATACTGGACGCTTCGTCACTGGTTCTGTTGGCGTACATTGGCGTTGTGTAGACAAAGAGAGACCCAAGTCTAGCAGCATTGTTTAGTTTGGTGGTCTCACGGAGTGTGCCACGTCTGTCTTTGTGTCGAATCGCTCACACCGCTATTGTTCATGGGGCCTCAACCCCCCTTTGGGTTCCTGGAGGTTCGTTTGGGTAGCAGAGGTTGACCTGCCAATCCAGCTCAAGCATAACAGACTGGAAACATACAAGCCAACCACTCGGGTGTCGCAATGCGAGAGTGTCGCTGGCCAGATCGAAGATGTCCAAGCTGGACCTGTTTCATTCAGCCATTCACCTAAAGCCCTGGAATAAAATGCCTGCAACTTTTCCGGTACAACCCCTATCTCTAACACACCCAGCCGCTCGCCGACATGGTATTGGTATCTCTATGCAGCAACGGACTTCGCCTTGTACTTTGTCGCCGCCTTATCAAACAACTCGCTCTTCTCCGCAAGATCGGTAAGGAAAGGGTGGTTGGGGTCTACGCTCGCGAGGCTGTAGGACATTGTTAGCTTGGCCTCTGCACCCCCAGCAGACAAGACATACCTCGAGACATCCGCGGGCTTCCCCGTGATCACCCCCAGGACCAACAAGTTGGCAATAGCCTCCGCAAACTGGGGCTCCTTGGCAACCGCCTGCTCCAAAGCAGACTGTGCCTCCTCAGTCCTTCCAAGATGCAGCTCAGCAACAGCCTGGGAGACCAAACTCCGTACAGACGAAGTAGCCGGTGCCTGCGCCAACTCCTCAAAGACATAAAACGCCTGCTGGTACTTTTCACCACCCTATCCATCGTCAGTCAGCATCACCAGCACCAGAACGCATATATAAACCTACCAGCCTCAGCCCAACCCAACTCTCCGCAAGATTCACCAACAAGCTATCCTGCGCCCACCTCCTCGCAGCCGCAACCTCCTTGACCGCCAAATCAGTCCTGTTCTGCTGCAGATGAATCTGCACAATGAGCGCAACGGCCTCCAAGCTCCCCTGGTGCTGCGACAACAGCGCAAGCGCCTCCTCGCTCTTGCCAGCCGCCTGCAGCACCGTCCCGCCAACAACCTGGACCGTGGTATTATCGGCCGCCGAGGACGCCAGCTTCTCGATCGTCTTGACCGCCGCCGAGGACCGGCCCAGCGCCTGCTCGGCCAGGGCGCCCACGGCCAGCAGCTCCGGCTCGGATTCCCCCTGCACGTCGGCTAGCGCATCGTCGGCCTGGCCCAGGGCGATGCGGGCGCGCAGCTGGAGGACACGGGCGGGGAGGGCGTTTTCGGGGGAGAGGGCCGAGACGTCAAAGTCGATGACTTCTTGGAATTGGCCTTGGTGGAAGTAGTTGTGGATGTTGATTAGTTCGCCTTCGGCTGAGTAGGGGTCCATCGTTGCGGTTGTTGTGTGGATGACGAAGGTGGTGGAGGGGTGGACGTGAGGTTGCGAAGCTACGTGTTTGGTGGGATGGTTGCCGTGGCCTGTTCAGCAGGGTTCACCTTGTGAGTGTGGAGGGTTAGGGTTGTTTTCAATAATGTTAGTGAGTGGGATCCTGTCAATCTGGGGACGGAAAAGCAAGCCACACAATGCAGCTGACGCTTCTGGAAAAGAGAATTCTGTGAAAAATTAATGGTAAAATAGGATAGACTTCTATTCAGCGGCATCTTTACGGCCTGGATTATGAATCGGAAACTCGACGTCGGGACCCTCCCGTATTGCTAACATGTGAACTGCGCGCCTTACAGCTTCCGGAACACAATAATTTCAGACGAGAGCCAAGAGCCGGGGTAGATCAGCAAAAACAGCAATAAACGGGGTTAAACGAATAAAAACTGGTATAGTAAGATAAAGAAAGAAGTTGTGATTTCCTTTGATCAAAACCTAAACAGTTGACCGTCCACCGCGGCCAGGACTCAACCCAAAAGAAGACTCCACCAGCAAAACGCCACACACGTGCAAGGCCGCCCGACTGGATGCCAGGCACACACGCACACCAACAAACAGTTCGTTCCAGGCAGCTTCCAAAATCTCTTCAGCGACCCCTGGGTTGACCTCCTCGCGAAGGTTGAGAAATGCAGTGATGCGCTAAGTAGCCGCTAGGACCTCCCCGGTACCTAATCGGTGGGGGCCTCAACTGGAGTCCACGCCCCAGGATGGGTTCGAGACAGAGATGGAAAACTGACACTTGACTTTCTCTGGTGCCAGGACCTCCTTCTGGAAGACAAATTGACTGTCGCTGTCAAATTTTATGATGGAATTAGGGTGGATTCATTGCCTCGCGTGATGTTGAAATTGCAGTGAGTGGTATTATGTGCAAGCAGAACTGAAGCCCTGGAACCCGCATGCTGAATGCCCAACGACTTCAAGTCACACCATCATACAGCCTGCTGGCGGAGGTTGCCACCTCCTCATGTGGAGCCCAAAGTGTAAGTGATCCGTCAACCCCAACATCCTCAAGTTTATCGTCTCCGTCTCGATGGTTGAAGGGGAGTGTTGGGGCTACTCAGTGTCTAGCGTCCGGCGCGGTGCTGAAATTGCAGTGAAGCCGTCCACCAAATACGCAACAGCTTCCAGGCTCACCACCATCATGTCCTTCGACAAGACTACTAGGCTCGTCGGGGGGTTCAACCCTCGCGCGGGGCCCAAAATGCAGTGACAAAGTGCGCAAGGGAGACCGGGCAGACGTTGGGCACATCATCATCCCAGATCCACAACCGGCGCATAACTATGCCACCATCTCCGCGAAACTGAATTTACCTCGTGCGGGGCCAAAATTGCAGTGAACTTGTCGCTGATGGAAGCTGGTTGTATCCCAAAGCCATCGATCCAACGAGCACACCACTCCGCGCTTCCACAACCAACCAAAGCGTCCAGATCTCGGTCATTCGCGATCATGTCATAGACCACCCAGCTAGGAGCTATGGCCCCCCAAAGAAACAGACGATCCGACACCTCTAGGCCACAGAATATCAAACCACGGGAATCAGGGAGCGATCCCGCAAAGCCTGCATCACCAACACCCAACACGGATCACCGACGCACCTTGGATCCAGAGCGCCGAGTGCGAGCGCGATGCGCAACACAACCACACATCATACGCGCAACCGACCAAACAGTCGATCGCGGGAACCATGAACCCGTTCGCACCATCGTTACTCACTCCGCCGCGTCACCGTCCGATTCTTTGTTCTTTTGCAACGCAAATATTTCCTCTCTGTCCGATTTGACAGGTCCACGTCAGCGGTTCACCGACGGCCGATTGGCATGGCCGCTGCGCTGTGGGCGGTGTACCGGCGGTGAAAAGGGCTGGACCAACAAAGGCAGATTCCCGTCCGCGAGATCTTGAGAACGAGGTTGACGAAGGTGAGGCGGATTTACATATCAATTTCATTGCACAGGGTCGAGGCGGGGGCTCAAGGGTCGCAGTTTCAGTTGCAACGGCGCAGTGGGGATGGATGCAAGGCACAGCAGCGAGGTCAGGATCCCTTTTCATCTCCTTTGTCATCTGTTTCGAGCCCCTCGCCCCCATCGCCGTTGGGATGCGGCGATGTATTCCCCGCCGTTGCATGAACTCGACCGAACATATGGACCCTGCCCGCCTCCAACGGCGACCTGACCCACGAGGCCATTCCAGGTTGGGACCAGACGACACTGTCGACACGCATGAATGATGAAAGCTAGGGTCGGAAGCTGGTGAAATCCAGGCTCCCGGACCTCGAGGGCCCTTTTCATTTGTTGGAGAGAGAGCCCAAAAAAAATTGGCGAAGTTTCAAGCGGGTGTCAAGAAACGTGACAGAGATTCGCTCGCCAGAGAGGCTAATTCCATTCCCCCCTCGCCCGTGGTTTGTTCTCTGATGGAAGGAGCGGCCGATTGCGATGCAATGCGATTGATGGCATCGATTGAAACAACCATCATCGACATCAATTCGCCGACTGGGTTATTTTTTCCTTACTGTTGGATGGATTTCCTCACGAATGACATTCGCTCCTGTTGTTGCTAAAGAAAGCTCCCGCCGTTGTGGTGCAGCATACTTATCCGCCAATCTGGACGCACAGGTCGGCGGTTGGAAAGCTTCGATTCCGATGCACGCCGCGCCGCGGCAGGACGTGCACAGCAGAAGCGGGACTATTTTCGAGCGTCTGTCTTGAAACCCTGGATCGCACACAATGTGCGTGTGTGGCTTCCGATCGCACATGCATCCCCATCACGTTTTGCGAGTGCCGGCATTCGGCACTCGTCGTGGATGCGACCTCCTGTTCCCGACCCCTTCCCTTCGCCGAAGCCGGCCACCACATCACAACCAGCCCTCTGGTCAGAAAGGAGGCCGACGGCAAGCAAGATGGCCCGATTAGAAAAATCATGGCTGAGGGTTATCAGTCCCTTAAAATCTAAGCTCCGTCCTTGTCATCAAACATGGTCGCCCTGACTGGTAACAGGTAAGGAAGACAGCCGGCATTGCGAAACACGGCGCGATTGGTTGGGTCCTCCCCCCAAAACGGGCTTGCATAGAAGTCGTCTTATTATAGAGCCCCCAGCCATGGAGCCTCTGATGCGATGCGGTGCCGCCATTGGACTGGCACAACGGCTCGGTGACGGGTTGCCGACCGGACCAGGGACATCAGGCCGCTTCCCGCTCGTCACTGGCCAGCCCCCGTTTCTTGATCAGAAGTGAGGATGAAGGGTCATGGCGGGGCAATCACACCCCCTGCCTTGCTCGTCATGAATCATGGGCGATGTATCCCACAGGCGGGTGGTGGAGGAGGAGGCACCGCCGTGCTTATTCCGCGTCACGTAGGGGAACTGGGACGGGCCAGGACCAGTGGTGATCCTCAGCAAGGCTGGGTTTGCCGTCTGTCGGTAGTGGTTTCTACTACATAGTCCCAACCACCCCCCGGGACCCTTGCCACACTTGTTATGCTTCAGCCTCCTTACTCTCCTTGGTCTTCGTCATTCGTCATCCTATCTTTTTTAACCTTTTTCTTTTGTCCTAGTCTCCAAGCTGTCATGACGATCTCTCTGCAACGGTGACAGCTGCTATGCTAGGATGTGTGTTGCGCCTTGACTTGACTTGACTTGAATTGAACATCACCAAGTGGCATGTTGTCACAACACCGGGATGGAGATTGTGATCCCCCCGAGGGACCATGGCCCGTCAACATACCGATACACGTGGGACGAGAACGGCGAAGTAGAGCAAGTAACAAGGTAACCACCAGATACTTTAATAGTGAAGACATACTGATGAAAGACCAGAGTCCGCGACGAACCCTCCACACCACCACCCCGTCGTCCCCGCCCAGGTAGACAAACCGTCCAATGGCCCTTTCAAAGCATCGCCACCGAAACCGAAGTCTCAAACCTAACACCACCAAGCGTCATCAGACCGGTGACATGGCAACCCAAACGCATCCGGGATCTCGACGAGGACTCGATCGAGCAGGATCTCGTGCCCGATTACGTGCGCAACTACATTCGCGGCGAAACCCCCGAGACAGTCGCGAGACGGCAACGAAACGGCGGCAAACTGGGCGAGCGCGGCGTCGATATCGCGCACCAGCATCAGCCGCACAAGTCGACGGCTGCGGAGATTGGGGACTTGAGAGACATTAGTCGATTGGAGTCGGCGAACAGCTTTAGTGGCGATGATGAAGAGCAACGACATATCCTCTCGGGGTCGAGGGAGAAGATTCCCCACCGAAAGGGGTGGAGGCGGTTGATGAGTGGTTGGCAGGCGGGCGTTGCGCTGAATACGCTGTTTCCGTTTCTGATCCTGGTGATGGGCATTGTGTGGTTGGTGTATGCCGTCACGGGGGGATTGAACGGTGGTAAGGCGGTTCTGTTTGAGGGGTCTTGTGAACGGGCGTCGACTATCAACTGGGGGCTTCATGTTGCTATCAACGTGTTTGCAATTGTGCTGGTTGCTGGGGCGAATTACGTCTTTCAGGTGCTCAGCAGTCCGACAAGAGCAGAGGTGTCGGTGGCGCACTTTCGGAGGAAGTGGTTGGATATTGGCATCCCGTCGTTTCGCAACCTGGGACATATCGAGAGCAGCAGGGTATGGTTGGCAGTCATTATACTCACCGTGGCGGCCTTTACCCAAATAATGTACGCCCCTCTCTCATTCTTTGTTAGGAGAATGTGCTGACAATCGCAGTTATAATGCCGTGGTTTTCACCTCGCACAGAGTCACCAACCACAACATCATCTTCGTCACCGAGTCCTTCCTCACCGGCGCCCCCTTCAGCAACGACACCTCCTCCAACAGCGGCGGTCTCAGCCGTCTCGACATCTTGTCCCTCCAACAACAAGCCACCCGCAACGAACTCGTCAACCTCACCACAGCCGCCTGCATCACCGAGTTCAGCGGCGCCTTCTCCTCGCAGTTCCCGTCCGCCCTGGTCATAACCAACCGTGACTCCCGCACCAACTCCCTCATCCAAACCTCCACATCGACCCTCGACTTTGGCGTAACAACCCCCATCGACCGTCTCACAACCCGTTTCTGCCTCGCCCAACGCGCTGCCAACGTCCCAAGCTGCACCGTCTCCCTCCACGCGCCCCTCCTCGGCGCAGTTACCCTCCTAAACCTAATAACTGTAATCTCCACCGCCTCCATCCTTTTCAAAACTTCGTTCGTCCCGCTCGCCACCCTCGGCGACGCAATCACCTCCTTCCTCCGCGACCCGGACCTCACAACGCGCGGGTGCTGCCTCCTCTCCAAAACCGACGTCCGTTCAAAAAGATGGGGTCTCGACGCAGCGAAATATTGGCTTCCGAGAAACCACTACTGGTTCCAAACCCCGTCCGTCACGCGGTGGACTGTCACCATGACCATCTGGGTGTTGATAACAGGCCCAGTAGCAGCTGCTCTGGCGCTGGCCTTGCTTTCGGATCCAGTAACACGATTATCACCCTTTGGAACCGTATCACCACACGCGGTAGTGCCGTTACCAACAATGCCAGGCGCCGCGGCCGCGCTTGTGGCTGCTTTGCCGCATTTGTTGCTTGTTGCGCTGTACCTTGCCGTCAACTCCCTTTTGACAACGTTTTTTTTGTCACATGAGAGTTCGCTATTTGCTGTTGCACCGCCTAGGACACTCAGGGTTAGTGCCAATGCGGAGGGGGTACAGAGCACATCGCTGTATTTGACGCTGCCGAGGCCGGTGTCGTGGGGTTTACTGGTCCTATTTACGGGGATGGCATTTGTGCTGTCGCAGGCTGTGTTTCCTGTGCATCTTGTTTTTGAGGATCAAGAGAGAGCCGTGGTTGCGATGGGGATTAGTGGCGCGGCGTTGTTGTGTCTTGCTGCTTTGCTGGTTGGGTTGTTGGGGGTTGTGTTTGGGCTTGGGTGTAGAAGGGCGCCGGCTGCGGCGCTGGTTAATGGACGGGCGGTCGGGAATCCGATGGCTATGCCCGGAGGGAGCTGTAGCGCTGTTGTTAGTGCGCGGTGTCATTTGACGGAGGGCCAGACGGGGGAGTTGTGGAAGGGGAGGGTGGTTTGGGGGATGGTCAGGGAGGGGGTGGGTATGGAGGTTAGCCATTGTGGGTTCGATGGGGGGGTTGTCAGCGCTGTTGATGTGTCGAGGTGTTATGCTTGATACCGACAAGCATTTGGGTTGGAAAAGGAGGGTTAAGGAAAAGGGACACAAGGGAAGGGGCACGGGACTGGAAAGGAGGTCACTGCATTTGAAACGGCGGAGTCAATTCGGTTGGTCGGTTATACCCAGGGCAGATGCATCGTTTAGGTCAAGACTATTGTATAGTCGGTTTGGTTCAATCAATCTCATCAAAAGTATCATGATATCACACTGTTGGTGTTTGAGCCAGGATGAGTGATCGACGACAGGGGTCTCTGAGATGGCGCCATCGTAGGCTCCACTCCCCATGTGTCACTTACAAAGCCGTTTCGACGAGAACTCAACATCCTTGAACTGTGTGGATTGATATCGCGATTTGCGTCAATTCTTTTTTTCCTTCTGCAAGGTTTTTGTCATATATATCAAAGATGGTATGTTGTTCGTTTTTGCGGAGATGGTGGGTAGCTGATGATTTTAGGTCCACGCTGATGCTTCCAACTTTGCGTCGGGGGCGACGAAGGATGAGGCCTACGAGCAGGTTCTGCTTCAGGCCGAGGGGCTGTTTTATGAGCAGCGGAACTGGGTGAGTTCCTTGGGAGTTTTTGATGATGATGCATACTAATGGCGATAGGTCTGGTATGTGTTGTGACCCTTGTCCTGGGTGATGGCTGATGATGGGAGCAACCTCTCGAATACGGCGTCGCTTCTCTGGCATGCGTATCATTCGCTTCCATCACCATCGTCCGAGGTGAACTGGGCTGGTATGTCCTTTTTCTTGTTCGGTCATCATCAGCACTACACCATCTCCCTTCTTAGCACCAGCATCGGAACGCAAACCGGGACAGTGAAACTCCAGGCCTTTTTCGACGCAAAAATTCCAGTGATCTATTCCTTGGGATGGAATCGACCTGAACACACAAAATGGGTGAGGCTATACGGCATTGTGCTACTGCCCTTGCCTGTTTCTTCCAGTCAATTTCCTACGTTGTGTTTCTGCTGTGCGGAAGAGGTTGAAGGCCTCGCGCGGGGTGGAATTTGCAGTGAGGAGGCGGCGCGGCGCCGCTGCTCAGCCCCGCGCAAGGCCCTCTGCGAGGGATAGCCATGGCCTCTTGGGAGGTGAAAATTGCAGTGCTGGTCGCATTCCAACCCTTTTCTAGTTACGTCGAGGCTGCTAGACGGAGGGAGCCAACAGGGTGCATGGTTGAACACAGCCTCGCCGTCCTTCTCAGCCCCAGTCCCTAGCAAGAGCAGTTGCTCCCTGCCCTCGTCGGGGACCATTGACGTGCAAAATTGTGGCCTTTACAGTCATGCTTTGCTCTCATTAGTTTGGGCGGTAGTGTTATGGCTGGGGGTGGTGGCCTGTCGCGCGTTGAGAATTGCAGTGCTGTTCCCCAAGTTAGTAATCTTCATGGAACGCTCCTGGAAGTGGAAGGTCCAGCGGTGTCAAGGTTACACAGTGCCTCCCCCACCACAGTGGTCAAACAGCAGCGCCAAGCGGTGGCGGTTTGAGTTGGCGAGTGTCTGTGATCGGTGTGTCCAGTTGACGGATTGCTCTCCCTGAAGAAAGGTCGATGGCTTCTTTGGAGATGGGAATTGCAGTGCTGAACCCTGCTCCTCTCCGCCCGGCATTGCAGCACCTGAACTCCTCTGGGTCGGACATACAAACTATCGTGACTACCGCGCAAGTGTGCTGGGCTCAGCATAGTGGGCAGAGATGGCAGAGTAGTTGACTCTGGACTCCCCCAGCCATATCAAAGCGCTCCGATGACCCTCTAGATGGGCCCAGAAAGCAAGCAGCCGGGGTAGTCTGCACTGCCCACTTCTCTCTGATCTTGCCACAAGCAAGTGCGCTGAGACCAAGGTCTCTTCCAGGGCAGAAATTACAGTGAGGTGGTTGGAAATAATAAATGGGGCGTGCCTAAAGGGGGGCGAACCAAGTGCTGGTAAGGTTTGTCAGCCTCCGTGTCCAAACTCTCATATCGACACTATGACTACCTTGCAAGCGTATGGTGGTCAAGTTACCAGAGAGGAAAAGCCGAGAAACTCACGGCCTCCTTTGAGGTGAAAATTGCAGTGAGTTCCTAATGGGGGGGGCGTTTAGACAAAGTTGCCCTGGGGGGTGAACCGAATGGTAAGCGTCAACAACCACGCAAGCGCTGAGTTGACAAGGCTGGAGCTTTGGGTGAGAATCCGATGGCCTCTTTCAGGGTGCGAATTGCAGTGCAGGGCGGATTTGGGGTCTGGAAAACTGCCATGCCCTCCCCCTCTCCATATTTGGCCAATCTTAGTTGACAACCCACTGCCGAACTCTCTGAATGGCCCGCTCACTGACACTCGCAGGCTTCTACACCCTCGACCCCTCGTCTCCCGCTAAACTACGCCTCATCCTCGGCCCCTTCCAAGGCAAAGTTGCCTGCCAACTGATCCCCTTTGGCCGAGGCGTCTGCGGGGCGGCAGCAGCAACAGCTCAGACTCAACTTGTCCCCGACGTTGACGCCTTCCCGGGCCACATTGCCTGCGACGGAGACAGCCGAAGTGAGATTGTGGTGCCCATCGTCGTCGACGACAAGGTTGTCGCCATCATTGATGTCGACTGTGCCATCAAGGATGGATTCGACGAGACAGACAAGAAGTGGCTGGAGAAGCTGGCTGACTTGGTTGGGAAAAGCTGCGATTGGCCCTAATCTCTAGATAGCAGGCTCACCCTAAAGCAATACCATGTGCTAAAACAACTCAACGTTGGTCGTTACCATCTGATAAAAATGCCTACGCCTATCTCAAAGTCCTCTGCTTACCCCTACAGCAATAATGTCCCCATCGTCGTCATCGCCAAAACAATCCCCGTCAGAACAAGTGGCGCCTTCTCCACGGACCTAACGTTGGACACGCCGCCGCCGTTCTTAGTAGGGGTAGGTGTCCCCGCCACCGATGTCACCGATCCGGACCCAGGCTCTGCATCACCAGTGCTAGTGCCTCTAGCATTCTGAGATCCGGGGCCGTTGAGGCCAGGTCCCGTTCCAGCACCCTGGCTCATGTACACCTTGGCTTCCTCCGGGAGGGCTGGGAGCAGCGTCGAGTCCACCAGCCAGCTGGCATCCTGTGTGGGACAAGCCGAGGCAGCATGTGTGGTAGAGCGAGCGCCTCCATCGCCCGGAGGAGGGGGATGAGCGGCAAGGGCGGCGGCCATCTTGGCGAATCCAGGCTGGATATCGACCGTGGGCGAGTCGAGCGCGGGAATCTTGACAATACCGAACCCGTTCTCTTCCATGGCATACTCGTACATGAGGCCGCCAGAGTAAACGCCAGTCATCTGCTTGCTCATGAGAGCCCCGATCTCGCCAAAGTCACGGCCGTTCTGAGTGCATCCATACTCGGATAGACTACCATCGTCAGCACAACTCGCTCCAGGAGTCAGACCCTGCACTCACAAGATGGGAAGACCATAGTCGCTAAAGTTCTGCACCTTTTGGTTCCAGCCCGATGTCACAAGGTCCGAGTTACACCACGAGTAATCATTCTGTCCCGCGTTAGCACAAGCCCCTCGCCCCTTCATCAAACTCACAAAGGCAAAAAAGTCGCTCCTCTCATCGTCTGTTCCGCAGTTCATGTACTGCGCAAGCTGCATCCGGTTCTGCGCCACGTCCGCCGCCGAGTAGCCCACCGGAATTTTCCTGTATCCACGAGTGCCGATATACTGCCTCATGTCCCTCGTCACGGCCTTGATGTATTTGGCACAGGCGGTGCTCTTGATATTGTCGTTGACCACCTCATTGCCCGACAAGAAGGCAAGCGTGTTGTCGTACTTGGCAAATTCGTCAATGGTTGCAAACACGCTCTGCAGGTAAACGGCATTGTACGACGGCTTGGGGTCCTCCCGGTTGATCGAGTACTTTGGATTATTGGCGTCGATGATGACGTAGATGCCGGCATCCGCCAGTGCGTTCATGCAGGTGTCGTGATTGGCAGAGTTGTCCGTGATGTACACACGCACCGTGTTGATGCCGAGCTTCTTGAATTGTTCGACGTCGCGCTGGCAGACCGTCGTGTCGGCCAGGGGGTCAGCCGCTGCCGAGGATCCCCCTGGTTGGTAGTCGATGCCGCGGATGTAGAAGCGGTCCTTGCCCTGCCAGAACGCTGACAAACGTCAGATACTGCCTACAAAGCGGACAAGTGAGAATTACCATTTCCAGACGCAGTGACAGTAGGCACAGAGGCTCTCTCGCTGGGTGGTTCACGGTCGGTAGGGGTAGGCGATGCCTTGGCGGGATCGAGGACCGCCAAGGCGGCTGCCAAGACGATGGATCGCATCTTGGCAGATCGTAGTGCGGGATAACGTGCAGCCAAGGAACGTCTCTTGAGACAACGTCGACGACGACGATGGGAGGATTGAAGTTAGAAGTTGGGGAGATAGAAACAAGAGAGGGATTCCAAAAACGTCAAGTTGTCGATATTGAGAGAAATGGGGTTGGTCGATCAATGGCAGCAATGAAAGAAGCTGTGTTGGAGGAAGAGAAGAAGAACCACGAGGCCAAATGCCAGCGAGCGGGAAGAAGATGAAGAGAGCGAGAGACAGTAGCACTAGCCAAAGAAGGGACCAGGAACGAGTGTCCGCTCGTGACAGCAGAAGACGAAATGGTTGGAAAGAGCAAGCGCTATGAGATATGTTGAGCAACGACAGCTAATAAAGTGGGAGGTACGAGGCCTGCCACCCCAAGCTCCTTCCCCTTGGGATGACCAAACGATGAACGCTCGCCGTGACGGGTGTCATGGCATGCCCCTGACCGTTGCGGCCCATTGGCATTGCCGTACCCACATGGCGTGCCCGGCCCCTGACTGGAGAAAGCGGTTCCTTGTCACTGCCACCCGTGAACTGGGACTCCCTCAAACACGGAGGGCCAGTCTGGTTCGTCCGAGAGGCAGTAGGAAGAACCGAATTCGTTGAAAACAAGTGAACCCGGTTGATATCCCACTTGACTCGCGACTCCCTCGCAGATTAAGCTTTGCGTGCGTGACACGCGCATCCCACGGGCCGCCTGTCATCCAAACAGCTCTCAGGCAGGAGCGATCGAACGGCAACCACCAACCCACACTTATTTCCGCTCCCGGTTTCTCGTGTCGTCGAAAAGGTCCGTAAATTACGGGGTCCAACGCTCTTCGTATCGAGGGTCTAGATGAGACGGTTAAACGTTACGAGCGTGGGCAAGGCATGCGGCTGCACACGACGTTGTGGCTGTCTTTGTTGTTTGTCCGTTCCCTGCTGATCCAGCTGAATCTCCCACGGACTGCGCAGTGCGCTGGCACCAAGTAAATAATTCCCGGTCAGGAGAATTGTTGACCGCAGATGCCAATGCCACTTGGCACATCCAGACCGTTTATTGGTAAACACCACAGACCTGCAATCGTACACTGGCAAATACTCAAAATCCATTCCAGTATGCTATCCTGTCCATGCACCTACCGCCATCTCAAACACCCCACTCCTCTAATCCCCGACATGCTCCTCACCCTGCCAGTACCGGCATTTTCCTAAACAAGTTGCACGTAACTCGCTGGCACACTCTTGGTCACACCGCCTTTCTCAACCTCGGCCCACCCATCGCCCGGATCGTCCTTGATTAGAACGAATCTCTCACCCTCCACCATGCTATGCTCAGCGTCGCTTTGCGCCGTGTACTCGTACAGCGCCTCGACATACTTGAGCTTCTTGGCTCCTCTCCTCGGTGCGACCGCAGGCCCCTTCTTCTTTGCACCCCCAGACGCCGTCACAGCCGATGCTCCCCCGATCGACGATCCGCTATTCGAATATGCGGAGGCCGGCCGTCCCGATGCTCCCGTATGTTGTGGGGCAAGTGCAGGCGCCGGTGCCGACGGAAGGATCTCGATGTATGCGGCCGGGACCAGGCCTTCCTTATAGCCTGCGCGAACCTTGACCCATCCAGACCCAGCTGCTGTTTGTTAGCAGGAGAACGTGAGGCGGTGCTATACACTTACAATCCGGTTCCAAGATCACCAAATCCCTCCCCTCGGGCACTGACAGCTCTCCCTCTCCTCCGGCGTCAAATGCATAAAGCATCTTTGCTTTCTGCTGCTCCGCGTGTCCCGACCCGTTTGTTGGCGTACTACCCGGCAACTCACTAATGTACTGCGCAGGCGGCGGTGCAACAACACGGTTCTTCTTAATCGTGCCCGAAGCGATCGTGCTCGTTGGCCTTGTACTCGCAGGCGGTAATGCAGGGGCAGGTGCCTCCTCCGTGGGAGACATAGGGCCAGACAGCGATCGCTGCGCACTCGCTGCATACCCCGAGCTCAACGAGCTCATCGTATTGGATCTCCCCAAGCTCGGCAGCTCGGCGGAGCTAGCGACGTGGTCTGCCGTGATAGTGGGCTTGAGCAACGCGTTGGCAGCTTCTTGTCGCTCTTGCTTGAGCTTCTTGCGCTCTTCTTTGGACTGCTCGCCCGGGCATTCTGCAGGGACCTTCATCTCGCACTTGGAGTGGCATGTGTATCCGCAGTCGCGGCAGTCAAACCCCTTGGCTGAGAGGCCCCATATTCTTTCACCGCACAGGTCGCAGTTGGTGGGGATCTTGAACGTCTGTGACTTGAAGTTGTGGTTTTTGGCACCGAGTGTCACATCGCCGACGGCAGACGTGATGGTCGAGGTCTCGACCTCAGCGGTGAGCCGTTTACGGTCGATCTGATGAAGGTCCTCTTGGAGGGCAAAGATTTGAGAGACCACTGTGACTTCGTCCTGCTTTTCAGTGCCATCCCTAATCTTCTGCTTTACCCGCTTGATAGACTCCACCTCTCGTCGCTTCTTGTCCACCTCCCGTCTCAAATCGCCCAGCTGACTCTTTGATTTGTTCAAGACGTTCCGAAGATATACCTTGGCGGCCTCGTTGGTGACCATAGCATCGTCGTCGTGCCACACCGGGCTGGGTTCGAACACCTTGTCTGGGGGCTCGTTAAAGCCGCCCATGTTGTGTTGAATGTACATCATCGAGTCCAGATGAGGCTGATTCCGGGTGATCTCTCGCGACAGGTGGTCCACCTGGCCAGAGCTCTGCTGGAGCATGGTGGCTTCAAGTTGGGATGCCAGCGTCCATAGCCCGTTGAGCTTGATGGTGCGGAACTCGGACAGGTCTTGGAGACTGTCCAGAAGCTCCGGAACGTATTCATTATAGTATTTCTCTTTTTGCTTGTTCGTCACGTTGATGGCGATCAGGTAGGTGTTCTTGACGTTGTTCATGTCCATGATTTGCTGCTGGAACGCACTCTGGGCCTTGGCCTTGTCGAAGGACGAGTCGGCCTTTTTTCTTTTGCTTTCCACCTCTTGGCAAGCGGCATCGTATTTCCCTTTTATCTTTCGCAGATCCGAGTATGATGCGTCTCGCTCTTTCTCGAGCTTGTCGGCGTACTCGACGTGGCGCTTACGCAGCTCTTCGAACCGACCGGCGACAAATTTCAGCGGCTCGGCGACCTTGGTTATCAAGTCGTTTCCGTATTTCTCGTGTTCTTCGGCTCGGGCCTCGAGAGTGGTAAGGTGCGTGGTCCAGGTAGTGAGCGAAGCACTATTGACCCCTGTTAGCAATGGACCGTTGTTATTCCCAAGAGATCCCACCTTTCCAGCGAGCCGGGCGTCATGGTAGGTGTGTCTCCGACGCTCAAGCTGGCCGACTTCTTTGCCTTCTTCTCAAAGTATTTCTTGGCCAGAGCACTGAGCTTCGCGCTGTGCTCCTTCTCGATGGCGCTCCGCTCGCGGTAAAATGCCTGGATGTCGTCGAGCCAGGTGATGCCATTGGCGACCCAGGCACTAGCCGGCTTGAACCCATCCTGAGAAGAAATCAATCGTCAGTTGCTGCTGCGATGCAGCGGTGAGGCCATAGGCGTACCTTGAGTTCAGAACCGAACGTGGGCGCAACATCGACCTCAGCCATGGTTCCCTTGCTCTTGGACCTCAACGACCGGGAGACGCGGTTTTCTTCGATTCCGTACCATATAACGGATGGAAGCAATTGGAACTAGCTATGGGCGGGGTGCTCGGTTCTTGCGCATTCTCATCGGCAAGTTGGCAAAGTTGCTTTAAGGTTGAGGTCAGGTCGATCCTGGGGAACGTGGTGACGGGGCGCAGAGCATGACCCCTCCAATGAATTGACGCTGCGGGCCCCGCCCAGGATGCGAACTGCGGAACGGGTGGCTAAAACCGAGGGGACCAACGCCAAATGCACCCCGGTCTGCAGCGGCATCCCGGGTCCCTGGACCGACAGAGCCGGGATTCGACAATTTTCTGTCATTCTGCTTCCACCAGTACACAGTAGCTGGATTTCTCAACACCAGTGGTTCTTCGAATTGGGTCATTCTTCAGAGACGAACGCCTCGGGAGATCGGCACAGCCAAATCTACCCTAACCCTGCCGAGAATACCCCGCCGTTAGCGTTCACCTTGCGGCCGATTCGGGGCTTGGCTGATTTTTGAGGCAGGTGCCAAGGTGCGGGCTCACGAAGGTTGCTTCGAGAAGCAGGAAACTGAGTGAGATTATCGCAAAGTCTACCAATGTCCCCTACCAGTTGCACCCATCCTCCATATTCCCTCTAAATTGTACTTTCTACATGTTGTCTACTTCAATCCGTCCGTGCTGATTTGATCTCATCTCACGCGCCATTCTTCTCGTTGTCCTTCTCACTCATCACCCGCTGGAAACCGTTTGTCTTGCTTGCTTCCACTTCTTTGTCCCAGCCTTGAACCCCTTCTCTTCCACAAAGTCCAGCACCACTCCATCAAGCAGGATTGGCAAGACCAACAACTTCAATAACAGCTCGTCTCCGTTGATCAACGGCATGATGTACTTGTCAACCACCTTCGCAAGGGGCTTGTACCAGGCCGCAACCCTCAGCGCCGTTCCTGAGACGTCGGTTGCGGCGTACGCATTCTTATATCTCTCCTTTTGATATGGGGCAAACACTTTGTCATTCAGCACCGCGGTGGACAATCCCTCCGAACCATTCGTCGTCAGAAGTTCCCGCCGCAAAAAGTTCGTCAGCAGAGTCACGCCCTGAACTGCCATGTTATATCCAAGCCCGAGGTTGGGAGTCATTTTGTGGACTGCATCGCCAACGAGGACGACACGATCGCCATACCAAACATTGACAACGCCCTCCTCCAATAATACCATGTGCGCCCACGTGCTCTTCGCAACCATGTCAGCCACTTTGGTGCCCGGAATGAGGTGGAATTCGCCAAAACGTCTGACAAACTCCTCCTTGTCGGCGTCGGTGAAGGTCCGCCGTTCGGATGTCGCCTCGGGCAACTTTCCGTAGATGGCAAAATACTGGACGCCGCTGTTGACGGCGGCTTGCATCTGCATCTCCGGGCCGTGAGTCTCGAAGAAGGTGTCTCTTGGTGTGTCGGGAAGTGCTGGAGCGGCGCCGAAGAGGGCGGCGTAGCTTGCTTCGATCTGGCTCTTCCTGGACTTCTTCGTCGCTCCGCCCTGGGTCGGCTTCTTTTTCGCCAACAGCCGTCGCACTTTGCTGTACACGCCATCCGCCCCCATGATGATGGACCCCTCGAACTCGCTGCTATCGGTGCAGACCACCTTGACACCGTCATCATGCACCTCGATATCCGATACTTTCTTGTCCTTGAGGAGCCGCTCCCTCCCCGGCAGTCGGCTTTCGAGGAGTTGAATCAGATCGGCCCGCTGCATGCTAGTCCATTTGTATCCCAGTAGTGTTTCTGAGAGCGCCGGGAGCCGGTTCTTGTGGAGAATGCTTCCGTCCGGCAGGAGGTTGGCTTTGTACTCAATCGGGCTGTTGAGCTCGTACAGTGCGTCCATCAACCCAAGCTGGTCGAAAACGCGCATGTTTTGCTGCCAGATGGTCACTGTCGTGCCTGGTAGCTGTTCTCCCTCTGGTCGTCCCTCCAGGATCACGAATTCGATACCGGCCTTGGCGAGACAGTGACCAACCGTGAGGCCGGATAGCCCGCCCCCGACGACGATCACCTTGAATTTTTTGGTAGTCATGTTGCTGAAAGCGTTTCCTGCGTCGACAAAGTCAGCAGTCCTCCTGAACACCCTCCACCGCGCGCGACCAGCCCGTTCTTATCATCGGCCGGCCTGGCAGCTGATGATGGAGCATGAACCTCAGAAAGGTGACGTGAGAATTGAGTAGGATCGAAACGCGGGACGAGGCAGAAAATGTCACTTCGTTATTGCAACCGGCATGGGAGCCGCACCCGATATGCTGTGCTAGGGCGCTTTATCGTCTCGGCGTTCTCAGAGCAGCGTCCTAATCGGGAGCAAAGCCCCAATTAGGTGCGCTCGTACCGATGGATTGAAACTAACATCGGGGTGATCAGCCCGGACGCCATTGTCCGCGGTTGGGCGGCGCGCACCAGAGAGATGCGTCGGCTGGAACCGAGACATACTGCGCACGTCGCGATCTGATATTCGACACGGAGTTCCGGAGTGAATGGGATTGGACGTGAGCAAACTACTAAAACGGAAGGCGGGTAACGCCGTGCCTGTCAGATTGACAGCGAGCCATTCTACCAGAGGCCACACGAATTCGCCGGCCGGCCAGTTGTAATTGATCCGATCACTAACATCACTTCTCGAATTCTGACCAATGTCCAGCAACCAAAAGCACAGATGAGCCACACTCCAAAGCCAGCCGCCACGAAGATGCACAGGCAGGACCTGTCGTTTTCAAAGCTCCGAAGAGTAGCCCCGAAGCATAACTGCTTGCTCTTGGGTGGCCGGCCTTATCCGTCCGATTTTCATCCGTCCGGGATGCTAGGTTTGGGCTCGGCACCAGCACCCGGTGACTCTTAGTCATCCTAAAAGATCCCCCCATTGACGGTAACAAATACGACGTGTAAGCACGCCATTGCTGCCACACGCCGAGTCATCGCTAGTAATCCTCCTATCTGGGATGGCCCGGCCAGGAAGCGTTCTTTGAATTTCCATGAATTAGCCCACACCGGACAAGATAAATTCGAATGACTAGTCGTCTACAAGCACATATTGGGTGACGTGAGGTCATTCCACGTACGGTATTGGTGGTCGAGCCCAGTGTCGTTGCCAAAAATGGATGCTATGACATTGAAAGATGAGCACGACAAGTCATTGTAGCACATGTCTGTTCCATACCCAGCCGAACGGATGACTAAAAGTTCCGTTTGACCTAATGCCTCATGCCCAAAACAACTCCTCCCTCGCCCACGAAGACTCACCCGAAAACAGCACCGTAATTGTCCCCGCATGCACCACATGCGAAGCACCGCTCGGCGGCCCAAGTAGCTTGATCCCCCTCCTCACACTGACATTCGAATCCCCCGTATTCCCAGAAAGCGGGGGCTCAAAGCTGAAAATGGGAGTTGACGGCACACAGTCAATAAGACGAAGACGAAGGTGTAAAAGCGCCAACATCTGTGGGACTGTAGCCACCAGCCCTTCCTTGGGCGACGACATGGAGTCATCGTGAAGAATCAAATGCAGTGCTCTTCTCCAGCCACCGCCAATATTCCTCCACTCTTGCTCGCCCGAGACTGCCGCGGGACGAGGTTGGGGAAGACCACCGTCCACACGACAAATCACCTTGCCGCCGGATCTCTTGAGCTCGTATCGACTCGGTTTCCCTTCTTTGCATAGGATCTGGCATATCTTCTTGGGCATGTCTTTGACGCGTGCTACCAAGTTCAGTGTGGCCAGGGTATGGTGTTCGTCGAATAACGCTTCGAGCAAGGTGACGGTTCCTGAGTGCATGGCGTCGTTGTATGTTATGACCGTCATGTATTCGCTGGCGCCGTGCTGGTATTTTTCGATGCTCATCAACTCGTCCTCGATCGAGTGGAGCTTCTCCATGACGGACTCGTCGTCTCTCATGTGTAGCAGGTGCTTGCAGACATACAGATCCCGCTGGGAACTTAGCCATATCACCATCCATTGTGGTGGCTTCAGGCGCTGCAGGGCGGCCAAGAGCCCTTTAGTGTTCATCTCGACGCCGACCCCGGAGATGTTAATGCCGCCGCCGAACTCAACCTCTTTCAACACGCCCCTGTTCTCTTCGATCATCTTCGCGGCAAAGGTTTCCCGTGGAGGCAGTTTGTGGAGTTGAAGTGCCTCGGGTTTGGGGATTAGACAGCGGGCGCCCGTGTTTGGTGGCGTCCAGGTGGGTTCGCACAAGAATGTGGACAGCTCAATCCTGGAGCTGAAGATCTTGGTTCGTAAGAGGATTTCAAAAGGGGAACTGCTTGGTGGGTTGATCACCGTCGTCGATGACTTGATTATGGTGGTTATTTCGGTGGTGACTTCTATCGTGGGACCTGGGTCGACTTTTCTCAGCAGTGGCAGTGGCCCAGTACTTTCTAAACCGGCAGGTTGAGCAATGTGGTGGTTAGCGGCAAATGATACGAACGGGTGGAACTGAACCTCCGGGATCCCTAGTTGGCTTTCTTGGGACTGAAATGGAGCTGGAAGTTCCCTCTGAGGCGCTGAAACAGCCAGATGTTCTGGTTTCTTGTTCTTTGACTTGAATAGGCGGCGGGGGAATTTGGGGCTGTGGTTCCTCATCCAGGCAGACAACCCTCCGAACCACATTCTTCGGTGGTAAGGCTCGGAGTTCATTATTCGTTGGGTCGGTTCTTCATTCCTCGGGGACGTATTCTCGTGCTGTGGGTGTGATGGTTCCTTTGGGGCGACGATGATGGGTATGCGTTGATCCGTTCTGTCCCCATCATCAGATGTTGCCTTTGGCCAAACATCCTCTTTCACTTCCTGAGGCATCCATCCTTCAGATGAGTTGCGCTCTTGCAGTATAGCTTGCATCGGAGAATCCACCAGCACCCGCGGGTGCCCGGGTAGATTTTTTTCCACTTCTTGAGGCGTCCATCCTCCCGTTGAGTTACGCTCTTGCAGTACGGATTGAACCGGAGAATCTGCCTCACTTAGCGGTAGTGGCGAGAGCGCGGGTAGATCCTCTTCCACTTCCTGAGGCGTCCATCCTCTAGATGAGTTACGCTCTTGCAGTACAGATTGAACCGGAGAATCCGCTTCACTCGGCGGCAACTCCGGGAGCGTGGCTGGATTTGCTTCCACTCCGAGAGAGCTAGTATCCGTTTTCTCGAGGAGGTATAGCGGCTTGATCTCCTTGCTGTTATCCCATGACATGGGTCGCTGAGGTCGTGTGCCCGAGTCGGCATCGGGTGCGGCCTGTGCTGTGATAGTCGGCCCAGACTTGCCTGGGATGCGGAATTGTACGGGAACGGCCGTCTCGCTTGGGCTTCGGGTGGCTTCGATGGGGATGGGCTCTCCCGTCGGCTCGGCCTCCTCCCAAATCATGCTGCTCTTTCCCTTCCTCTTCTTATCTTTCTTGCCCTTTTTTCTGGGTGCAACCCATGCATCTTCGCAGGCATCTGATGGTAAAAGGATAACCGCCGGGCTGGTGCAAGGTATTGAGGGCTCCCAAGGTCCCTCCGCGTCGATGCTTCCAGCAGTCATGACCAAATCTGAGGGAGTGAGAGCGACGATTGGCTCTTCAACTGCCCCGGAATCTTGAGCATCTTCCTCGGGAAAAATCCCTGATTTCCCTTTTGCCTTCTTTTCCACCTTCCCTGTTGATCCGACCTTCTTCCTTGGCGGTTCAATATCCATATCCCAATCCACGGTATCCCCCAAGGCTCCACCACTAGCATCGGGAATGGAAGGCTCAATAGCCACTGCAGACCCCTTCTTTTTCTTTCCCTTCTTTCCCTTCTTGCTCTTCTTGGACGTGACCTCCCACTCGTCGTCGGGATCGTCCTCTACCAAGCTTTTGTTGATATCGGGGATAGAGAGCTTGGGCTCAATCCCGAGATCAGCAACAGCCTTTGAGTTTGGAGACTTGTACGGTGACTCGGCTGAATGGTGGAATGGATCACGTCTTTGAAATGTACGATCGTCGATCACTTCATCAGGATCAAAGCCTGAGCTCTGTAGGCCAGCGGCTAGGGTAGCTGCAAATTCAGCATCATCCGCAAAAGTTCCCTGCATCTTGGTTGAAAGGCCGGGGTTCTTTGCATCATATCCTCCCTGGCTCTCCAGTTGGTCTCTCAGACTCGAGGTTTCATGAAGGTGGTCTTCTGCCGCTACTTGGGTGTCGAGCTTGGGGTCGGAGCTTGTGGTGGATGTTGCTGCGGCCCCAGCCATGGCATCCAGAATTGCGCCCCAGGTGAACTTTTTGGGGTGCGATCGCCTAAGCCTAGAAAGTGCGCTCTCCGTGAGAAGTTCTGAGTCCGTTGGCCTCGACTCCGCCGTATCTTCCAGTCGAGACTCTCGACCGTGTTGAGCTTCCAGACTTGGCGACTGTCTTGGGGTTGGTAAAACACAGTTGATAACCGGCCTCTCTCGTTCAGCTGACGGATCCCTCGTCTTGAACACTGGCTTCATGCCGGTAAGCTCTGCTGGCATGGTGTACCTCGGGAGGTCGCGCGGAAGGATAATGTTGTCGATACGGACGTCAGCGTTGGGTCCGTCGTACTTGCTCTTCTTCTTCACCCGCTCCATTTCAGGCGGCGTAGCAATTTGTATGACGGGCTCTTCATCCTTTTGATCCCACTTTCCCACCACTGACAGCTCATCTTCTTCATCGAGAGAGCGTAGTGTCTCCTCAGCCTCCCTACTCTGCAGTGCTCTCTCGCGGTACGCCCGGTTGGCTTCTTCCTGGACAGGACCACACACCGGCTGCCTGTCGGGACGTTCGGTCGGCTCCGCTGTCGGCCGCGAATCGACGCTATAGCTCACTCTTCTGGCTCGGGCGAACTGCGGTTCAAGCTCAAAATCATCTCGACGGCTCAACCTGGCATGCTCATGCTCCTCCTCGGATTCGGCCTCAAACTGGGACTCACGATCCACAGTGACGATATGAGGAGCAAGTGGCCGCGCAAGTGCACTACCGTTGACGGGCGTAGAGAACTCATCATCCGATACCTCAAACTGAAACACATCAATCGAAGACCTTGACGAATCCGGCGGGCTGACAGCGGTGCTCTGGCAATTCAGGAAGCTGTCAAAGTCAAAATCCGATAGTAGACCTCCGTGGTGCTCCTCAGGAGATGCAAAGTCTGTCGCACAGAAGTCAATGCGGTTTGCATTGGGATAGCTTCGGTATGCGTCCGCACCGGGCGCTTCCGGCTGAGGAGTAGCGATGTCCTGCGTATGTTGCTGCTCCGAAGACGACGGCTGCTGAACGGCCTCATCCTGACCGAGAGATAAGCTGAGCCTGGGGCGTTCTTGAATAGACTCCTGATCGTTGATACCAGATTCGTCCTCATTCTCATCCTCATCATGCGAGGAGACGAATTCGCTGAATGACCTGTGGGGAAAACTCCTTGACCCCCCTGCGAACTTGGTCGGGGGTGAAGGGTACTCCACTGCCAGCCCAATATCATCGTCGTCCACCTCGCTTCCGTCAACGGACCCGAAGCCGTCATCGTCATCGGACTCGAACTGTAAGCCTGCCGTGAAAACACCCCGTTCAAGCAATTCGATGAGAACCTTTGCCTTCTCGGCGCCGCTCCGGTCTCCAGCGAGGAGGACGTTTAGTTCATCGTGGTGGATCGCCGGGGTGGGTTTGCTGGTTGCTTCTTCCATCTTGGCGCTGTCGCCCCTCGGGTTCGTGTTGCCAAGGAAAAGAAGCTTGCAGTGAGTAGGGAGTGAGATCGTGCAACGCCGTGCGGGGTTGCTTGGTAATCGCTTGACAGCCTGGCTACACCGCGCGCCTTGCAGCGCACTCTGAGTGATCGTCGAGGCGCTACTGGTTGAGGTGCTGAAGAGCAGCTCAATCGGGGGCATATCGCGAGCCTTGTGGCCAATCGTCGGAGCAGGGCTGCAGGTTGCTGCATATCTGCCCAATGCCGCAAACCATCTTGGTAAAAACGTCAAGTCAACGACGGGACGGCAAGGAGAGCGCTCCATGTGGCGCGCCGACTCGAAAACGGATACCGAATCTCGAGATGTCGTGTTGTTGTTCCATTGCTTGGCGCTCAGGGGTTCAGGGGAGGGAGCGGAGGATTTTGCGACCGAGTGCGGATTCTGTCTTGCTGGCACTGGCTGCAGATTGGATCGCCGACTAGAGGGTATATCGAAGAAGTCCGCAGCTGTCGCCATGTTGAACGTGGATGGTTCAGTACCGGGGATGGAAGGAGCGACATGGCCCTGACCCATACCCATACCATACATGCTCGGGCCGGCGAAAAAGGACGTCTGCCGACGCGCCAGAATAATGGCTGAAGCCAGGTGAAGTGGGACAAAGAGACAAAAGCGCACACGGTGGAAGACAACAATATAGAGCTAAGACTTCATTCTCTGAACATTACTCCCCTCCTATCTCCCTATCCCACACTATGGTATCGTATCCGTTCCAAAAAGACCGTGTCTGTCATTCTCATGGTATCATCGCATCCCCTCCCTTCACCCAAAGGAAATCGCCGTCAGGCGTGTCCATTAAAACCACCGTCTCCTCCTAACAGGAACGGGCTCGCCATACCCCTCCTTGACAACAGGCGCCCTTCTCTCGCGTCTCTTCCTCAGCCGCCCAGAGCAGCACGTCAAGAAGACGACAATGGTGCCAATCAACGAGCAAATAGCACTGACCAGCGTGGTCCACGCGGCGGCTCCATAATACGCCGTCGCGCCCGAGGCGTTATCGTTGACGTTTGACCTGATGATGCTGAATAGCACAAAGTCGATGATGACTGCGACACCGCTGGCAATAAAAGCAAGCAGCGCGACCAGACTCGCAAGCAGAGACCCGACAAAGCCGGCGCCGAGGGCGAGGAGGAAGGCAATGAAGTTGAGGCCGCAGGCGATGGGGTGGAGGATCATGGCCTTGGTCAGGGAGCGAGCGGTGTCCTCTGCGTAGTCGGAGAACTCAGTGTTGTCGACGATTCGCATCACCTCGGCGGCGTTGTATCCCACGCTGGCGGGGCTGCAGTCGTCACTGGACGGTGTCAGTTGAAGCTGGGATGGTTTCATCTGGGGAGAAACACACTATCCGTTGCCATCAACATTGTTGATGCAGTAGCCAAAGGTGCCGAACGCAACATTGGGTCGAGAAGAGGCAAAGCGGGACGAGAGCTCAACCTTGAGGAGGGCAATGTCGTTGACGACGGGGGCGGAGATGCAGGTCACGATCATGAGCACCGTGGCCGCAAGGAGGAGGAAAGTTCCAATGTGATGGAAGAAGCCGGTCGCCATGTTGATGGACAGCCTCGGGCTGGATGTGATAGGATTAAGCAGGTCTGGTCGAGGGCTCAAGTGTGCTTGTCACAGGAAACATGGTCGGATACACAGAGGGGAAGCAGGACTGGATATAAACTGTCTGTCTCATGGCTGTGTGATACAGCGTGCAGGGGAGAGAGCAGCGACGTCATCGCGGCTGTCGGCTTCTCCCTCTCTGTCCAAGCCAGGCCAAGCATTGCCGGTAGTGGGCGTGATGTGGTATTGAGCTTGGCTGAGGGTCCTTGTCTTGCTTTTCTGCAAGAGAGCGAAAAGGGCCGGCTCCGACGCTTGTCGCGACATTGCTGGACCAAAGAGATGCGACGACTTGCATCTTGTTTGCGGCCCCTGCAGTTGATTGGTGATGACGTAGCTGGGGTGCAGCCCAACTTACCCCTGCGACGCGGGGCTTGGCGCTCCCAGCCGTGCCCTGTTTTGTGGAGAGCACGGCTGATGACGGCACATCAAGCTGTCAGAGCTCTTGGACTGAATCGTATGATCTGTGTGTCTCTTCAGCTGGACTGAGGACTTTGCGCTAGCGGTCTCTTGGGAGGGGCGCACGCGGGACGGGGCGGTGTGCAGTTCACCGGAGAGTCTTCTGGAAGCGCCGTATCATCTACGATGGCTGTCCCTGCGGATTGTCGCAAACATTGGAGCCATGAACATCTGCCTTCTTCCAATGTCAGAGCATGCCCGCAGAAGCTGTCAATCGTGCCGCGGGCGTTAGTGCAGCTGCCGCGCGTCCTGCACACCAGCTGTCTCTCGTGTTGACACAGCCACAGTTTGCGCAACCATGGCCTGCATCCCTTGATTTGAAGACCGTTTGTGGGCATCGGCTGGCTCCCAACACCTCGTATGGGCACCTTAGGTTACCTAGACTCTAGCCAATCGCGAGGGTATCAGGGCCTGGATCTCGTCTTGCCGTTCGTAACGTCCTCCGAGCTCTTCTCCAGCAGACCCTTCACCGAAGCCTCCGCCATCTTTCGCTGCCGACGCGCCATGATGTGATCCTGCGCCGTTTTCGGGGCTTGATATTCCCGTTGCGTGGCCTCCGTCTCCCAATCCCTCAGACCCTTGGAGGCCATCGATGGGGGAATCGACATGCCCAACGCGCACTCTGCAATGGTGCTCCCGGAGATCTGGTTGTCGGGGAGCGCTTGCTCCTGGGGCCAGGCGCCGTATAGCGGAGAGGATTTTATGGCTTCGCTGTGGGGATGCTTTCCACCGGGGAAGGCAGATATGGTAAACGTCGTCGGCCCGTCTTGTTTCTTGTGGGAGGGTGTCGCCGAGGGGTCGAGGTAGGTCAGCTCCATTGGGCTTTGCTGGATGATGTTCCGTGCGGTAGTGACATCTTGAGCGACGGATATAAAGGAGGAGGGTTCCTAGCCATGTTAGGAGTTGACTTGAGCAATTGAGCGGGGGCGCTACCTGTAGTCTCAGGAACGTCTCGATTCCGCCATATCGTTTGAGCACGTCAAGAATGGCGCGCCGGTGCGTCAGGGTGCTGGGTGCCGGCTTCACCCTGAGATAGACCGATCGAGGTATCAGGGAGTCGGATTTTGCAAATGCATTGCGTGCTGCCATGTTGAATTGCATTGCGTTCACTCGCTGCGCGTCTTTCCAGCAACATCGACTTTGAGTGGATTGCAAAATTGGATTCAATGTCAGGGTTAGGGTTTGTAATGATTTGGCTTCCTTGTGATGCCCTCAGAACAAACTAAAAATGCAGCGAAGCCAATGAGCGTGCCGAGCCCTTCCCCGCCGAAGTCGCGAGTGGTCAGATACAGCGCCCTGCGTGATGGCAGAGAGAAAACGCCGGTGGTCGAGCCTGGGTCTCTTCTGAGGCGTAAATTGTAGTGAAAAGGGATCATAACGTCGAGTGCAGGTCAAGGTGATAACCTTCAGTTGGCTGTTGGAACACTCACCAGAATACTGTATGATGGCACAATCCAACACCTAGTACCTCAACAACAGCTCACCGAAGTCAGGCGCTAAGTAGAGAGGTGTTCGTACATATTTGGAGCTAGTGAACTTCAGGATCGTGATCCTCAAAGTCCAAGCCCTCTTGCGAGGTGTAAAATACAGTGAAGCCAATCATATTAATACTTCCGTTCACCCACGTCGGCGGTCTTGTAAAGAGCACATCCAGGACACTGTAAGTGGCTGCCCGTGATGCCAGGATTAGGAGGAGCAAGTTACCAGTTAGCCACAAGCGCAGCCTACTCCGGTTTCCAACACGAATGACACTGAGCTGAGTGGTCTCGGGCAACATCAGCGTCGGTGCTCTCAGTTCATGCCCTCTCGCGAGGTGCAAAACGCAGTACAGCCAATGGCCGAGCAAGATGCACTACCTTGCCCCAAACTATTTGGTGACCGAGTGTGCCAGGCTTGCAAAGGACAGGAAAGACCTGCAGGAGCCGCAAGGCTTACAGAAATGTGCGCTATATAGTGTTCTTGTAAGGCAATGGCCGACGCAGCGTCTACCCTGGTTGTTGGCGTCCTGCTTCTGGACAAGGCTCACCCCAGAAGGGGATGGACGACGTCAAGCTATGGGAGGCTTCAAGGGAAACGTTTTCACCCAGTCTCAATTCACAGAATAAAATACCTTACATCGGGCAGGAAAACAACCCCATCCGAGGCTAGCGGGAGGATTCCGTCCCGCAGACGAGAAAGCAACCCCTCAACTCAACCCCTGGGCTCCCGGCCACCAAACGAAGCCAACCCAGAAACGAACGACATCGTGAGAAGCCTCACTATTACCCCTCGACGCCAGCTCTACACCAATCCAAACACCAAACTCAAGCCCAAAACCCCCTTTAAAACCAACCCACCCCATCAATAATACATCTCTTTTACACACCACCCCCCAAAACTAAACAATCCCCAACCCCTCCTCATCCAACCGTCTCACATCCCCTCCCGCCGCCTCCACCGCCTTCCTAACCGCCTCCCCCAACTTCCTCTTCTGCTCCATCGCCTCCCTCTCCCTCCTCGCCTTGGTCTTACTACTCCCACTCGGTGCCACCCCCGTCATAAGCACCCTCGCATCCTCAGGCGTGAAATTGACAAACCCCTTTCCTCCTCCCCTGCCACCTCCACTCCCTCCCCCCCCTCCACTACCAAACCCACCACTGCTCATCCCCCCTCCCATACCCATACCCATACCAAGCCCAGAGGTATCAACCTTCAACCCTCCACTCCCACTTGACACCCGTCGCCCAGTCCAACTCTTCCTCTTTCTCACAGCATTAGGCGTCGTCGGCTCCCGCAACATCTGCATACTCGCACTCCGCCTATGCAGCCTCGGCTTGCTTGGACTCTCATTCCCGTTTCCATTCCCATGCCTCGCCCCCGAAGACGGCGCACGTGGCTTATTTCTCCTCGGCGACGTCAATGGCTGTTGAACAGGAGGAGGAGGAGGAGGAGGAGGAGGAGGCGGAGGCGGATAACGGAACCGTGGCGTGGTAGAAGTGCTAGAGATGGGGAGGTTGTAGAACGCTGGATCGTCAATGTCCATTATTGTGTTTACCACTGCCATCCCAGTCACTCCCATTGGCATGCCGTTCATGCTGGTGGTTTGTAGCATGGTAAGCGGAGCGGTGGGACAAAAGAACGGGGTGGTGTTGAAACCGGACCAGTCTAGGACTTGTTGCGGTGTCCCGACGAAATCGGAAAAGGGGTCTAGTGGGATGTTGCCGTGTTCCGATTTAATGGGGTGGTCGAGTTTGATGGGCTGTGGTTTGCTGCGACGCTTTGTGGGGGAGGCGGGCATCTTGGCTGTCGAGATGCCTGTTTGTTGTTGTTTCTGTTTAGGCATGGAGAGGGTTGTAATTTTGTTGCGGGCTCTGGCGTAGAGGGATTTCAGATTGGAGGACGGTTTGGTTGGGGATGCTGGGACCGAGGATGAGATTGTTGGACGCGGGGAGTGCATTGTGAGTCCCTCGAGACGGAGGAGCTCTGAGTCGGAGATGGAGCCTAGACCGGGCGCTTCGTGGGGTGGGAGACCGCCCATGTCGATCGTGTCGAGGCGGTGCGATTCGATGAGCTGGCCGCCGCAGAGGGGGCGCTGGTTGGGATGGTGTTGCTGCCGGAACATGGTCAGTTGGTGTGCTCTGAGTGGTTGTGAAAAGGGGTATCACGTACCATGCCCATTCGGCCACTGGCCACCCCCAGCGGTGGCGAGCGCTTCCCATGGAGGCCATGGCCAGACAGCCCGACGTCTCCCGTGGCGGTCGAGATGCTTGACGAGGCCGAATCAGCGCCGTCGAGGACCACAAATTCGTCAAAGAAGTCGGCCGTGCCCACCTCGTTGGGTGGGTCCTGCCAGCGGAATGAGGCGCCGCCTTTGTTCTCGACGAGCGAGAACTCGCTGCCCGTAAAGCTCAAGCCCTGGACGCTGGCCATTGTCCCCCGCGCTCCGTGTTGTGGTGCTGGCAGAGGCAAAGCTGTCTGTCGTTTCTCTCTATGAGCTGTGGGTTGTCGACAAGGCCCAAGAAGGTGATTGTTGGTCTGCGTGTTGTTGTTGCTGAGCTTTGTGAAGCTGCTCACAAGTGCCATGTTCGCGGGAAGAGAAGAGAAAAAGGGGCCACGCAGAGTGGGAAAGCCAAGTCAACAAATCCCACTCGACAGTGCCACGGCAACACGAGGGATGGAGAATGTCCACTGACAGAAAAGAAAAAAAGAAAAGGGGGTGGAGGAATGCGCCAGACATATTTGTACGCCCGCGATGCCCAGGCCATGGAACGCGAGGGCCATCGTCCCCAACAACGGCCCATTCCACTCGCATCATACCAATGTGTTTTGGTCCCTCCCGTCAACGAGGCGCGAGAAGCCCCGATGAGCTCCATCCTCCCTCAAAGACAACAGCCTCCCTTCTTTGTGGCCGAGAGGGGGGTGTTAGGGTGGACCTCGCCATCGAGCACAAAGGCCGTGTTGTTGACTGGAATGCAGACCCCTCGCCATTGGTCGCCGATTGTTATTTCAACGGCTTAGCACGGTACAATAGCAATTGGCTTGTTGTCTTTCCACTTGATTATGCAATCCCTTCTTTGACGAGCTCCGTGTCATGTGCAAGTCGTCAGTTAGCGGCCGGGGAAAGGGGACTCACCTCTCAGGACCCCTCCCTGTCGGCCAAGGTACACACCCGGACCCAGGTTATTGCCAGGCAATCACAAAGCAAAAGACAATAGACCAAAACATGTTGATACGGCGGAGAAGACTCCCACACCGTTCGTTGTAATGCTGATTGACTGACTCACTATCCGGGCCCATCCCGGCTACCTCACACAAGTTCTGGCACTGCAGGCTCTGACCAAAAACCTAGCGCCCCCTTTTATTCCAAGGCAAAGCCCACATGTTTGCGTATTGCGTAGATCCCCGAGAACGATAACAATGATGTTGCTGCTGATGCAAATTCCCCTGCGTGACCCGAATTTTTTTAAAAAAAAAACAACAAAAAAACAAGACCCAAAACTCCGTAGATATGCAGCCGATGTTTCCTTGCCCGTTTGTCAAGCAGCACGCGCCCCTCGGTAAACACCTTGCTGAAACTCCAGAAAATGGTGACCCGCAAGAATAACAACTGAGGAAAAAAAAAAAAAAAACACCGGCGGTGGGCCTGAGGGTATATGTATAATCCACCGATCCCAAATCTCTTCGAATCTTTGGTACAAATGAAACTGAAATCGTCCATGCGAATCATAGGTGTGAATGGAGCTGCGAGTCTGCCGCCGCGGTTGCTGTGCTCGCGTCTGTCGTCGACGGCCCTGCGTGCTCCCGTTTTCGCTCCTCGGCGTCCTCGGGCCGCGCTGACCTCCTCCTTCGCCGCCGCATCCTCGGTTTGCTGAGCACAAGGTTCGGGCAGCGCAGTGCCACGTCGGCCGATAGTCGGAAGCGGAGCGGAACTCCGTCCACGTTCCGTCGCATCGTGCCCCCGGGAGTGGCCGTGCGACGCATCGCCCGGTACCGTTCAATCAGCGTCGCCTCGTCCTCCAAGTCTCTTTCGTCAATTGTCGACGGGCCGTTCAAGTAGGCCTCATCGACTTCAAGCAAGTCGGGCGGAACGATAGGCGGTCGTTCTGATGACACTGGTGCCACTGGTTCGGGTAATCGGAAGCTGGTAAGTCCAAAATCAAGGCCCTCATCGCGATCCAGATCCATGGCGTTGGGGATGGGATAGTAGCACTGTGGTCTGCGTATCCGAGGTGCTGTGTGAGGAACCGCTGCGGGTCCAATGACCTCGTCGACATCGATCGGCGACCGTGGTGTTATTGGCCGTGTTGGCACTGGAAAATCCGGTTGGGTCGAAGGCACCAAGGGGCTCCGCGATGGGCTGTCATCCCTACGCTTTGTTGGATTCCCCTTGGCCAAAGGTTGGTCTGACACGGCTGCGATATTCGGCGACACGCTGGGTGACGATATCGCCCGCTGTTGCACAGACCCTGCATCAGTTGTTTGCAGATTCTGCCTGCTAAGCTTCCGCACCAGCGTTTCCACGCTCGCTCGTAGGCGAGCCTGTCTGCTGGGTGTTGGGTTGGGTAGTGAAGGACCCGACGGTCGTAGGAATTGCCGTCGCTGTCGCTGCAACGGCTGCTGCTGCTGCTGCTGCTGCATTTGCTGCTGACGAAAGTTGGACGACAGAGGTTGTTGGCGTGGTGCGTCGTCCATGCTCTCGTCCAAAGATGACTGCCCGCCATCGACCCGCGTCCCGACGCCGGGCGGGAGCATGTCGTCGGGACCGGTGCTGGGCTGCCCCAGGGTACGGGTGAGAGACGGCAGCTGAGCCCAGGTTCGGCTGAACGAGAGCGAGTCTACCGGCAATTCGGTGGGCGAGAAGACATCGGGATTGCTAGCTCCTCGCCGCAAAACACTGTGCTGTGGCAACCACGGCGGGAAGCTGCTCCTCGTCTCGTCGGCGTGATGGCGAGAAGGACAGGCGTAAGCGCGACGGGAGCAATTGGGCGGGGTGCTGACCGCAAGCAAGCACCGAGCACGCCTTTGCGTTCGTATGTGTGCCGCAGAGACGGTTGCTGGAAACGACGCCGTTACTTGCTAGAACTGCCAGACGTCGCCGGTGCTCGTTGGGTCGAACAAGCGGTGTTCTGGTCGACGATGAGGAAGGGCAGAAAGAATTGCAGCCAAGGGAGAGGAAAGGGAATGGTCGAATTGCTTGGGATGACGGCTGCATGCCCGGTGTGTGCCTAGCGGCGGATTTACGCTTTTCTTGGGTGTCAGGTGGCAAGCACCGGTCCCCAGTTCCAGATTTCCAAAGGGATGCGAGCTCCAACCTTGGAACAGTGTGTGAGGCCCGCAGGCGCAAATGTTTGCAAATCACTGTGCCCTGCGCGAGGCCCTCGTGGCTGCTGTGCAAATGCAACTGCAGTGGAAGGGAGGGTGCGCCTGGGTGGGAGGCACAGAAAGGAACCCCTTGGGACGGGACCCGGGTCCGCCCCAAGCCATTGGCCCGTCACTCGCACTGTCTGGCGACATGGGGCGTGGAAAAGCTCCCTGTGCGCCCCTCGACGCTGGAGACCGGAACGGGACCCAAGCCGTCGGAGAGCTCCCGTTTCTCCCTCTCTCCCTCACGTCGGCCATTTCGCATTTTCGCGCCGGCACATGCGCCCTCGAGCAAAATAGAAATGCTAGGCGGTTGCTGCGTACCGGCTACATACCCGTCATCGCTGGCGCCCTGTCTCGCGCTACGCCGGCACCAAGACCGCTAGCTCTGCGCCCGCTACCACATGTGGCCGCGCAAGAATGCCACTGCCGTGACAAAGAGGTTTGGCTCAAAAGGCGGAGAGCGGAGAGGGGAGCGAAGCTTGTTCCGGAGTGCTGGGTTGGCCTCCCCCACTGTCTTTGCCTGGTTGGCAGTTGGACAAGGGCCCAAATCCAAGGGCGCCGCCTCCTTGGTTGGGACAGATAGCCTGGCCAATAAAACGGCGCCTTCTCATCTCGGATGGGGCTGGCCCCACTGTTCTTGCCGGCGAGCAGGCCCTTGCGTGGCTCGGCTTGGCCTCGGGCGATTTTGAGCTCTGGGTGGTGTGGGCCGCACCTTGTCTCGAGCCAATGGCTGCTATTGAGGTGCTCAGTGAGACAGCGCTCCTCAGCACTGTGCACTTTCCCATCGTGCCGGGTCGCTGGCCGGGGTATTGGGAAGGCGCGAGTCATTCTGCCAGAGAGCCGACAAACTCTTGACGGTGCAGAGACACAGCTGCATTGCATAAACATTCACGTTGCCATGAACCCGTTGCGCGAGATGTCTTGAAACCTGTCGAATGCCGGCGCCGTCCCGGGCTTTTGCGCTGCTGGCTTGTTTATGGGGGACGGATTCTCAAAATGCCATCCCGACAAGTTTCTGTCATGGGCGAATGTGGATTCTCTTGCGAGGCGTCAGCGTTCCACCCACTGGGACCCGAAGGCTGAGTTGCAGCCAAGCGTCCTGGAGCTGGAGGCTGGCCGTCATCCCGTCACCTCGTGTGATTACGCGATTCGCATCGGTGAGTGATCAACGAAATGAACCCCCCAAGTCGTCATTGCGGCACCGATTCGCTGGGTTTCGGCCCAAGAAACAAACAAATAAAGGACGAGATGCCTTCCTGATGCGTCCACCTCCGAAACGAGTGCGCGTGCGCAGGGCGCGCAGAGAAACACCAATGCTGGCGCTTCCTTGCCAATGATATTATATGATATCATCCCCTTCACCAAGGTCCCAGGGTCGGCACTCGCGGTACTCGGATCTCAGCATTGTGTGCCGAGATCCAATGCAACAAGCACGGCAAATGGGTGTGGCACAGGCATGGCCGACTGAGAAAAGCCTTCGAATTCGACCGAAGTGCGTCCTTGCCGCGTCTCAACATTGTTCATTTCGTATGCAACCTCCGGCGCAAGAACCAACCGACCACCGGCAGCGCGACAAAGACACACAACACAATTGCTTCAACTGCCCGACTCGACAACGGCACTCCAAGGTTGCCGGAGTCTCAGACCCATCGCTGCAGGGCTGGCTCTCTTGGCGGCGCCCACTCATCACGCCGCTTCTCAAACTGTGCAAACGTTGCGCTCAGCTCCCATCCGACTCCCCACGCGACCTGTCGATCGCTTTGTTTGTTTTTTCTTTGTTCGGCTTTTCGACTCCCTCCGAGTCAAAGCGAGGGGAAACAAAGCTCCCAGTGTTTCGGGATGACACCCAACACTGTCCAGCCCTTTGGGGCCTGATTTGAGATGATGGGAAGGAGGGGGTTGGTTCGGCTCATCAAACCCCTGGCGAATAGCGGCGACGCGTCTCACTGAAACGGTCTCGATTCAGGTTTGGCGGAATGGACTCTTCGGCTCCGCCCACCCGCAACACTGCGAACCCACACAACCCACCTCCCGCTCAGGGACCCCGCTCCGTTCTGCCGGACCCGTGGCAGTGGTCAACCATCAACTCTGTCCAACGTAACCATTGGACGACAGTGCCGTGGGATCATTGAGGGGTGCGGGAGCTCTTCGAAGCATGATTGGAAACCCCATTCCGCGCAAATCATGATGATACGCTGTGGTCATTTTGGCCAAAACACGCCATCAACTCTCTGTTGGTCACGGCCGACCAAAGCCGACGCGCGCAGCAAGCAGACAAACACGCAGCGGGAAAGGGGGGGCCAGGTGACGATTTCTAGACTTTATTCAGATGGCGACCAAGTCAGAGCGCGCGCAGAAACACCCCATACAGTGCGACCCGTTTTTCAAGAAGCAGAGGAAGAAGTGTGATCGAATTGCATTTGCGTGCGCATGAAGTCGCAGCAACGTGGTCGCAATGCACCGCGTTGTTCCCTGGATCGCATTCCTTTTCCTTGGCCAGATTGCCGGGTCCGGAGCAGTCTTCCTCGGTGCCTTCGCGAAGGGCCCAAAAGCGATCTGATCTCCGGTCTCTCCAATTTCCTTGGGATCCAGTTGTTCTTTTGATGCTCACGGTGGAGAACGAAAGTTCGTTGCTTTGGCTCTCGCTTCCAATGCACCGGAATTTGCTCGCACACACACACCGCCGAACACTGGTAAACCACCTGCCCACTGAGGCAACTCAGCTCCTTGATGTTGGTGGGGTCGGCACATCCATTCGTCCAGACGTGTTCAAACAAGAACGACTCCGGTGAGCTCGCATGGCGAATGGTAAGTGTCAGATGCACTTTTTGGCCGCTGGCCAAGGCGGAGTGAAAGACTGGCCCCGGAACAAGGCCCTGCCAAGGCCGCCTCAACTGACCCCCCTGCGGCTGAAGCTCATGCGACTGATGGTCCATCGGTAGACGCAGCGCAGCGCAGCATGTGCGGTCGACCAACGGGCCGCCATTGTGGTCGTTGGCCTCAGAGGGATCCAGAACAATGGTTCCAAATTGGCGAACGTACGAGGGGTCGACAGTTGGGCGGTCATTGCCGACGACCATCTCGGCCGGTCCGATTCGAGTGTTACTGCCCCGACGAATATGGCGTCCTGCTGTTCAGCCTGAGGTCCCTGGAACAGCCATAGCTTTGCTTGGGTCGTCTTGTTCGACCGTTACAAAGCATTGCAGTAAGGCCGTCACATGTGCAATACCGGATGAAGGTTATCTTGCCTGCCCCTCGGAGCGGAGCATGACGCGAACAAGCCAAAGATCTGGGGTCAAAAACTCCCTATCTTCTACGCGCGGAGGGGTCGTCGTCGATAACGAATGCCCCGCACCGCGATAAATCTCCACTTCTTGAGGCTTATCAGGGCGTTCTGGAACAAGCGTATCTGGTGTCTCGATCCGGGCGTAGATCCGGTAAAGGGGCGGCTGGCGTGCAAGCCATGGACACAGTGCTGTCCGCGCGATGCCCCAGGACAAATGACAATCCATCTAGTCGGGCGTTGCGCCTGGTACTCGTCAGGCAGCGAGCCGGCCGCCGTATCCAGACCTAGCGAGTACGGTCATTATTCTGAGTGTCTCCTTGACATCCTGGCAGACGCCTCTTTTCATTCCGCATCTATGGCCCGTCACAGCATTCTCCACGTTCAACAAGGAGGTCCTCGATCGGGGAAACTGTTCATGAGCCCGTCTTGATCTCGATCAGCGGTCAGCGTAGACTCTCGTTGCTTGTGTCTGGATCTCCATCAGAAGCGGCGCTTCCTCATACGATGACCTGGTCCCGGTGTCTTCGATCCCGCAGACGCATCTACTGGGCATTCAGACTCCGGATCCCCTCAGCAAAGGACGGATGTAAATCGGAGGACCGTCGGCCGTCGACCAGTCGAGACGTCAAATGACCGGTAATGCCCAACAACCCCTTGCACCCCAAGAGCAAACAACAAGAGCTCGCTCCAGACAGTAGAAACCCCTTCTACCCAACCGCAACCGCCCCAATCCCATCTATGCCATTCATTCATTCACGTATTCTCGCAAAAAGGTGAAACCACCACAGTTAGAAATCTCTGAACTGGAGGAGCAAAAAGTTGATGTCACGATCCACCCAGGGGTCGAACCTGGAACCTCCTGATTCGTAGTCAGACGCTCTGCCATTGAGCCAGCGGACCGCTGTCGAACTGTTGTTCGATGGAGGTGGAAAGACTCGGTTCCACTCATGAACAGAGTTTGTGGAGTGGAATGGGTGGGAGATTGATGGAGATGGGCGTGGTTCCATGGCGTGAGACCCGGTCCCGGTCTAGGGGACTGTTTGGCTGCCGTTGGACGGGGTCGTTGCTTTACCGGTGGTTTATTTATGTGACGGGGCATTCGGAAGAGGACTAGTTGAAAGGTGCGTATAAAGCGACGACGGCCTGGGCTGTCAAGGGGGCTTCACCGTCGTTGGTGAAGGTGGCAAGAGGCTGGATGGAACTGACGAGCGTGCTGTTGAGAACTTGGGTGACGTTGACGGTGCGCAAATGACGGTTCGTTGTCATTTGGAGTGCAATTCAAGTGTCTTTAAACGTCAAAAATCGGACCAAGGATGGAGTATGATCGACAAGGGGATACTATACATGATGAGAGGGATGCCGGGTCTTGGAGAGTTGCCAAAGGTCTCCACCCAGGCTCAAGTGCCCTGAGCCGACTTACCAGACGGCCAAGATGTGTGTTCAATGCCCCGGCATGCCCTGGAGAGCTACGGTATCCCATCATGATCACAGTAACGTCTCACACAACCGAAATGTTATAAAGGAGCACTCAATTACTATCAACCGCCCCTCCCAAACAAATAAAAAGGCAGCCAGTTCTCCTGACCCGAAACCGGTCTAGCTGCCCTCGCCCCGAGTATATACAAACAAGGACCCTACATACGTGGTTGTGGGTTTGCCGGTTGCGTCTTTTCCCTGACCGATGACTTCCCTTCCGGGATGATGTGATGACAACAATAGAAAATAAATGCCTCGATGGGCTAATTGCTTCGATAGACTCCATCCATGTGACCCAAAGAACACACTGGCTCCTTTTCTGGCCATGAACCTCTCTGCTACCCCATGCAACGCCGCTCAGACGCCCCGACATGCCCTATACGTAGACAGCAAGAAAATAAGGTTGCCATCGCAAATGCTCCTGTGCCCGCGTGTATCCAACACGCCGAGCAACAACGCAAGGCTGAAGCTGGGTATTTGATGCTCCTCTCGTTCTGCTGGGACTGGATCCTAGGCGCAATACCCAACTTTGCGGCACTGGGCCCAACCAAATACCAGCTGGTCGAGATTGTTCGTCGTAAAAGAAACCCTGAAAATAAAGAACACCATCCCTTAATGTCGTGAATGGTAAGATGCAAGGCTATAGGCAAGCCACGAAATGACATCTCTCCGGATCGTTGGATTAATGCTCGTAACCGGCACCACGTTGCCACGGGCTGGGATATGTCAGTACTCCACCGTCTTGATGTGAACGGTCTTCTTACCTGGCATTGTTCTGTTGCCGATACCCTGCCGGGCTAGCGTTGTTCTGAGCCCTGAACTGGGGCGTCAGGTTGGCGGGCGCCTGGCCATAGGGACTGGGAGCCCGGTCGGTATACGGCCGCTTCTCATTGTTGTAGCGTGGGGGGCTGCGGTCTGCTGGGAACAAAGGCATGGCAGGGTTGGCAGGCGATCCCGGCGGGTTGCCAACCGGCATGCGCTCAGCTTGGCGGCGCATCGAGTCGGAGGAAATCGATTCGGCATCCTCGTCGAGGTCGAGTCCACCCTTGTATCCGCCGTGCTTGTCTCCGCGAGCAGTAGCACCGAGGGCATCCAGCTCTGTCGTTGTCGTGAGGTGAGTCTGCGACTTCATGAACGAAGTGCGGTCGTCAGCCATGTATGTGTAGCGGCCATCAGGGTTCTCGCGGAAGAAGACGAAGATGGTGCTGATGATAAGCATGAGCAACAGGACCAGGGCGAAGACAGCATTGAAGATCCACAGGACGAGACCAACAACACCCGTCACCATCTTTGGCTGGTTGAAGACCTCAGTGAAGATCAACAAGAAGATCGAGTTCAAGAAGTTCATGGCGCAGATGGAAATGTTGAAAATGTTGGTGCTCTTGTCCATCCAGGGTCGGAGAACGCTGGCACCGATCAGAGCGGCAGCCTCGACCAGAATGAAGCCAACGGCCTGCACAGTGCCATTGTGCTGACCAAAGGCCACAAACATAGCCTTGATGAGAATGTAACCGAGCACTGGGACGATGAAGTAGTAGGCCGATGCACGAAACTGGACGTAGAGGAAACCCCACTTGTTGAGAGCGAGGGGATCCGAGAACAAGATGTATGCCGGGTTTCTGTGCATGGCGACGGAGCGGCGGGCAATCCGGATCACCTTGGCGGCGGCCCATCCGAGCGTGACAATCATGCCGAAAAAGAAGAAGACAGCAAGAACCATCAGGGCGGCAGAGTCGTTTTGCGTGAACTCCCAGAGACAGAAGATGGCCATGGCGGGGAACCCAATCAGAGTCAGGCGGAAGAGAATGCCTTTGAGGACGGTCAACCAACCGTTGCGGAACTCGATGAACTTGTCACTCTTGGACCACCTCTTCTTGACAGCCAACTCGAGGCCAGCCTTGAACAAAGCGACAGACAAGCTGACAGAGAAGACTAAGAGGCAGAAGAAGGTGAGGCTCGTAAGGAAGAGGTTGGTAGACTCGATTCCGGCCTTGAATGCCACACGCTGGATGCCGAAGACGATGTAGCTGCCAGAACCGGTCTGGATGTTGGCACGCTTCATCAGAGCCGCTCGCTTCATGACGTCCGAGATAGGCTCAACAATGGTCCGGGGCATCATGGCGACCGAGCGCTTCATCAAGCCCATGCCAAGCTCGGCGATCTCAACTGAGCGCTTCTCGACCTGCACGGAGACGGTAGTCAAGGCGTCGAAGATGTGCGCAGGAGTGCCGCCCGTGGCGCGTTGATACCAGGTGAAAATATCCTGCATGAAGTCGACGCGGACGATACCCATGCTCCATTGGAAATCCTGAGTCCAGGCCATGACGACAGGCGGAAGAGGCACGCCAGTCAGGCCAAGCATGGCCTGAGCCTGGAAGTAGCCAAACAGGGAGAGGGCGTTGGCGGCAACGTGCGAAGCGGCGTTGTAGTGGCCCAGTCCAGAAACAATGGCGGACGAAACCAGGGCAAGACCGGCAACGATGGCTGTGGCCCACTTGACGCCGAGGAGGTCAACAGTCTTTCCGTTGGAAATGTCGGCCTCGACACATGCCACGCTGGTGCCGGCGTTGGGTCCGTCTGTGACGTTGATCATAACCCTTACCGTCGCGTCAAGATCGGGAAAGTCGTAGGCAATACCCGGAATCTGCTTGATGGCGTCGGCGCTGACGGGGAGGTTGAAGTTGAGGGGAATCTTTCCTGCTGTCATCGGGCACAAGCCTGCCAAACCCGCGTCGCAAGGGTCAACCTTGGCCTTTGTGATTTCGAAGCCATAGGCGGTGATCAAGATGTCGAAAATGACACTCCCTTGAATCGAGGAGACAGCAACAATGTCGACGTTTGCCGTATTGTTGTTTGGCGTAAAGACAACCTTGAACAAACTAGCCTGGAAGCCCGAGTTCTCTTGACAAGTATTCAACGAGTTGGAAGTGAGAATGGGCTCGGAGAGCGCTGGCTGGGCGAGGGCGGCTAGTGAGGCCAGGGCCGCAACGGGCCGCGCTATTGAGAACTTCATGATTGCTGTGACGTTCCCCACGAGAAGTAAACTGAAAGAGCTAGCGATCCCCAAGACGGGGTGGTGAGCGGTTCGCGTCCGGACAATCGGGTGGTGCTTGTTCTCGAGGCCTCGATCCGCCTGCGCCTTCTTGCAATTCTTCAAACAGCCCTCCGCAAAAGTAGAATATCGTCGAAGGAATAATTATGTCGGGGAATCGAATAAACAGTGCCGGGAAAGTCGCATGAACAATCGCGGAGGTGACGTCGGGAGGAAGCGGCGTCGTCTTTGTTGAACAGGTCCCGGTCGAGGCAGGAAGAAAGAAGCGAGGGAAGTCTGCCAAAAGCGACCAAGTCGCGGTCAATCGGTCAATTCGAGAGGGCCAAATGCACCTCTGCTACAAACGATGGTGAGCGTCCTGTGGGAGAATAGAGATCGAAATCGTCAGCAGTTGGACGATAACGGTTGTGGGGAGATGGGAAAGCGAAGAGAAAACAGGTGGGCTTCGTGTCGGTTGTGGTGGTCTGGGCCCCTGGGGCAGTGCTGTCGTAATGAAGGGCCCAAACGGGACACGGGGGGTTGGCAGGGACAATATCCTTGTCGGGCTCTCCTCCCCAGTCGCCAAGGTAGCGCTTGTTAATGCAAGGAGAGAGGTGAGGGCAGCCCCACTCAGTCACTACTTCCCCATAGAAGGAAAAGAGGAGAGCGTCAAAGTCGCTCGCTGGCATGTGTCACGTGTGTCTGACCAAGCTGACATACCAGCGCAAACACCAGGGACCTTTGCATTGAGCGACCCTCCTCCGTATTTCCGCTCCGTTGGCCATTGCAATTGGCAGCATGGCTTCTTCAATCAAAGACCCAACCAAGTGTCAAGTTCAAAGCACTCTTCCCCGTGTGTTTCTTCACGAGGAGATGTCTGATTATTTTTTCTTTCTTGAATTGCCGCCGCAGTGGGGTTTGTTAGGCCATGGGAATCGCCCAAGGAACCAGGAAAGGCGACCCCTTTTACGCGCCTGAGGGAGAGGGATCTGCTCGAAGCAGGAGAACCAGGTAACCCGCCGCAGGGTTCTGTTCTTCCCCCTTCGTTCCACAGCGTCTGTCAAGAATAGCTGTGCGCTGCGGGAAACCGGATGATCGCAGCGTGCACTCTTCAATCTTTGATTCTGCCAGGTCCCGATGCATCCGCGAGCTGTCATCTATAGCCGCGATTTTTGCCCAGGGCAATTTACGCATCTCACTCACACACACACAAAGGGTTCATTCCAGATTAAACTTTGGCCGCTCGGCGTCAGCCAGAGGTGGTCTTGACCCGGCACGCGAGCCTCCTTTGCGACAGTGAGCGTTTCCCCTTTCCCCAGTCCCCGCTGCAAAAAGAACAGCCTCTCTTGGCCAATGAAACATTGGATCTCGGCTCGCCTGACACACAGTTGCACACCAGCGCGTCAGTGATGTCCATTGCAGATGATCACTGGGATTTACAATGGGTAAAAGGGAAGAATCGCCCTCGAGTTTCTCGAAGCCGTGATCATTCGTGGCTTGCAGTTCAGTTGTTTATTTGTTGTTCTCCGAACTCAGCCCGCCTCTTGTGGGCTGAAGATGATGCACTGCGACGCGCCATCGTTCCTCACTGGCCCCAGCTCGCCTCACGCAGACACCCTGCATCTCAGCCGTAGCAACGCAGACGCCACCCGACAGAACACAACATTCTTCTGCCAAGCATCTCGGCAGAGGAGCCGACACCGAGATGTTGGAACAAACTTGCAAGACATCGTTGCGCCTTGAGTTGTCCACTTGCCGCCATGGAGGCTGTTTATGTCATGTGGAGGGGGGAAACAAGATTGACGTTCTGGCCCGAAAACCTGCAAGCAGCTCGCCTCAGTGCCGATCAGCACGGATCGCGCATATCAAACGCCGCCCCTGAGATCCCGTTACACACGAAACTTCGTCATCGCACCTTGATTTGGAGCTTGGAACACTTGGCTCGTGTACGCAATGCCACAGCAGGACTCACAAAAAAGCGACGGGGCCAAAACAAGTGTCACAAATTCAGGGACTCAATCCCAGCTCCATTACAAGCAACGACACACATGTCCAACGCGGGGGTCATGGTTTGACAACCCCGCTGCCATGAGATGACGTCCAACCGGTGGGAAAAGTCTTTGGCTAGCAACGTGCCAAACTCGCGTCAACGTGATGAACCACCAGCAAAGCAACTGGCGTGACGCTGACAGCTAGCACATCCCACTGCCTGCCAAGAGGCGATATGGGAGAGTTGTCCGCGCCGTAGTCACGACAAATGCCGTTGAGCGACCCCGAGTTGTGATATAACACCAACTATACCAACTAACAACGGCTCCAAGCGAACACATTACCAGCGCATTGCACACAGAGGGTCCAGCGGAAACAATTGAGCGGCATTACTCGACGGCATCGCAACCGTCGGGCTGAAATGTTTCGTGCGATTCATGACAGCCTGCAGGTTCTTCACTGGGTTCTTGTCGGTAAACAAAGCGGCATCGACGGTTAGCGGCCGGTAGATCGCCTTTCTTTCCGTCTGTACCTGTGTGTGACCATTTTGGAGTTCCGGCGAGCGAATATTGCTGAATCGAGTCGTGGAATGCTCACCACGTTGGTCAATTCCATCCCTGGGAGAATGACACAATTCTCTCACCCAGCGTGAGCTAAAACGTCTTATACCACTCCCGACACCACACCTACAGTGTTTTCAGTGTCAGTCGCGCGACTCATGAGACGTTCAAATATATATTCAGCCCCTAGATACATCACATATGCTTAAATGCTCATGTACATCATGCCCGTCATTGCCCATATCCCATCCATCTAACTCCCAACACCAAAAATGCAACCGGATATACAACACTCCTACTCAGGGAGAACAAAATTTTAAAATTACAACCAATTAACCTGCTCCTCCTCCCAGGGCTTCGTAGCCCGGCTATAGTCGTACCCAAACCGATACGCGCTCAACAGTTCCTCCTCATCCACTCCACAATGACTCTGGCCGTCGCGCCCCTGGAACCATCCCAGCCCATACGTCTTGCCAATGCCTTCCAACTTCTTGACCATGCCCTGATTGCTCAACTTGGCCGTTCCCACAAAGTCATACAGCATCTTGCTTTGGTGGATGTACGCCAGGACGCTTGCAATCGTGTTCGGCTGCCTGGGTAGAAACACTTTCCGTCTCCTGACGCAAACGACACCCGCCACAGCGCCCATGTATCCGAGGATGAGAATAGCGAGGGTGAGGGATATCCAAAACGATTTGGGCGTTTCCTGGCCTGCGCCGAGGGAACCCTCGCCCTCGGGTGCACGGATCAGGTCGATAAAGACGCGGCCCTCGACAGTGGCAAGGGAGGTGACAAGGACGGTGAGGACCTCGGTCAGGATCGTTCCGAAGCCGACTGCAAAGACAAGCCAGTGTTTGTTGAGGAGCCCCTGGATGGCAACCCAGCCAAAGGGCATGGCAGTGTAATCGAGGGTGAGGGTTTTGGAGGGCGCGTGGCGGCGCGAGAGGATATAGTAGGGTTCCATCATGCGCACGTCGGTCTCGAGACCGCCCCAGCCGAGTTTGATGCACACGGAAAGGGCCGTGATAGACCAGGCGGCACGATCGGTGAGGACACTGGCGGGAGTGAAGAGCACGATGGGGATGAAAAGGGTGAACAAGGCGATGACGACGATAAAGGGTATGATACCATGGGGGCGGAGCATGAGGGGTTGGGGGTTGATGGATAGGTGATTGGTGGCATATTTGTCGCGCTCTTGCTTGGTTGGAGGGTTGGTCTCGTCTGGCGCGAGGGAGCAGTTGCGGAGGACGTAACGGTGGTTTTTAAGTTTGTGGTGGATGTCGGTGTGTGTGGCCACGTCCATGTCTTTAAAGTCCATGAGGATGTGGGCAGCCACCGCCATGGAGGCAAGGCCGGCAATTCCTTTGACGTCGGCCATGAGACCGGATCGACGAGTTTGGAGCTGATAGAGCAAAACGCAGCCGAGGAACGCAATGACGATGAGAACTGCGGTCAAGAGACGGGACCAGACGCCGTGGATCAAGACCTGCTTCTCCTGGTCTGGATCCTCGGCACGAGTTCGCCGGTCTGGGAAGAGGATGATACATGCCGCGCTGAGGGTAGGGACGGCAGCGTTTGCGAGAAGACTGGCGACTGAGGAGACCACAACGGCATAGTGTCCACACCGAAAGGCCCGGTAGGGCCTGAAGAAGCTGAAGTAGGTGATGTAGTCGACGTTGATGCTCTCTGCGGCAAGAGCGCCGCCCTCCTTTGACAGCTGGAAGAACGCCTCAAGTCGCTTGACTTCGAAGTCTGTGACCTGCCAGAGCACACCATATGAGACGGCAATAATAGTCGGTAGAAACTTGAACGCGATGTAGTCGGCTGTGGGGATTTCTGAGGGCGTGTGAAAGGTAACCAGCGGTTTTGCCGTCGACATTCGATACATAACCTCCTGTACCACGCCCAAGACAATGGAGATGATGATGAGCGCCAGCAGATACGGCCATCTCATCGAGAAGGGCTTCCAGTTTGGTTGTGGATAAAAGACCTGGGTTCGCTCCGCCTTGCTTGCAAAGGTCGCAGGCCGCATTCCGAATTGCCCCGGTCCGGGCAGCGCATCCGGGCCGGCCATGATGCTCAGATCCACCTCGGACCGGCCGGGTTCGTCCTTGTCCATGATGACCTCAACCACCTCGCCCCGCTTGTTAGCTTCGTGCTGCCCTAGCTGCTTGACCGTCATCCTGCGGTCGAGTCCCGATTTGTGCGCCCTCGACAAAGAGCGTAGCAGCGGAGGTTTCTCGAGCACAGGGCTGGTTGCTAACAGTGACGATTCGGTGACCACCTTGACATCCGCGTTCAGTCCTGTCCCCAGCCCTCCGGTGAGCTTCCCATTGGCTTCCTGCTCTTGTAACCGCTTCAAGAAATCTTCATCGGCCTTGGTGGTTGGACCAAGTGCGCTGGTGATGTCGAACGCGTCAAAGTGGCCGTTTGAGGTCACCTGGATCAACGGCGGAGGGTCGTTGACGCCGAGAGGAGCCGCCGACCTGATGAGCCCCAGATCCACCCCATCGTCCTCCTCGGGAATCGGCTCATGACGCCTTCTGGTCGAGGATGTATGTGCGAACGAGCGACTCGGGTACCTTCGAGGTGGTGATGCGGGCGTTTCGCCGCCAAGGGGGACCGGCTCGTACCCGGCGCCGTTGGAATAACTCGTGAAAGCTGACCATCCTGACTGGGTAGGGGCGTAGCTGTGGCCCTCCCCACCACTCGCTACCGCCCGCCCATGGCCTGCATCGTTGGATTGAAGCGAGACGAGTGACGGTCGCGGGCGCACACCATCTGAGTCGTTGAAATCAGAAATGTCCGAGATGCGGCCCAAAGAATTTGCAGAGGCGCTGGGATGGAGTGGAGGGCGGTAGTTTTGGTGGTACGGATCCATTACTTTAGCGCTTCTAAGACATGATATGACAGCAGCGAGCAACACGACGATGGTGATCAACGAATGTGGGTGTTGGGGCGACAAGAAAACGGTGCGAGAAAAAAGGAGTGCTAGGCACGCCTCTGGGACCAGCTTGATCTTGTAGCTTGCCCAAGCGTGCGGCTGATGAGGGGCGTCCAAAGAAAGAGCAGGAGGTGGGAAGTGACGAGGCTGCAGGCGCTAGCGAGTTGAGGCGTTCACGAGTGGACAGAACCCGGTTTTGTGTTTTTGCCGTCGCTACAACTCGCGATATTATGCCATATTGGGGTGCAAAGGAGGATCTGGGCAGAAGCTCAGCACGTTTGAAGAGACACAGAGACGGCCTTGACCCGCGAGCTGGTCGACCACGGGGCTCGTAACTGTCGCGGGTGTTGCATGGAGTTTGCTGACCTCCTTTCCCCGCTGGTCGTTAAACCCAAGCATGCAGAGTGGGGGATTCCTCCTGGTGGCCGGCTTTCGGGACCGCACGCCCAGCTGGGAGGCACGACCCACTATCAATCGCCGTTTAGGGAAGGCCCGGGCGCTATGGGTGGCCGTTCCAAGCCGATTTAAGCAAGGTCCGGACGCCAGTGCGCTGGCAGGGCTGGCGCTTGGGCGCCAAATCCTCATCGTCACCGTTCTCAGCCACCCTCCATCGGCGAGACGGCGCGTCTTGAGCTGCAGGGAACCACTTTATTGAGTCGCATTCCACAGCAGATAGCACGTCACCAACACGGTGCGGGGTGTGTGACTTGCAATCTGCTATTCTCAGTGGTCGTTATCTGCTGCACTCCGGTAGTTCGTCGCAACATCAACGTCGCATCTCGTGTTCCCAACCCCGCGAGCTCATGTTGGCCGCAGACAGGAGCAACTAGGTTGGTCGTTTGTGAATGGTTGGACTGACAGCAAACCAGTTTTTCAGACGTCGACAGCACCTGCGATGATGTCGTTGGTGTGTTTCGTCTTGCCATCCACTGGTTGGTGATAGGGTATTCTGCCCGTCATCCGGCTCACGGGGTAAAAGCGACTCCAGAAATAGGCTATAAAGGGCCAGCCTTCACGAGCAGCCTGGCCAGCGGCCCTGCAGCTGACAGCAAACTTCAACAAGTGTTGAAATGCTTCGGCCAATTCAACGGCTTGAACGACCAAATGACCGTTCTTGGTTATTCCTGGCAAAGTTGCCCCTATTCCTGTCTTGTCGTCGTTGCACAAGAGGAGTTCCCCGTGTCTCGTCCGACATTTACAACTCCGTCCTAGCCTCGAGTTCGTCGGCCCTCAGGTGAGAGGCTGGGGTCAACGTATGTCGGCACTCTGAGTTTACGGAGATTTGAAAAGGCATGATCTCAGCTCGAAGCTTTCATGTTGATGATGGCCCCCACGACGAGGCGACCTTGGGTGAGTTGGCTTTGGCGGCTCGGACTCAGCATCCATCCACTTCAACGGAAGCGAAGAGGCAGCCCATTCTAATATGCGGACCGCGGAAGCTCCCTTTGCCTTCGCTTGTCTCAGGGCGGTCTTCTAGAAGTGGTTGAGGCCCGTCAATCGGCTCGGCACGGATTGATTGGGTGGTCCGGCACTCCCGCACGGGCGACAGTGCGACATGACACGCGAACCACATTCCCACGGCGACCCCTTCTTTGCACGATGGATCCGAAACGGCGAGACGAAGAATGGGCTCCATCGATCTGGCCAACCTACCTAATGACGCACAAGGCCAAAAGGACCCTGAATTCAGGAACCGATAGTGGCGCTATCGAACCCGTCCAATGGCCCGTCTCGAGCCCTTACCCACAGCCCCTGATCCCTGGGCATCCTCTGGGCCTCTATTTATCCTCATGTTTCCGGTCCCTTCGTTGGCCCATCCGGCACGGAAGAGGCGTGAGGACAAGAGGGAAGCAGGGAAGGGCGGCGCAACCTTTGCCAGCCCATCGGAAACCAAGACGCGGCGAGCAATGACATTGGGCGTCGCCCTATAGCGAGGGCGATCCTATCGTCTTCAAACGCACAACCGGCCAACCTCTTGTGTCAGGTTGATATTTGGCAGAATTGCGGGTTCCGTACTTTGCGAACCCTTCGCCGCCCACTAGCAGTTTGCCCTCCGATCTTGATGAGGGAGGCGGTAACGCATGAGGGGATCTTATAACGCCGCTCTTACTACTTTTCCTGATTCTCTCCCTCTCTGACGTCTGTCGGATCATTCTAGAATCACGTACGCGAAGACGCAAGAAGAGCAAGCCGCTTACCTTGTGTCAATATAATGATTGTCGTATAATTTCTTCCATACCAAGTTCTCTCTCTCTGCCCTTTCCCACGTCTCACCAACCGGCCACCACCATGGTCAACTCGTTTGTCTGGACGCCTGAGGAGGCCAAGTTCCTCAAAGCCGTGCTCCGATGGCAAGACGCTCCCACGACCGACGATGAGCGACGAATACGTCTTGCCAAAGAAGAAGCAGACCGTAAACGCCGCCAACCAGCGGGTGAATTCCGCGTGCTCGTCATCGGCGCCCGCGGCGCAGGCAAAACATCCATTCTCACACGCGTACACTATCCCTCCGTCTGTTGATGAACGCCCATTAACAAGCCTCAGTTCGGCAACGGCACCTTTCGCGGCGAAAACGAGCCCCCTGACCCGTTTTACGAGCGCGGATGTCGCCACCCCGTCGAGATCGAAGGCCAGACCTACCTCGTCGACGCCCTCGAAATGCCATCCAAACACCTCCTCAGTAACCCCATGCTCGAGCAAGCGCTCGGCATCACCGAAGCAGCGGTCCTCGTCTACGATGTCCGTGACCCCGCCTCGCTGCGTCTGGTCGAGGGAATCGCCGAGTTTATGCGCGACAGCGTCGGCACGTCGAGGGAGTACGGGCTCATGCTGGTGGGGAACAAGAGCGATGTCGACGACGAGGAGCGCGAGGTATCGTGGGCGCAGGGATCCAAGGCTGCTGCGGCGTTACGGACGCCCGGCCAGGCGAGTATGACGGGTGGTGCGGGCTGTGCGTTTCTCGAGGTGAGCGCTAAGAATGGGGAGAATGTCGACAAGGTGTTTCCGCAGGTGGGGAGGGAGATTTTGAGGCTCAAGAGGCTGAATCAGCAGCGACGGGAGCAGATGGAGCGAGTGGAGAGGCAAAAGCAGGCTGCGCTGGAGGGGGCGGGGACGGGGCAGGTCAAGAAGAAGTTGGGGTTGTGGAAGATGTTGAGTACGCCGTTTTTCAGGAGGCAGGCGCCTGTTCATTGAGGAGAAGGGTGAAAAAGGGGTCAAGGTTTTTTTTTTGTGCATTCTGGGTCTGGGTATATCCTCTATCAATAATATTTTCTTTGTGAGTTTACGTTTGGGCTTGGGTCAGGGGTTGCGTGCTCCGTATGGGGCTACCAGTGGTGAGGGAGGGTGGATGGCTGTCGAGGCGGAATTGGTCCTGGACCCCTGCGGCTTCTTGCAAAGTCAGCTCTTCAATGTAGTTTTGGATCATGCCCGGTGACTGCCCGTTTTGGCGTGGAGGTGTTTGCTTTCAACTTGATCGCGCCCGAGCCACGGCATCCAGAAGGCCATCACCCAGATTCGGATGAGTTGTGGGAATCGTTCCGGAGGATGCTATTGGTTTCGCCCCATAGCCATCCCTCCAAAACCAATTGTTTATACCAGAGAAAGGAGATTACCGCGCCGGGTAGGATGATGCCAGCCAAATGAGCCCCTGAACGCTCAAAACGAACCCCAACTCCCTTTCCAAGCCCTGTCAACTCTAACCCAACTCATCTATCATATAACGACAACCCCATCCGCTAAGGCGCGCCTAAACAACGCTGCAAATGACGCGGTATTCGCACAATCACTGTTCCTTCTCTTCTTCTCCGCCTCAGGCAACCACTCCTGTATACTCTTGATCCTCGAAGCATTCTACGCAACTAATCAGCAATCTCTTTGTCAAATCACAACACAATTCAAAACTTACCGAAGGATGCGTACTCATCCACTCCGGAATATCCTCCCCCTTCATCCTCTCCATCCTCGCCCAAAACTTGATCGCCTCACTCGGATCATAACACGCCTCGGCCATGATCATCAACCCGATATAATCCGCTTCGCTCTCCTGCAGTCTACTCATCGGATTCCCAAACGCAACCTCAAGCAACTGCCCACCCAGCCAATGAATCAACATGGGCCCAACAATCCAGCCCACCAACAACATGCCACTCCACAGCAAGACGTTGGTCCCAATCGCCTGCGACATCCTCTCCCCCACATGATCAGCGACATTATGCGCAATCTCATGCCCCAGCACGGCAGCCAGCGCACTATCATTCCTCGCGACATTCAAAATCCCACTAAACACAAACACCTTACCACCAGGCAACACAAACGCATTGGCCGTTCGGGGATCTTCAATCACAAAAATCTCCCAGTCTTCATCCACCATGCCCGAAAAGGGAATCAGTTTCGCCATGACGCGTTTGACTCGTTGCACGCGAAAGTCCCATGCGGGAAGGATGTTTGCGCCCTGGCGCTCGAGATCGTATAAGAGGGCTTTGTATTGCATTTCGCCAGCGGAACGGACGGTGGAGGGACTATAGACGTTGAAGCGCGTGCGGCCTTATACGGGGACGGTTTCGAGGTTGGAGAAGTAGAAGATGAAGGCGCCGGCTATGGAGAGGACAATGATGGCGTGGGTGGACGGGGAGCGGATCACGCGGTTGGCTGTGTTGCGGGTGAAGAGCGGTTGTGCTGTTTGGAGGCGGGTTTGGTGGTCGCGGGTTGTGAAGAAGCGGGTGGGGAGAGTTTGTCGGGGGAGGTTTTGTCGGGGGAGGTTTGGTCGGGAGGTTCGAAAGGGAGGGAGGAGGGGGAGGGATGGTTTTGGACGGGGCGGGGTTGGTGGGATGTGTAACGCCCGCAGGGGCGCGCGGCGGATGAGCTTGAGCATGCTTGTGGTGGCTGTTATCGGGGGAGCATTGTCGGGTGGTTGCGCGGCGCGGATGGGCTAGATCGCGGTGTCTTGGTGTTGTGGTTTCCTCGGGATTCAGCAGGATGCTGGTGAGGTCATACGTGGACCGAGCGGGTTATTGGTGGATAAGGGTTGGGGTGTTCGTGACACCTGCCAAGCGGGCGACATGGGTACATAAATCCTAGCTTTTGTGAGCTGGGGCGTTTGGCCGCAGAAGACAACCAATCTGAGGCTGTCCAGCAACAGTGGGTCTACAGATTATCGACCCTGAGTTTGTTTTGAAATCACATTTTGACGGGAAATCGGATCGCGTAGATCGCGGTCGTGCACATGCTCACTCAAAGAGTAATAAAGTCAGCGACAGACGGTCGAGTCGTTATTCCAACACTGAAGCCCAACGGGCTGCAAGCATGAAAATTGCAATACACTTCAAATTCCGAATTCCGACAATTCTGCCATCTCCGCCCGGAGCCTTTCTAACTCACTGTATGTGCGTAACGCCTGTACCGGTGTGACGTCCTTAATTCCTGACATGTCGCTCCCCTGACCTCCTTCGTCACCCTGTGCCCTTGCTGCCACGTCTCTTCTGTGTGCCATCCCCCTTCTCAAGCCATCCACAACGCTTCGCGTTTTTGAGACGCTCGCGTAGCGACTTCCAGCACCGACTCGCGGGTGAACCGCTGAGCTCGGGGAGGATCTGAAGGGTGTGCCCGAACGTCTAGTTGCAAGTTCGACCTCCAGTCTGCTCAAGCTTGCCTCCCTCAAGCCAGCGGATCGTTGGCGGGATGCCTGTTGCAGGTCATGTCTAATCCTTACCAAACTTACTTCTCTATCGGCCCCGGACCGATTGTAGTCAGAGTATTGCCGTGCTAGATACCGGTAGTGCCTATTCGCCCACACTGGAGACGTAATATCCCCATCCTCAACCGACGGAGACACCATGTCCTCATCCTTGAACAGTAGAGATGGCGACTCTAGCGTACGCAGGGCACCTCGGAGTTCCCTGAGGTTCTCATCGTGAACAGATGTTTCACTTGGCCCTGCACTTGGAGGAGTGAACTCAACAAATGACTCAACCAATGGGCGGGGGGGATCAGGTGAAAACGAACCATGATAACCAGAAGCTCTGGTACTTCCCGGTCCATGATTGGCACCAGTAGGGATGCTATCAAGCGCCCCACGTTCCCGTCCTGGGCTTTGTGCGGGCATGCCTCTCGGCTGCCTGTCATGGCTGCTCTGCCTAATACGGCAGTCCCGACTGGACGCGGACTCTGGGCTCATACCCCTTGGTTGCCTGACACGGCTGCTTTGCCTGACACGGCTGTCCCGACTAAACGCGGACTGTGGGCTTATAGCCGTTGGCTGTCTGTCACGGCTGCCCTGCCTAACACGGCTGCCAGTTAGAAGCTGTCCCCGTCCACCAGCAACCTGTGCCGAGACAGCCGGGACATCAGGCTCTCACGGTGTCCACCAGTATGTCAGTTGCCGCCCTGGCCGCTTCGACCTCGGCTCCCATCTCCTCAAACCAGGGAAATTGTCTTCCTATTGACCCATTAGATCCTAGAAATTGAAGCGGAAGGGGTGGGTGGACTTACCAAGTCCTTCGATCAACACCTCCCATACCCAGAAGTGGATTACCACTGGGCTGACGTACTCGGGTTTCCAGCCCATCTTTTGCAGTTGCTCGAAGGCCGTATATCGCGCTTCCAGAACCTTTTCTCGGCCCCCGCGACCGTCTTGCACCCATGCCCGCCGTCTGGGTGGGTGCTGGGCCGAGTGAGGGAACTGAATAAAAATTCCCGAGATTGTAGGATTACCGAGGGCGCGTCCGCCGGAAAGAAATCGGGTGGCATAGAAAGGGCTGCCATTGTTTGCGTGGTTGATCAAGTTTTGGGTGGTTGATCAAGTCGGGTGTGGTTGTGGTTGAAAGTTCCATGTGGAAGAGAAGAGGGAGGAGATCGGGCGAAAAGCTTTCCACCACCAGGTTGTCCAGCATCTACCTGACGCGCCTGCCTCAAGTAACGTTGGTACCTTCCTCGAATTTTCAAAGCAGGGATCGTGTCCACCGTTCAGCTAGATTGGGGGTTGTTTACACGTGGCCAAGGGTTCACGGTGTTCATTTGTGGGCCGACCCCTGTTGATGACTGGTCGTCGCTGATTATCTACTTTTTATGGCCTCAGCCCCTCCCCGCGATTCTGCCTTTTCAATACCAATGCGGCCCGTAGATATTGTAAACCATGTAGATTCCTCTCATCGAGAATGATCTCTCCGTGGATGGGAATTAAACGGCACAAGAAGCTCAAAAGTTCAGCTAGGTACCTTATTTGAGCGGTTCAGTACCTGTATACCGCAGAGGATATAACATGACGTTTAGCCCTTAACATTATACAGGGAGTATGTTCTTAATTGAGGACCGGCCTGCATCGCCGCAGTGATCAGTAGGCACATGAATCTTCTGGGGGTAGATGAAAAATTCGCCAACTAAACTGTCACGTGGATGGCGTCCCCAAAGCAGCATGATGTTGAGACCCGCCTCTGCTCGCGCGAAGACTTGCCAAAACCCCTCAACTCCTCGAAACACTAACAGGCGACATTTCCATCGCATCGTGAACTGCGCGGTCGCTGCTGTTCAAAATTTGTCCAACTTTTGGGGATGGTTCCTCGCTGTTGAAAATTCGCAACTGCTACTCTGTCTTATCTTGTCGTTGCAGCTCCGAGTGGAGATGGCGGACTTGAACTGGCGAGGGGCGGCGACATGGACAGGCCTATTCCGTTACTGCGATACATGCACGCAACTCATGAGCGTCGACGGGCTAAGACAAACACAGGAGTCGGACGGATTTCCTTTTGGCACTCTCAGCGAGTTCAAGCAAAGATCGGCTTCTTGCCAATTCTGCGACTTTTTGAGACAACACGTCGACTGCCACTATGGCAAGCCACTGCGGTTCATCATCAAGTCTGGCGCTGACGAGACTCGTGGCAAGAACGCAAACAAGCATCGGTATTACCTGGACACGAGTGTCGGCAAATGGGGTATCAATCCGTTCGACTCTCTAAACCTATACGAGATTCCCGAATGGGGCGCCAGGGATCATGTTGCCTCCGTCTTTGCAGTCGCTTCATCCGGTTAGTAGCCGTCGCGGCACTGCCACTCTTGTAAGAGGCAGCTGTCATGGTGTCTATCCCGTGAACTAATTAACATGCAGGTATCAATAGCCGACCCCGCGGCATGCTTTGTCTCCCGCAGACCGCCGGATAGGGATTTTCGAAGCGACCGCGCCTTCTCGGTCTCTAAATTATGGATCCAGGAATGCCTGAGCGAGTGTAGAGCCGAGCATCAAGAGTGTCCGGGGCCCGAGATGCCTGACTTGCCCAAACGCGTTATTGATGTTGGACAGGGCACGGCTCGGAGTGGCGGCTTCATCAGAGTCTACGAGCCTCCCCCGGGAGAGAAAGGGCTGTACGTGTGTCTTAGCTATTGCTGGGGCGGGCCACAGGCGGTTGTCTTGACCAAGGAAACGTCCCAAAAGCTCAAGCAAGGGATGACCCTGAGCGTCTTTGGCAAAACGATCCAGGATGCAGTTGAGTGTACCCGTCGTTATGGGTACCGATACCTGTGGGTTGACGCGCTCTGCATTGTCCAGGACGATGATAAAGACCGGGCAGCCGAAATTGCGGGCATGGGAGCAATTTACCAGCATGCTATCGTCACCATCGCTGTCGGTATGGCAAGGAGCGCCTCAGAGGGGTTTCTGGAACCTCTTCACCAAGAGACGATGGAGCACGTTGAGAACTACCCGTTTTGCATCACGCTACCAGATGGCACTACGGGCTGTGTCCGTCTTTACCCCAAGAAGGCGGGAATCGTGAATACCAGAGAGGATGATGAGAAGAAGCGAATTCCTCTAGAAAACAGGGCCTGGACGCTCCAGGAGATCTTGCTCTCGCCTCGGGTGTTGCTTTTTGGGAGGCACGAGTTGCTATGGCTCTGTCACAGCCAAGGGTATCGCCAAGCGGAAAGGCGATATATCACGTACACGCAGTCAATCAAGAACGATTTCTTGCGACCTAAGAGCTTTAGAGAAGAGCAGTGGGACTTCAGAGGCGACCCAGACGGGAGATGGATGAACATTGTCGAGGAATACACACGCCGCAAGTTGTCAGACCCTGAGGATCGACTGAACGCTATTGGCGGCGTTGCAGCGGCCTTCGCCGAGCAGATGGCCGCGGTTGGGGGCGTTAACTATTGCTTTGGACTATGGGAGACCCATAAAGTAGTCTACCAGCTGGCCTGGCGGTCCAGCACTGCCACTCTCAAGACGAGCACCAAGTCTCGGCGCGCACCGACATGGTCGTGGGCATCAGTGGATGATCCCGTGACGTTCCCAACGTGGTTCTTGGCCACCGCCAGAGGCGAATACAGCGGATTCAATCTAAGCCCAATTATCTTGGGCCAAATTGGGAACTCTGGCGCCATAAACCTGAGAGCAAAGATACACCCAGTGAATGAAGAAGAGGCCGGGACCTTGGAGATATGGAGGGATACCACAGAGGGGCCACCCACGGATCCAACAGGGTACTACTACATGCTTTTAGCGGAAGAAGAGCATGAAGTTGCGCTCCCTGACGAACAAGTCGCTGTTTTGCTCTTACGACAGAAGACATTGATGCTTGAAGGTGTGCGGGCCTTCGAGCGAGTTGCCTTTTGTATGTACCACACTTCCGAATCTTGGAGTGAAAGGGAGAAGGTGCCAATCGCGTTGGTTTGAGCAGCCTTCATTAATGCAAAACACTGCAATGTCACAAAAAAAAGGGGGGGGGGGGCGATTCTCAGCACCACCTGAAGCTAGGCCATCCCAAAATTAGACACCCGATCAACACTCCACATTCCTCCCCCTCCACTTTCTTCATCTCAGCCAGTCCAGGGAGTCTATCGAAGCCTGCAAATGTCAGCTTCATTACTTTACACAATTGTGCTGAAGATAGAACTCACGTCCATTAATATCCTCGCGTACAATTCAAAACATTAACCGATGGAGTCTTCGAAAGTGACAGGGGCGGTCCAAGCGTGTAGTGCGTCCCGCTTAGTATCAATTTCTCGCTCGCCCGCCGTAAAATGCGCTGAGGAAATCTTTGGCCACACTTGCAGATACGTGGCCTCGGTGGATTCTTGCATCGTTGCCTACTTGAACCCCTATAAGTGTTGACCGTGTTTGAGTTGTATCTTTCTCGAGGGCATCGAAACCCAAGTCTCCTTCATACATGGCGAGCCCGTCACCGGCCCTGAGATCCTGGGTGTGAAATCTTGCCGTCTCAGTTGTTATCGGTGGTGGCAGGTCTTGTTGCATTGTGGGAACCTCATCAACTGTGGGCTGCACGGTGCAGCTGCCTGCGTCTTCATGGGGTTGTTAGTCGTCCTTCTAGCAAAAAAGTTCTTGATAGCTTACCCTGGCAGGATTGGGGACCATTTCCTTCCAAAGCTCGACTCATTTCGAATTTACCGCCTAAGGCTTCCTTGACATTTTCATCAACCTTCATCAGCACGCCATATGCAACCTAGAGCTCATCAGTGTGAGCCCTCGTCAGGCTCACGTGTATGACCCGAATGCGTATGGTGAGTGTCTCTCTCGCAGCACTCAGTCCACCGACAATGGCCTGAAGCTCCTTCGCCACTACTACGGTCATTTCGACGTAGCAAGTTCGCGCAGCTACCGTCTTCTTCGGAAACTCTGCAGATTCAGCGACTCGGGTCTGATTACCCCTTCTTAGATTATGCATCAACGCATATGTTCGACCATGCCGAGCAACCCGAACAACACGACACCCAGCAGCAGGACTTTGTCACGTATATTGTACTGCAAACAAACTGAAGTTCCTGAGAAGCATGCTTGTCTATTCAAATGCTTTTCCCCTTGTTGCGGGCGACCCGGGAGCAACTGCGGTCCCGATTTGACGCTACTTCAAATTTTCATCGAGCATTGGCACAACAACCTTGCCAAAGCGTTGATAAATTCAGGCCTGGTCGATATCAATACCCCAGAAACTACCCCAGGGAAGAGCAGGGTGGATACCCCGTTCCAGATTGCGCTCCATGTCTCTAACTGGGAAATAGCGCACTTGCTTTTCCGCAAGGGGGCCAAGGTTAACGCTCCTGGCGGCACTCACGGCACCGTGTTGCACATAGCCATAGACTGTGGAAGGACAGATATCACACAGGCACTTCTCCAGGCGGGAGCGAACCCAAACATCTCGCCTGGCCCATTTGAAAGGACAGCGTTGCAGCTAGCCTGTTCGAGGGAGGATGAGGAAGTCGTCTCAATGCTTCTGGCGCATGGCGCCGATGTCAATGCTCCTGCAAGTATGCATCATGGGACGGCGCTGTGCGCTGCTGTCTCAGCAGGGAGTAGGATTCTTGTGACGACGTTGCTGGAAAATAGGGCAAGGGTAAACGCGCGGTGTGGCTATCTAGGGACCGCCCTGCAAGTTGCATTGGAAAAGGGGAACACGGATATCACGAACATGTTGGTTCGTGCCGGGGCGAGGATACAGCCGGATAGGGAGGAAGTGCCAGCAAGAAGGGGTTAAGAGCCTCCACGAGGCAAAGGCGGTTGATGTGAAGCTCGATCGGAGAACAGGGTCGATTGGACATAGGGCCGGGGCGCATGAACAAGGTAACGGACTACCTATGGGTCCCATGCCTCTGTCCACCAGAGGACCATCGCCCGGGTCGGCGAGCGGACTCTCGTTGCCAGCACAGAAAACACCAAGTTGTGGGCCGGGCTCGATCACTTCTCTCACATGCAAGATGGCCAGTCTCCATCATTCAATATGCAACATCGCCTCGAGAAGTTGAACAGCGGTATATCCTCCCTCTCCTAATCTTTTCGATCCACATTCAATACCACGAGCTCCATCACCATTCAGCCGCACCCTATAGTGCCGTCTCTATATAAAGCTTGTTTTACTAAGCTGCTTACACCACCACCAGGTCCAACTATTTCTGTTTAGCCGTCAATCACGTTAGAGCGGAATCCTGCCGAGCGCTCGGGCCGGCGATGCCGCATAATGGACCGTCAGTTCTTTCCGCGTTCGGCAGCACGGTCGTTTCCCGGGTTTTCTTTCGACGTGACGTGGCGCTGACAAACGGTATGTGGCGGGAGGCTTCTGCTCCCGTCGTCCCCGGGGATAGATATTGAATCAAGGATGCCCATAGCTCCGCCTCCTCGGATGGGATATTGACACTAGCAATTGGGCAGATTTCGTATTGTAGAGTGGTTTTGTATCTCCGGTAGCCCCCTTGGGAGGCAACTTTCGAGGGCCTAGGTCGAGTTGGACTTCTTCACATCGTCACGGTAGGTTCCATTGGCCAGATGACTGCGTTTGGTCGTATTCGCTTGCTGCCTGATCGATATTGTATGATATGCCGTCCGTGTTGCTAGCGTTGTAGTTGAAGTCTCTGGATATTGCTCGCTGTCACCAGGACCCTTCGAGACAAGGAGCTGACACTTTGTGGGTGGACTGCAAAGGACATTCTTGCCGCGCTGAGCACACCATAGGACGTAAAAGGGGAGATCTCAATGGTGAGATCTCAATATACTGGGTTATCAGATACTTCCAGGCGAGATGAGCCCTCGCGCACGAACCATCGACACCACCCACGGAGCAACCGAGGAGTCGACCAGGAGGAAAAGACGATAAATACTCGCAAGCAATCCCATCAACTCAACATCAAGTTCGACCTCAAGAACAACTAACTCACCATCACTCCTCCCTAACACCCAACATGGTCGCCATCAAGCTCACCACCCTCGCCGCCCTGGCAAACCTCGCCCTTGCGATTCCCCTCGTAGCCGAATCCATCAACACAACCCAGTCCGGCCTCGGCCACATCGTCAAGCGCGGCGAAGGCGTCCACCTCGTCAACTGCGGCAACGCCTACTCCGCCGTCGTGGTAAGCCTTCCCTGTTCATCCATCCCCCATCCCCCATCCCCCATCAAACAACCCTAACCCTCTCCCTTCATTTGCCCCCCCTTGAATAACACCCACTCCCCTGTCCAGTACTGCGCCAACGACAGCAACTGCAACTTCTTCCCGGGGTCTGGCAACCAGTGCATCCCCTCTAACGGTGGTCTCACGGTATGGGAGGGTTCCAACCGATGCACCTTTCCCGGGACGGGCACCGAGTTCAAGTGGAGCATCCAGGGGGATGCGCAGCGCCAGAAGGATTATACCAAGGTTGGGTACGTCTTTTTTTTGATATTGGCGATGTCAGTGAGCTAACAGAGTTTTGACAGATCTGGGGATAATGGGTTTCATGGGTTTACTATTTTCAAGGACGATAAGCATACCATGTACAAGGATGGGAATGGGCACGAGTGCAAGAGTATTTACTACTGCTTGCCTTGATTCCGCTAAAAAGCGGCTGGCTAGGTAGGGAGGGCGACACAGGGTTTGAATTGCAAGGCCTGGAATTGCGTCGTCATGGCGCTAGGATGTAGTTCGAGCTAACACATTGGGGGAGGAGCCGTACCCCCAAAATTCAATTGACAGTCATCTGCTTGTCGCGTTCGCAATGAGGATCATGAGTTTGAAGCCCAGCGATTCGTCATTTGTGATCCTTGCAGGGCTGAGGACTTCGGAAGATGCCGTGGCGCCTGAACTCGAAGAGGGAAGTCGCGAGCCTGGTCGTGGTGCGGTGTGTATGCTCAGCCACAATCTACCGAGTCACCAGAATGCTCACCGAACGGGCAGGATAAAAGCTGAATATTCCCCACTCGAATGTGCTCGCGCAGTGTCATGGAACCCGCCGAGCCCTCGAAGCATATCCATCGCAAGTCGAAGACCACCGAACGAGAGACAGGTCCCTGACCATGGCAGACGCGGACGGCTCGTGGATCGCAACCCCAGGCAGTTACCAGGCCCTCGCTCGAGACCTCTGCGCATCCGACCCCAGGCTTCGGCGCCCTGACAAGCGGCTCGCCTACAAGGGGTTGAGGTGGGATGCGAGAGAATGCCGGGTCATTTTGTTTGAATTCACGAAGTCGTCCGATGGTCTCGTTCCTCTGACGTTCACAGATCCCGAGGAACTCAACCTTCACATCTTGAAGCGCTCAAAAGACCCGAACAGGCCGCAAAAAGCAATTTATATCTTAGAGAATACGAATGGGAGGCTTGTCGACATTTTAGGGAGCCGCTTTGACATCCACCCATCCATGTTCCTCGAGTACGCTCGTGCGACGCAAATCCCCAGCTACAGCAAAGGCCACTCGAGCCTTCTTGCCTCGACATGGGCTAATCGGAACCATCTGTGGATGAACTACCGGGAGTTGATCCTTCTGCCACGCGAGGTGGTCGGCAACTACGGGCCCCGGTGTTCCCGGACTGGACGAGATGTAGGCATCACGCGCGTCAGTGGCGCTTTTGATCCTGTCGGACTGGCACATAGGAAATCTGTCTTCTGGAGCAAGCCCAGAGCGGCCGAGAGTGGCTGGGATTGCATCGTCATCTGCGACCCTCCGGTGCAAGGTCTGGGTGTTTCGGGCGACGCGCTTGACCAGGGCCAAGTGCTCCCGCTGCCCCCCAACACCCTCGACGGCTATGTCGATTTCCTCCCGGAAAACATCCAAAGCCAGACGCGCCGCGGACCACCGAGGACCTCCCTCGCCGATGACCTGTCGTTCTATGTCAGCACCCATGGCAGTCTCCTAGGCCTCGAGTCCCCCGATACCGTCGCACTGTTTGTGAAGAAGATCGTCGCCAGCCATTATACACTCCAGTTTGACTACTTCCGTCGCATCCTTCGCGAGGTACAGCGGTTCATGCGGAAGCCTTCAGACTTCTCGAAACTTGATCTGGCCTCCGTCGAGGCAAACTGGAGCGACATTCAAACCATCGAACGGCGTCTCGATAAGGGGCGACATGATCTCGAGGAAATATTACTCCAGCTAGGCGCAAGCCTGGAGCCTCCTAATCCGAGTCAGATCACATCGTGGCAAGACGTCAATGCGGACTTTCAGTTGCTTTACCATCGCTTCATATACTTGCAACAGTCCGCCGAGCGAGTAAACGCGTCCATCACCGGTCTAGCGAGCATTGTAGGGAACCGACAGGCGTTTAAGGAGCAACAGTTGTCCCAACATACTGCTGAGAAATCCCGGGGCTTGACTTTCATCGGCTTGGTGTTCATCCCGCTGGCGTTTGTGTCGTCTCTTTTCAGCATGGCGGAGCCGTATGGACCGGGAGGAGAAAGATTTTGGCTGTACTTTGCAATCTCGCTGCCAACTGCTGTCTCTGTCATGTTGGCATATTATGTCTTTGATTTAGGATATCGAGCAGATGGCTCAGGGTGGTCGATCTCCCACCTGGGGACCAAAGTACAGCTGTTCCAGATGGGGACGGATCCGTTGCAAGTCTAGAAAAGGGTTTGGGTATTTCCGGACGCCAAAGTTCGTGATCGTTCCGGCGATCGAACAGCAGGAAGATAAAGAGCACAGGGCGCGAGCATGGGGCGCGGTTGCCTCGGCGCCGCTTCACAATTCTCTTTATTGCCCCAGCAGAGCCATCTTTCTTCCTTCCTTCTTTCCGCCAGCATCAGCGAGGCGAAGAGCACGATTCTTTTTCGATCACGCCTCGAGCCATTTCCATGAACTGCTCTGAGAAGGGTATTGGTCATCACAGAGTTACCCAACAATCCTCCAAGCTTTCCCATCGGGCAGCCAACCCTTGGGAGAGGGACATCCACCCTCGGGAGGCAGCGTCACACTTAACCCGTTCCTCGGACCCGAGACGAAGAACCGCAAAAGACTCTCAACCAACTCTCAACCTTTCGTTCTTCAGGAGGCCACGTGCTGTAGGAAATAAGGCTCAAGCGTCTTTTCCTAAGCCTCTTCTTCGTCATTGACATCCCGTCGTTCGTATTCTTTGTCGAAATCAGAACCCTTCTTTCTCAACACCAAAAATCTACCTCCCGGCCTTTGAGGGATCACGACAGCTGAGGATAGGAACAGCCGCCCAAGCGAGCCCATAACTGCCTCGTGCGCCAAGCGGTCGGCTCCCGGAAGGAACAGGACGTCTCTATCTCTCGCGTTCATTACGTCAAACAGCCAGGTCATACAGGTTGAGGCATTCCTCTCAAGTTTCATTTCTGTTCGTCTGTTGGCAATCCGGCAGCTACCTCACTGACATGCCGAGGTTCTAGCCCCAGTCAGCAGACCTGTTTGCAGGATCGGGACATTCCGCACATATCTCGAGTTTCCGCTTGTTGATTTCTCTTGGTTGAGTCTTTCACAAGAAAGTAGTTCTCCAACCATCTCTCCTTCTCACTCTTCACCCACCTGAGGCTGAGAAAGAACGCACTAGCCTCAGCAAAACCAAGATGCCTCGCTCTAAGAAAAGAAAGAAGATGAACTACCTAGTCAACAGGCCTTGGAAGATGATGGAGGAGTACAAAAACTGCTTCCACCCCAATGGTCTCCCCAGCCATATCGGTAGGTACCTATTATACGCCCTACGGATCCCCTCTAAGCGCAAGCTCAGCGCTAACCCAATCTTCCACACAGACCTTAACCACACCTGGCGCGAGCTGAGCCGGATCGGCGACACCACAACCTACGACCGCAACATCTTGTGGAAGCAGTTCCAGCCAGTTTGCCGCAAGATGCTCCGCTGGGCCGACATGGCGACCAAGGGCAACCACGCCACCTGGAAGGACATGGTCAACGCCAACCCCTCAGCGAAGATCCCGGGATTCGGCTCCAGCGCCATCGTGATGGCGATTTGCATCCTCGGCTCGTGCGAACCCGGGAGCAACGGCGGTATCCCCAGTGACTTCCGCGAGGCATTCCACCAGATGAACCTCGCTTGGATCATCGAGAGGAAGCAGACGCGCGTGGTGCCGCCCTTTTGGACTGGGGCCGATTTCGACGACGAGGCAGGCGCCATGGCGCAGTACATGGAGGAGTAGAGCTCGCCACGGGCGCGCCTCGCAAGGGGCGACCGACTGCTCGCCAACGAGCGCCTGAGGGAGGACGGAATCGCGGTAAACTCCCGCACAGCTTAGGCCAGTGTGGGAGGCAAGGGAGGATACCGCATTGTCCTCCGTATATGTCTCTGGGAAGAAGGAATTTTGTAGTTCAAAGGGGCTGGCTGGTCTTGACCCCAGCAGCCCTAACCGGTGAGGGTTCGTCTCTAGCCGGGCGGGCTTTACAGCACGGGCAGAATGGCTATCCTCATCTGCGAGAGTAGTATCACCAGCTAGCGGGCGAGCCCGTCCGAGAAAGAATGCAGGGTCTAATGGGTGAGGGTAGAGTGTGAGGTGCCAAAACGGGTGTGCTGTGACTTTTGTATTGTTGTCTGGAGCCACTGTGGTAATTCCCGGTTGCTATCGTGGTAATTTTCGTTGGACTTGGCAACCAGTGTCTCGATCTGGAGGAGCCTTGGGAGTATCTGCTGGCTACTGCCTGTGAGAGAGACCTTGGCCTGCGACACATCGTTGGCAATGTCGGTCATGAGCTAACCTTTTACGATGTCTACTCGCTCTACGATGCCGAAACCATGGCCCTGGTCCCCCGTCCCGTCTTCGCCCTCCTCGTAACGATCCCAATGAATGCCGCCTGGAGACAGGACCGTGATGCCGAGGATGCCGCCCTCGAGTGGTACGGCGGTTCTGGCCCGGACGAGCCGGTTCTCTGGTTCCAGCAGGCCGTTATCCATGGTTGCGGACTCATTGGCCTGCTCCACTGTGTTGCCAACGGCATCCCGGCCGAGATGATGGTGCCCGGCAGCAAGCTAGCTGACTTTGTGGCAAAGGCAACACCGCTAGGGATGAGTGGCAGAGCAAGGCTCCTGAACGACTCGGACTCGCTGCACGAGGCCAGTGAGGCCGTCTCAGCCTTGGGCGACACCAAGGCGCTAGGCATTGAGGAAGAGAGCATCCACCACTTCGTGGCCCTAGTAAAGGGCCGGGACGGCAACCTGTGGGAGCTTGAGGGTTCGAGGAAGGGTCCGCTCAATAGAGGCCCTCTGGGGGAGGACGACGATGCCTTCAGCAAGCGGGCTCTGGAGCTGGGCATCAAGAGGCTCATAGAAATCCAGCGCAAGGCCGGCGGCGATCTACCGTTTCTTGTATCGCCCTTGCGCCTAGTTCCAGCTATTGAGGGCAAGGAACTTACATCGCTTTGGTAGCCCGGCTCCTCGTAGGGCAGAGGGCTTGCATTGTGACTATGTCATAGACACTTTTGAGTGGGAGCAATAGCAACCGGGCAGGCTGAACTGGCACCCCCCAAGCAGATAGAATAGACGCACTTCATATGCCGCGTCTTTTGCCCAATCCCTGTGCTTGATATTATAGGTGGCCACCTCACACCAAGTGTGTGGCAGGATATGGGCAGGCTGCCCGGCCAGGTGGGCCAATAAACTTGGTGTCACAACCCCCCTTTGATTGCTTCCCCGCTTTGATTGCTTTTTGCGTGGGGGAGAGCCGAGGAAACATATGTATAAGAATGTGCGGCAGCGGGGTGACGCGTACTTGCTCATCAGCTTTTGTTTATTCGGGTTAAAAGCCAGGCAACAGCAACTGCCACGAATAGACAGGTGAGCTGTACCATTGCATTTATCTTGAGCCGTTACTGCGAACACTACGAGATGGGGCTCCCTACTCTTGACTTTGCCAAGTTCACAAATAACAATAGCTCAGAACAAGCAGATCTAGCCTATCGAATGATTGAGAACTTCAAAAATCATGGTGCGGTGCGATTGGTAAACTGCGGGATCCCAGCCGACGTTCTTGACACGGTATTCTCGTGGGTAAGATTCACCAAGACCTTCTCCTTTTTTTTTTTATTGTTTCTCTTCTTTCTTCCTTTGTCAAGTCTGCAAAGAAGCCGTGATACATACCGTTATTAATCAACTGTCCCTACTTTTAGAGCCAACGCTTCTTCCAAATCGGAAAGAACATCAAAAAGAGAATCCCTAACACGCGTGATGATACCCCACAGCGTGGGTGGAGCTTTGAGGGCTCGGAGCAGACCTCCAAGTTGAATATGACGGATGAGAGCGGTAACGCCCCAGTTGGCTTGGTGGACAGAAAGGTGACTAACTACTACAACTACTGCTACTGCCTGGGCCGTTCTGACTTATATGTATATGATGTGGGAGCACTTTGACTGGGTGATTGGCGACGATGCCGACTTCCCTAACAAATGGCCTGAAGAGGCCGAGATCCCCGGCTTCCGGGCGGCCATGGTCGAGTTCGTCGAGGCGTGCCACCATGTCGGTCTGAAGATCTTGGAGGCCATGGACCTCGGACTGGGGCTGCCTGGTGGTACGTTGTCAAAGCGATGCGAGAACCCTGTTGCAGAGGGACGCCTAAACTACTACGCACCGCTCTCAGCAGACGACCTGGCCGCACACCGACTTTGGCCTTATCACGCTCTTGTTCCAGGACGCTGCGGGCGGGCTGGAAATTGAGGACCGCGCAAGACCTGGCCAGTACCTGCCGGTCATCCGCGAGAACTCGACAGAGGTCGCCGTGTACATTGGCGACACCATGGAGAGCCTGACAAACGGCTTTCTCCGGGCCGCCCTACGCCAGGTCAATCAACCGGTGGGCATCAGCGGTGAGAATGGACTGATCAGGCTCCCGGAGCGGTACTCGGTTGCGTCGTTTGTTACGGCTAGCAGGGACACAGCTGCTGGGCCCTTGCACCAATTCGTAGACGCCGCCGCAGCGCCAGCCAAGGGAGCGCTGCTCGGCGTGTTTGACCTTCTCGATGACCGGTGGAGGTACTTCGCCACGAGCTGCTCGGTCATCGTTGGTGTGATTCTTATACTCGTCCTGTGCGTCCATACCGTCTCTTTGATGTCGGTCGAACGTGGGAAAGGCGGCACTGCGGATTGCCAAAACGCTCTATCAACTCAGCGGCCCTCCAATAAAGGTTAAATGGGCAAACATCGGGATAATGGAGAGAACCCTGCGGCCGCGATTGCGAGTCCCATCGGAGAGTGAGTGGGGAGGCTTTGCGGTGTTGTGTTTCCACTGGTTTATAATCAATCTTTTAGGTCCTTTACTTGCTATAACTTCGGTGGAGAGGATGCTGGTTGCAAATCAAGTGTCAACTCCAGGCATATTGGAGTCCTCGGGACAAATGATCGCGCTGGTGTCGGGCATCATTAGCTTGTTCATCGCAATTTGCGATATCGGACTCCCGGCTCTCAAAGCTACAAGCCCCGATTTGCTATCTTCTTATATGTATGTGTCCAAGAGGCCGTTAACCAAGGGACAGATGCAGGCGGCTTTGGTCAAGTTGACGGAGGCGTTGGAGCAGTACAGCAAACCCCCAGACCTGTCTATCAGTAGATACGGCAGGCGCAATGTAAGGCCAAGGCAAGAAGCGAGCGCTGTTGGCGCGTACGGATGGAGCCTATTGTTGATGAGCTAAGTCGGAACCCCCGCCTTCTGAACAGGAGGCAGCATGGAGAGGTCTTCGACGGCAGGGTGGGCGACGATATCTTCTCGATCGATATCGAGCTGGAAAGATTACCAACCACTTACGTACTTGTCCCACGCGGGTGAACAGTTTCCTCCAAAATTCTCTCCGGCATGCCCAGTAGCCAGCAGCTTCTCTGAAATCCCACTCATCCAACCAATATCAGCCTTCAGAACTACCGTACTGCGAAACCATGCATCTGTTTCAAGTAAAGATCATCCCCTCGGATAACTCGGTAAACCGCCCGACCAGAAAGCCACGTGCAAGAATTATAAAGGATTCAGCGGACAAAGAGTCCCAAACTTTGCATCACACGACCTACTGCGCCGAACAGCCAAGTCCTAAATCTTCCAGCATTCCAATCGTCACACCCAGCACACCCATCCGCGAGATAATCCTTATGGACCTGGAATGCCAAGGATCAGAGCGTGAAATAACTTTGTTGCTTTGTTCGCCTTGTTGGCTGTTGTAGCGGGATGATATTGGCTTCCTGGCCCGAGTGCATTTGGACTTCCTCAAAGTAGCCCTGTCAGCAGCAGCCAGGGGCTCTGGTTTCTGACGTGGCTGCTTATACCTTTCAACTTCCTCCTGCAATCAGGTATGGGCAGTGGCGTTCTATATACGCAAAGTTCCAAACTAAAAAGCGGACTGGAATCGAGGACATTCCTTCCTCCGCCCTTTCTGTGCTTCGCCTCACTACGTACAGTCAAACGCCCAGGCTGCAATGCATGCCTACAGAATCCTATTTGCGACTAACGTCACCGCTGACGTGGCCGAACCCACGGTATGGTTAGCATAAACCGAAGAACGCACCGGAATCTCCGGGTGGCAACTTTAGTCGAGGGTCCAAAATTGGGCCACACGGCTGTGCAGGCTAGGCTCACCCACAGCTCACCCTAGCTCAGGAGCGGCTCAGGGTCACGCACGAACATGGAAATTGCTGAGGGCAACTTTAGGGTAAAACATAGAGCTGTTGTCCCGTACCTTCCCTGCCCCAACGACAAGCTGTCAGAATCAGTATGCCTTGACGTCCAGGTTTCTCAGGTGCCGAAATCTGGGGCCCTCTACTGTTTGAAAAAACCGCAAGATCCTTCCTCTCGCTGTCTTTTTTTCCCTTCCGCAACCACCTCTCACAACAGTTTTGATTTTTTCAAACAGCAACCAACCAGAGCGAAACGCCCACGTGAGTCAAACTTCACTTCCGTAATCTCTCACGATATTCTTATTTCTCTAGGGTGAGTTAACTAATATTAGCTTTTGAATTTTTCACCAGCGAGCGGCACCACCTGCCACGATGCCTCGCCGCCAGCGTGACGTCTCGGAGGACGCTCCTGCCGCGGGCCCCTCTACCGCGGCTCCCCCGAGCGTGAAGAGACAACGCTCTGACAGTGAGACCCTGGGTGACGAGACCACCGAGGGAATTAAGACCCTGCACGCCAGAGTCGGGGCAAACATCGACACCGCCTCGGTCATGTTCGACGAGGTTCGTTTCCGCAATGGCATGGCATCGGTCAAGTTCATTCGTCAGATTAGCCACGGCACGGTTTAGGCAACCCACATCTCAATTGACCAGAATGGCAACATGTATCTGGGCCCCAACCGCATGCGCTTCGAACCCGACTACGTCGTCCCGTTTACCGAGACCGTTGAAGCCCACGAGGCTGCTGCCGAGCTCGCTGCCGTCGAGCCCAAGGTGGGCCAGGCCTTGTTGCACCTTGAATCCATCGTGAGCCCGCCCCGTGATATCATTGACGACGGTTCTTCCGATATTTTGCAATTCGTCTCGAGCAAGATACTGGGCGTGGCGATGCGATTCCAATACGGCTTTCAACCCAGGAATGGATACGGTGACAAGCTCATCAAGTTCCGAGACGGGCTCATGGAGACCCTGGAGTTCGCCAACGAGTTTCACCGTGCCATGTGGAACGACTGTCTCCCCGCCGTGAAGAAGGTCCGTGACGCGTTGAATGGTCCTGGTCCTGGTCCTGTGTCCGCCCGCGACTGGCTCCGTCTCGATAAGGCGCTCAAGATGTTGGGGCTGAAGGACGCGCGTTCCACTTTGGGTGGTTTGCTCGAGGCGGAGCATGACACATCCGTTGAGGCGATGCACATGATCGATGAGGCCCTTGGGTTCAAGAGAAACAAAAAGCTCGCGGACGCGCTTGTCCCCCTATTCCGCGTCATGGACCGTTACCTCGAGCTCAAGGGCTACAAGATCGGCCCTTCCCCGAAATTTGTCGACGCGTGGGGCGAGGTCAAGGGACGGGAGGACCGGTCCAAGTTTTAGGGCGTCCACTGTGTCCATTCAGACCAGGCGGCCACCGGGCCGCAATCGGCAGTGGCGGTGGGAATCATCGGGACATCAAGCGGAAGGGTAATGTCGTCTATGCTAAGGAGGATACTTCAATAGCTGAATAGTGATTGGTCCTGCATGGATAGATACCTCTCCATAGATCTCAATTCACTGCAACTACCCTGAACGCCAAAGTGAAAACAAAACGTGCTTTGTAGGCCCAACGCCGTGTTCTACAGACTAGATTACTACCAAGCCGTCCATGCTCAAACACCCGCGCTCCCTAAACCTCAAAAATCTCACCAATCCCTTCCCCGCCACCTCTTCGGTTCTCAACCAAGTCTAGCCTCCAGCCTTCCCAGTTCTTGAGTGCCCTCTTGATATCCTTGATCCTCTCGATCCTCTTCTTCTGTTCGTCTTCTTGCGCCTTCCTGAACGCCTCCTCGTCGAATTCCATATCGTCGTCATCTAGCAAATCATCCTGGCCAGCCCCAGTTAGAGCATTGAGACCACTGGTGAAGAAGTCGCCGATGCCACCGACGCTGGCTCCCTTTCGTTGCGTCGGTGACACTCCGAGATCTACGTTCTCGAAACGAGAGCCAACAGCCTCGTCAGGGCCAACTTGCATCTCCTTCCTTCGTTCATGCCAGATGCCTCTACGAAGATCGCTGTTCTCAGCCTCGAGATCACGCACCCTCTTCTCCAACCTCAACCGCTCCTCATTCTCCAGTTCATCAATACCCTCATCGTCACCGCCACCCTCGGCAGCATCCTTCTTCCTTAGCTTCAGGTTTTCCGCCTCCACCCTCTCGAGCTTCTCCTTCAGCTCCCTCACTTCACTCTCAATCTTCTCCTTCTCCTTCCTCAAGGCCTGCCCCCGCCCATCCTGCTCCTTGTGAAGCGTCGTCAGGGTAGCAACCTTCTTCTCCAGCCCCTCCACCTTCTTGGCCAACTCCTCCCGTTCCCGAACAGCCTCCTCTTTCTCCCTCTCAACCGTCCTCAACTTGGTCTCAGCCGACGTCCTCTCCGACCCCTCCTTGACGGCCTTCTCGGTCGCGCGCTCCAGATTCCTCTTCAGATCACTCAACTCCCTCTGCGCCAGGGCAGCCGCCTTCTCGGCGCGTGCCAACTTCTCCTCGAGCGCAGCAATCTGTTCCGACGGCGTGGACGCCGACACCGACAACCGCTCTACTTGCGCGCGCAGCCTCGACATCTCAAGTTCCATTGTCTCGATCGTTGCGCTCTTGGACTGCACCAGCGCCTCGAGCTCCCCCGCCCCCGCGGCAACGCCCGCCCCGCTCGCCTGTCTCGCCCCCCCAGACTTGGCCGCCACCTGCGCCTGGAGCTGCGCATTCTGCCTCTGCAGCGCAGCAATCTCGTTCCTCAGCTTCTCGCTCTTCTCCCCGCCGCCCTCGCCCTCCCTGAGGTCCTCGAGCTCCTCCTCCGCCTTCTTCCATCGCTTCTCGGCGTCGCTTGCCTCCTTGGCGAGACGCTTGTTCTCCTTCTCCAGCTCCTCGATGCGCACGACATGCTTGCGGTAGATATCCGGCGCGGTCTCGCCGTCGGGGCTGAATGGCCCAGCGCCGGTGGGTGACAACGGACCGGGGCCGCCGCTTCCCTGGCGGAAGGATGTAGAACGAGCCTTGGACTGTTGGGAGAGCGAGGGCGTGGTAGCAGGGGAGGCAGCCTTGTCTTCGTCAACGGCGGCGCTGTCGTCAGGGGTAGCAGTCTCGGCCTGCGTGGTGGGGGAGGGTTCGGCGGGGGTTTCGTCCTTCTTGGAAGCGGTGCCGGCTTTTTTGGCTTTCGCCTTCTTCATTTGCTCAACCTACAGACGGCGCCATGTGAGTATACATGTTCAATGGTAGTTGCGAAAGGAGAAGCGCACCCTCTTCTTGGCCGCCGCCAACTTCTCCGCTTTGGCCTTTTCGTCATCCATGGTTTCGGAGATTGGGGAGGGTGGTGGGTCGGGGACCGAGAAAAAATCTGATGCGCGGAATGGATCTAGGATTGGTATTGGGAGCGGGTGGTTGATTCTGTACAGGCAGTGGAAAAATGTGAAGAGTTGCGTGTGTGGTTTGGGGAGTTGATCCTGGGAAGCTGCCTTGTGTTGCTGCCGCGAGGTGGCATTTCCAGGCTGCGGAAGGGCCGATACCTGCCCAATGCTCCCCACCCCTGTCAAGCCACCAGGGTGCTCAAAAGTGACGACACCCCATGGGTCTTCCGCCTCTTCCTCCCGCATTTTCATTTTCACGATCTTAGCAAACAAAAACTACGCTGATTTCCCTCTCCCAAGATCAACACCGGGGCCCTCCATATAAGCAATGCGCCACCCTTGCCCAGCATCCTTGCTGCTGTCTCGGTTTTCAGAGCACCGACACGCGCACCCAAGTCACAGCCGAACACGTGGACACCCAGGTGGTCTTCTATCTTTATCATATTTCATTCGTTAGGCTTTCAATCCTACCAATAGCCCGCAAACACCTGAACAATCCCTCAATAAGCGTTTTTTATACCCGAACCGTCGAGAACCCGTCGCTTCCGAGCCTCGTAAATCTCGCCTCCGCCTCGACTTAAATACCCCTTTACACCGCCCCTTACCCATCGTCCCCTTAGATGAGCTGCTGGAACGCCCGGTTGACAGGCGAGCGAATGTTGGGCACATCCTTCCAGAAGTTAACTGTGGCGATTGCGCGCTTGGCAATACCCTCAGAGGTGAACTCAAACTTCTGCAGAGGGAGTTAGCAATGAACCGAGCCATGGAAACAGATCACTTGCCTTGTACACATCCTTGTAAGCGCCCGAGGCACCGAAGCGGTTCAGGCCGAACTGCTCGTGAGTATACCTCTCCCAACCCATAGTGCTCATGACCTCAACCGACAGCGAGGGGATGCCGTCGGGAAGGACGCTGAGCCTGTACTCCTTGGACTGGGCATCAAACACCTCGAAGCAGGGAATCGAGACCACACGGGCCTTGATGTTGTGCTTCTCGGCAAGCTCCTTGACGGCATCCACGCAGATGCAGACCTCGGAACCGGTCGAGACGAGGGTGATGTCAGCGCCCTCCTGCTCGTGGAGGACATAGCCACCCTTGATGGCGTTGTCGAGGGTGGAACCCTCGAGGTTGGGCAGGTTCTGGCGGGACAGAGCCAGGATGCTGGGGGTATGCTTGGACGTCAGCGAGACGTAGTAAGCAGCGCTGGTCTCGTTGCCGTCAGCCGGGCGCCAGACCATGGTGTTGGGCAGCGCGCGGAAGTGGGCGAGGGTCTCGATAGGCTGGTGAGTGGGGCCATCCTCACCAAGACCGATGGAGTCGTGGGTGGCAATCCACATGACACGGTGCTGCGAGAGCGAGGAGAGACGGACGGCACCGGCGGCATACGAGACGAAGTTGAGGAAGGTACCACCATAGGGAATGAGGGTACCGTAGGCGGCAAGACCGTTGAGAATGGCACCCATACCGTGCTCACGGACACCGAAGCGGATGTAGCGGCCGGCATAGTCGCCGAGGCCGGTGGCAGGGGGCTGGAAGTCGATGGCACCCTTCCACCTGGTCAGGTTGGAGCCGGTCAAATCGGCAGAGCCACCAATAAGCTCGGGAACGGCATCAAAGATCTTGTTGATGACAATCTCGGACAACTTGCGGGAGGCAACAGCGGGGTCCTTGGGGGTATAAAGGGGGAGGTTCTTCTCCCAGCCCTCCGGGAGGTCACCCTTCTGGCGACGGATGAGGTCGTCGTGCTCGGCCTTGAACTGCTCGCCATACTTGGCAAAGAGCTGATTCCACTCCTCCTCAGCGGCAGCGCCCTTGGCAGAAGCCTTGTTGCAAATGTCGTAGACCTCCTGGGGAACGACGAAGCTCTGGTCAGGGTTGAAGCCGAACTTCTCCTTCAGCTGCCTGATGTCATCAGCCTTGAGGGGAGAGCCGTGGACGCTGTGGGTGCCCTGGAGCTTGGAGCCGTAACCAATGATGGTGGTGAGCTTGATGAGGGTAGGCTTATCCTTGACCTCCTGGGCGGCCTTGATGGCAGCCTCAATGCCGTCGAGGTCGTTCTCACCGTCACCAACGGTAAGAGTGTGCCAGCCGTAGGACTCGTACCTCTTGAGGACGTCCTCGGTGAAAGCCTGGTTGGTGTCACCATCAATGGTGATGTGGTTGTCATCCCAGATGGCAATGAGGTTGCCGAGCTGAAGGTGACCAGCGAGGGAGCAGGCCTCAGCAGAGACACCCTCCATCAAGCAGCCGTCGCCGAGGAAGCAGTATGTGTAGTTGTCGACAAGGTCGAAGCCGGGCTTGTTGAACACGGCAGCAGTGTGGGCCTGGGCCATGGCGAGACCGACGGCGTTGGAGATACCCTGGCCGAGAGGGCCAGTGGTGACCTCAATACCAGGGGTGTCATGGGCCTCAGGGTGACCAGGGGTGATGCTATCGACGGTCTGTCCAAGCTTGTCAGAAGATATTCCCGATGTCGGACAAAAAACGTACTCTAAAGGCTTTCAGGTCGTCAAGCGACAGGGCATAGCCGTAGAGGTGGAGGAGGGCATATTGGAGCATGCAAGCATGGCCGTTGCTGTTCCCAGGTTAGAACATGCCGAAATCTTCGGCCAAAAAACTCACGAGAGGACGAAGCGATCCCGGTTGAGCCACTTGGGGTTCTTGGGGTTGAACTTCATAAATCGGTTGAAGAGAACGTGGGCGACGGGCGCCATGCCCCTGAAGTTTGTCAGTGGATGTCCTCCCTCCATCTCAAATTGCTCTTACATGGGCGCGCCCGGGTGGCCAGAGTTGGCATGTGCTGTGGCATCGGCCTACAAGCAACAAACTGTCAGCAACAGGTATTCACGCGAATTTCTCAGTCTTTTGCCTCTGGTCGCGGGGCAGAACGCGGCGATAGTGGGGGTGGGGCACGGGTTGTTGAGGATGCAACATACAGCCAGAACACGGATCGTGTTGATCGCAAGCTTGTCGACGTCGGTGTAGCCCATGGTTGCGAGATTGAACAGGAAACTGGCAGCCTAGGGGTATCTGAATGGGAGCGGGAGGGTTGCGGATGTAAAAGAGAGGAATTGGGCGGGCGAGAGGTGGGGTGTTGTTTTATGTTGGCGACTGGTTGGGGTGGAGGGGTCGTCGAGATTTCCGACACTTTTTGGCTCACAAAGGTGGGGTAGCGCTGTCCGCCCACCCACTGCACCCAGGCCTGGGAGCTCTTCTGGGCGTTCTGGTTCGCCCGGATGAATGCACGTTGTGGAGATCTCTCACCTGAACTCAACTGCCAGGCCAGCTATTTTTTTTCTCACCATTTCATTCCTACCATCGGAGCTCTCTGACGTCGAGGACTTGGACCCCTGTTCGCCCCTCGACATCAACGACATCCCAATCCCACTGGTATGGGAGCTCGAGTTGGCCGGCCCGGGCCCTGAGTTAAACATTCGGGAGCTTCGAATGAGACTGCCGAGCCTTTTCTGGGTACTCGTTTCCAATGCGATGGTCGATCAAGCACCCGAAAGTTTCGCTCAGTCAGCAGCGCCTTATCCCGCTGCAATGGACTGCAGGGAGTCGACGCTCGATTCGCCGTCTCGCTCCTTGGTCGCGCACAACAAGGCAGTCGAAAGGCGCTCTTTGTAATCGCAAACCGACTTTTCTCTTATCTGGCGTCCCACGGGCTCCGGAAGATGAGATTTCCGCCTCTGCTCCGCGCAGGTGCTGGCTCCTTTATCAGGGGCGACCTCGCGGGAGCTCCGCGGGGCGTCAAGCCCACAAGGTGGGCGGCGCATCACCAAGTCCCGGCAGCGATGCCGTAACCGGTAGCTCCGAAGATGCCGTGGCATGCCTCTTCCTGCGGCCACGATTGGCCGGGCGCCATGACTACTTGCCGTCCTCACCAAAGTGGAAGTAACTGAACGAGCTTCGTCAAACCGATAACGAGGCCCGTTCTGCCTAGCCCAAGCGCCTTGACAAGGTACGGGAGCTCCATCTCTCTCCATCGTGCTCCACCGTTCCCGGTAAAATTGAAGCTGTCGCATTCTGAAATAGAGCCGGTGGGCTGGACCCTGAACCTTGAAGCTTCCGTTGCGTCCGTCAAGGTCCTTGCATGCGGGTCGGGTTAGGGTTGAGATGAAAGTTGGGATTGACTTCTGATGCCCCACGTTGTAAAAGCTGCTGCAAAATCAAGTGTGCAAAACTTTATCACCATAAATCGCAATGGGTAGACCGCAAGGAAACAAAAAGGGCAAAGAGACCTCGTTTGGTAGGGCAAAGCCGAACAACAGCAACAGCAACAATACCAAAAAAGCTCCCGCAAAGAAAGATGTCCCAAAAGAGGAGCCCGCGCCACCACCACCCCGAGTGGACGACGAGACAAGAAAACAGCAACAGGGCCTCATAAACATCTTCAGAAACACCTTTTCAGATATACTGTCCTCAAGCAGCTTTGCCTCCACCCTACAGTCCGTGAAGCAGGCTCTGTTCGACCGCGACTTTGCCCGTGCCTTTGGCACCGAAGAATATCTCCAGGTCTATGCGGCCCGATACAGCCCCACGAGAGCCGTGTGCTACGCCTCCATTTTGGCTGGCATCAGCGACCACTTGGAGCCGGTCTCCTGCGCAGCTCCTCAGCTCCCGACCCCGGCCCCAGACTCGGACCCGGAGGCTGGCCCCACTTCGCCGCCCCGAACACTCCGGGTGCTTTCCGTCGGAGGCGGGGCTGCCGAAGTCGTGGCCTTTGGCGCCTACCTCGCTCAACTTCCACCGTCACCGGCGGTTCACGGTGCAGTTACGCTTTTGGACTCAGCAGCATGGGGTCTCATCGTCGCCTCCCTCACAACCAGTCTGACAAGCACACCCCCACCACCTAAAAACGCCACCACATCAACCACACAACCCACAGACGCACCGCTGGTCGACCCCAAACTATTCTCATCCGCATTTTCCCAGCAAGACGTCCTCGCTCTGGACGACAAGACATTTCCGCCACTCCTAGGCGACACACCCCTCCTCATCACCCTGCTCTTCACCCTCAACGAGCTTTTCACCACGGCCGGCATCGGCAAGACGACCAAGTTTCTCCTCAACTTGACATCCGTTGTCCCCATCGGCTCCCTTTTGTTGGTTGTCGACAGCCCAGGGAGCTACTCCGAGACCACCCTCGGCAAGGAAGCCAAACGGTATCCAATGCAATGGCTCCTAGACCGTATCATTCTCGGGACACAGAGAGAGCCCATTGCGGGGCGAAAATGGACCAAACTCGAGTCGCAGGACTCGACATGGTTTCGCCTCGCTGATTCACTTAGCTTCCCGATCCCGCTGGAAAATATGCGATACCAGATGCATCTCTACAGAGCCGAAGACGCCGAGTGAGTCGGAGGTCTGAATGTCTGTCATGCTATCAACTATTAACGTACGGCTTTGCTGGCTACTATATACCACCGAGAGAAAATCGCTATGCTATTTACGCCCAAACAAACTTCTTGATCGAATGCCCCAGCTGCTCTAGCAGTCCCGTGTTCTTCCTCGCCTCGGCCAGTGATATGATGTCCCCCTTTTCAATCACGCCCGCCTCCTCGGGCTTGGTGCCCGCCAGCCGAGGCTGGTTATGAATCACGAGACGCTCAATCTCCGCCGCGATGACCACGACTTGTTGAATCTCCGTAAGACGTGTAATGGCACCCGGTTCGTCTTGCTTGGCCGTGGGATCCGCTACCGATGTCTGGCTGTGAAGTGCTTTGAGGGCAATCCTGCGTGTGGGCGGCGCTGCTGGTTGTCCACGACCGAAGGGCAAAAAGCCCGCGATACCGCCTGATGATGCCTCTTGTGGCTTGCCGCCTGGCCGTCCCGACATGGATGACAACGACCGGGTGTTGACGCGCGTAACATCGGTACTACCGGGTTTGTACTCGACCACCAAGCCGACATTGCGCATCTCATCGACCTGGGCAGCCGAGATGGTGGACGTGATATATGTCCCGAATTTGATCTTTTGCACGTGGGCGAGATCAACCCGCTCAAAGGATGAGATCTTGTCGAGGTTCCAGTCAAACCGGCAGAGATAGAGGGCGACATCGGTCAACAAGAGGACTGCTTCCTCGAACGTCGCCGAGCGGACCGTATCTGGGGTCGAGGGCGTGAGGAAGGTCCAGCCACCGATGACCTCTTCGGATTCATCCTCTACAGCGCGCTTTTGGCAGAGGTCGATGGCCTGCTGTCTCATGTTTTGCATAGAGACCGCTGGATCCTTGGTCATCATGTTTGCCTCAAACTCCTCGAAGACGAGCGACGTGACATTCCCCAGGAGGAAGTCGATCGTTGTCTGAAGAAAAAAGTCATTGAACATGCTGTCAACGTTAGCAAGAGCATCCATCGTTGACACATATCACAAGACTTACCCATTGAACAACCTGGTCAGCGAGAGCCCAGCATCCGTTAACGCGCCCCTATAATTCCTCTTCCTGGTCCTCGTATAGTCTCCCTTCATCGCCCCGGTCGAGGCATACTGCTTGGAAATTGCATCCCCGTTATCAGCCCACAGCGTATTGAACCACGCATTCTCCTGGTCCTTTTGCGCCGTCATATCGAACCCCTCAGCCTTGAGCTGCACGTCCAGCATATGCTTGCCAAACGAGCTCTGACAAACATTTGTCCGATCCAAGCAATCCATGCAGTTCGTCCTCAGCACGCCCTTCTGCTTCTCAACCACTTTGTCGTCCACGACGACCGTGCTCCCGTACTCCTCCAACTTCTTGCCCAGGATCTGAAGCAAGAACGACACATTCTCAAACTTCATCCCTCGACATACACTGTGAAAGTCGAACCACTCCCATTGCACGTCTTTGTCCCTCTCCTCTTCTTTCAACTTGGCCACAACCCGTTCGTACTCCCGCCCAATCGTCGCCTCAACACCGTGCTTCTCCACCAGATTCACTACTTGCACGCCGCCATAGCGCACCTCCAACCCCTGAAAATGCTTCTTCAGCGCCGCGTAGTTCGTCTCTTCGGAATGCTGCATCACAGGCGCCGGTTTCAGACTATACGGCGACTGTGTGAAAAACAAGGGGAAACTGCCCCTGGTCTGGACAAATGAATACGCCTTTGCATTGCCATCCCACGTTGCGTCCGCCGGGCTGAGTATCTGCTCCGTCTCGACCGAGTTTGCCACATTCCCTTGTTCATCAATGCCCCGTCTTAGATACCGTAGACCAGCGCGCTTGGTACTCCGTCGCGAGATGACTGTGATATCGAACCGCTTCTCTGAAGGTCTCATATCCGCAGAGGCGCGTTCCGGAGGAGGTGAAGCCGGGTTGGACGACGGGTTGGAGAAGTCGGACAGCTCGAGCGACTCGGACATCTTTGGGTTTTCATTGTCATCTGTCTGCGGCGGGTGGGAGTCCACGACGAAGGAGCGCTGTCCCACGAAACCTTGCATCAGGGGGAGTGCGAGGGTTTCAGCGCCGGAGGAAACAAAACGGGAGATGATGTGGCGGTTCCAGAAGAAAGCCGGGTCTACGTGGTTGTGAAGGGGGACGGCCGGACCGTCGCTCTTGGAGAGGGGATGGGTGAGGTCGTAGTCATACGAGAAGTAAAAGGTGCGACTGGTGCCGAAGAGGATCTGTGTTGAACGGAGGAGTTTGGGGAGCAGGGCAAGCGCAGCTTCACTTCCGGCCGCACTCTCGGGGATGGGGACCTTGCGCGGAAGCGCGCCACCAGTCTTGTTGGGGTCAGATGACGAGGATGAAGACGAAGACTCTTCGATTGCCTGCTCGGGACTCAATCCCATGCTGCGCTTCTGGTCTTGAGCCCAGCCCGATCGGCTGAACCACCGCTGAGCAAAACGCCCGTAGCTACCGCGGCGTGAAATGACGTCCTCGGCGATACTGCTACGGACGGTGCTGTTGGCCGTGGCCTTGTTGGACCAGTCGGCCTCGGACGCCTCATCGTCAACCTCGTCGACGCTTGTTCGGGACAGTGGGGCATCCTCATCGTCACTTTCACTGCCCGAGGTGTCACCGTCGTTGGCCACGCGCGCGTCGAGGGTTGCGACAGTTTTGACGATGGCGTCACTAGCGTCCTTTTGCGAAGAGCATGGAGTCAAGGCAACTTCGGTGACAACGTAGATGGGGAGACCGCGAATCTGAGCAACTTGCTGCCGCCGCGTTATGGAAATAAGGTAGTTGTAGTTGAACACAGTGATCAAACCTATCGGGGAGCGTGTTAGCCCAGGGACGTATGGCGTAGGTGAGGTCGCAATAGGGGTCTCGACGAACCGACGATGCCAAAGGCTTCAAAGGAGGAATTGGGCGCCCCAATATCGGGCACCGAGTCCCTTGGAGCCGGTGATATGGAAGCATCTCCGTATTTGATCCTGTACAAATGTGAAAAGCGTGGGTCCTTTTTGGAGTTCAGGGGTTGAAGAATCAAGCCGTCGACTGCGGCGCAGATAATGACTTTGCGCGCGAGACTCGGCATTTTCTGTCGCAAGAGATTTCCATGCGACGACAAAAGTTTACGGTCAGAGGAGAACAGACGATAGCACGGACTTAGGTGGTTTGGTTTACAGGGTCAGCAGGGCAATCAATATTCGTACCTGACCGACCCGCGGGGTGTGGGAGTGGGAGGAGCCGGTCTCACATCCATCCATCATAGGCGCCGCTGATGTATGCATGGCGGGGCACGTTGCAGACGCGGGTAGGTGTCATTCGTCATTCCGCAGCTTCCCCCACATCGGCTTGGGATTTTGGGACGCACACAGAACCCTAACCCGTCACTTGATTCTGGAGATTTGCCTTTTGGAGAACTTTGAATTTTGTTTTGCTTCAGATTGCTGAGACCTTGTTCATCGACAGTATCCTGGCCACAACTACGCGCGTAGCGTATTTCCATTTATTCCACTCCATCTCATTCCTTTACATAGCCAGTCTCTCCACCTTGTCCCTGAGGGCGCGGATCTTGGCGTTGAGGTCGGACGCCTCATTGGAAGTGAGGGAAACGGCGATAACGGGACGCGAGACACCGCAAGCACGGCCGATGGCGATCTTGCTGGGCAAGAAAACGTAGCTAGGTCGCGTTAGCGAAGGCGCCGCAGGGGGCGCTGGGAAAACGCACGGAACGTTCTTCTCCTCGGCAAGGAGGGGGAGATGGAGGACGATGCTCAGGGGCTGGGTATCGGCAGCGAGAATGATAAGCTCGCTAGTACCGCGAGAGACCCTACAACTTGTCAGTGATTTGCAGAACAGAAACCGACAATAGATCGACATACGACTTGGTGGCCTCGTTGGCTGGTATACGGTCAGTATCGCCCTCAAATTTGCGACAAGATCCAATGCTACTTACCTCCCTTCTTGAGCTGTCTGTAGTGGCTAGCTTGCTGGATGCAGTCCAGAATCTCCTGGACAAGCGCTCCATCCTCGGCCTTGGGCCAGGCAGCCGACTCGTTTTGCGACATGGTGATCTGGGTATTAGTAGATTCTCCGAAAAATATATCGAGTGTTATTCCAGGGTTCACTGCGGTTGCTCGCCCCGGAGATTGGTGCTGGAGAGCAAGTTGTTGTGGAAAGGTGCACAAATGCTTCAGCAAAAGAATGCGACAAAGTTTGGAAGACAGAAAAAAAAGAATGGGTCAAACGGCCGAGGCTTTTGGCGGTGTGGGCGGCAGAAAATGGAGCTGAAGTTGACTGGAGACCTGCTTAGCTAATCGTGCATGGCCCAAGGTACCTGCCAACCGGAGGACGGCAAAAGCTTGCCCCCCAAGCCCAGGTGCTTTCAATCAGCCAACCTGGAAACACCTCACATCGACAACGACCAGACGCCCATCTCGATCGCGGCTCGCAAATCCAACAGGTTCATCGCGCACCCGACTCCATCTTTCTCAAAAACACTCTTCCCACTTTATTAGCTTGTCGATACAGCTTCGAGCCCCTTTTTCACAATGTCGGACCTTTGGTAAGTCTCAATCTGCCCAGTCCTGACGCGACCGAGCTCTGCCTGCGTCGATGACGCCAGTTGCGGCCCCAAAGCATCGCGCTCTGTTGCATTGACTGTGCTCGTGGTTTTGTCCAAGTTGTATATGGCGTATGCTAACAGATGTCTTCCGTACAGCCCCGTTTACGCGGTTAGTACCTCCTCAGGCCTTGGTTGTTATCATCGTCAGCACCGTCGATGCTCCGCTAAACGCCGGCTCCATCGATTCGAAACCCGACATCGCTTGCTAACCCGCATCATGTAGCCCTTCTTCGGTGCCATGGGCTGCACAGCAGCTATCGTCTTCACCTGCCTGGGTGCCTCGTACGGCACTGCCAAGTCGGGTGTTGGTATCGCTGCCATGGGTGTTCTCCGACCAGACCTCATCGTAAAGAGTATGTCGTCGGAACAACCCGAGACCACATGGGATCCACACTAACAATCGTTAAGACATTGTCCCCGTCATTATGGCTGGTATCATCGGTATTTACGGTCTCGTCGTCTCCGTCCTGATCTCCGACGGTCTCTCACAGGATGGCTACGCTCTCTACACTGGTTTCATTCAGCTCGGTGCTGGTCTCGCTGTCGGTCTTGCCGGTCTGGCTGCTGGTTTCGCAATCGGTATTGTCGGTGATGCCGGTGTCCGTGGTACTGCTCAACAACCCAGGCTGTTCGTCGGCATGATTCTCATTCTCATTTTCGCCGAAGTCTTGGGTAAGCTCCGCTCCTCTCGTCCCCACTTGGTCACCCGTACTTACCTCAGTCAGGTCTGTACGGTCTCATTGTTGCCCTCCTCATGAACTCCAAGGCTACACTCAACACGGTGTGCTAAACACCCTTCGTCGTCGTGTGGATATCGGTCGGCAAGCTGTACCTATATTGCAGGATTTTGTATCCACGACACGAGTCAAGAACGAGTGAATCTGGGCGGCCTACGGAACCATGGTCCCTTTAATTAGGTTTTGTCACTGGCGCAACCTTGCGCTGCTGTTATTGGAGTTTGGCAATCATGGGGATGCGGGCTCGCCGGTATATTATTAGGTGAGAGAACGGGTGATGTTTTGTGAGCGTAAGGGAATGGCACTGGGCATAATGGCTTTTCTGTCTCGCGGAACGTAACACATGTACTATTGTCACATTAGGCGGGGAGCTGGAACCATTGCGATGGGGGCAGCACAGGACGTTACTGGTTTCGTTGCTGTCACGATAGAAGGGAAGAAGGGACAGATTGCAGTCTAGATTTCAATCGTGTTCCTTGTTCTAGTGGCTTGAGTTTGCATGTTCTGTTCTGCTTTGCGATTACATTTACGTCCGTTGCCTGGCGAGTGTTGAGCAACATCTCTAGGCGCGTCGAGTTTGTTTGATTTCACAAAACTACACACACTTGAGCAACAAGTTGATATATAGACGCTAAAGGTAATTGATGTACACGAAAGCATTAGCATTAACGTTTGGCAAAAAGTGTGCCCTTGGCTTCATAGCAACCACTCCGTTTTGGTGCACCCGGAACCACCCGTGTGTTCTCTCCGCCATCGATCCGATTCATGATGCATGCCTATACGATTCCAAGCCATTCAGCGCAGGAGAGCCAACTATGCGCGCATTGCTTCGCTCGCTGGCTTCGCTTCTCTCATAACTCAACACAACCTAACCTAATCGAACGGTTTAAACTGAATCGAATAAACCCCCTTTGCATGCAAGGTGATTTAGATGACATACTGTACTATTCGTTAGTTCGCTAGTCCATGTGGAGACAGGAAGGAGGAAAACTCACAGGGATGAACAAATAAGGCACTGTCTTCTCGTACTCCTTCCATGCGTCGCCGTACTTTTGCCTGCACCGGTGGATATCCCGCCAGGCGCGGTGGGCAATCATGGTGACGAAGAAGACGGGATAGAACCAGGGGAATGGGCTGGCGAAGCCCGTGATGAGACCCCAGTTCGTGGCAAAGAAGACGTCGCAGGTGTAGTGCACCTTGCGCGCAAGACCGTACCAGCCATCGGCGAGGATACGGTCGCCCTGTCCGGTCTCAATAACACGCGGGTTCTGGATCGTCTGCCACGGGACCTGGGGGAACGTGTTGCGCTTGATCATCTTGCCACGCTCCATGGCGCGGAAGCGGTTCTTCTGGCTGTTGCAGCTGTCCCAGACCCAGTAGACAAAGATGTAGCCAATGTACATGATAGCGAGGATGAGCGGGTGGTGGCGGTACTCCGAGGGGTGGTGCTTGGCCAGGTAGATGGTGCAGTGGCAGTAGGAGAGGGGAACGCCGGCGAGGTTCCAGAAGATGAGCATGAAGCCCCACTTCTCGTAGTACATGTCCCAGGTGGTGATGATGAGCTCCTCACCCTTGGCGCAGGCGTTGGCATAGAGGAAGTGGGCCATGACGAGGAAGCCGACTTCGCCCGACACGTAGCCGTACTGCTCGTACTGGCGGAGAGCGGTGCCCAGGGAGAGCAGGAACAGGATGTACCAGGGGAGGCGGACCTCGAAGAACATCTTGAAGTCGAGGATACCAAACATGCGCGGGTTCAGCTCGGCGCCCATGAAGAAGTCGTACACATGGTTGCCGGACATGCGGTGGGTCGCGCCACGCGCAAAGGCGGAGATGTAGGCAACAATGCTGACCAGGAAGCCGGAGATGATGGCGACGCTCATGATGGGACCAAACTCATCGATGATAGTCGACAGGCGGAAGAGCCCGGTGAAGTTGAGGAACAAAACGGTGGCAATGGTGACATAGAAGGAGACGTAGGCCGAGCAGTAGTATTTCAGCTGCTCGCCGCCCTTGTGAGGGAGCGGCTTGCCAAAGCCCCAGACACCAGGCATCAAGCAGTAGCATGCGCCCTCGAACAGGAAGAAGGTCCAGTAGATGGCCCACGCCTTTGCGTGCGGGAAGGCACCGGTGTAGGCGAGGTTGACGAGGTGAAGACCGAATTCCTTCAGGCTCTGGCCCTCAGCGGGGAGGGGAAAGAGGCCATCATAATACTCGGCGCCAATCCACATATACCACATGAGGATAGGGAATCCAATCATCATGAGGGCCACAAACGGGGGGCCGCCGAACTCATACTCGCCCGAGTAGTCGACCTTGGGGTCGAGACCGGGCCTCCAGCCGTCCACAATTTTTTCGTCAGCGTCGCCATTGGCCTGGCCATTCGCCTTCGTCTGGCCATTGACGGCTTCGTTGAGCCCCTTCCGGTTCATCTCGGGCTCGTCGGGGGTTGTGGGGACCGTAGACTGCTGGCTGGCGTCCTCGTCGTCCTCTCCGAGATGCTCGATGAACTTGGCGGTGCCACGTCTCCTCAAGGTTCCTCGTTGCCTCGTCGTGTTTTCCGGTGCAGAACTGGAATCTCCGTCGGAGTCGGCTGGGAACTGGGACTTGCGACGGGTTGTTCGGCGAGCGGGTGTTTCTACCATGCCCTCGAAGAGCTCCTTCTTCCTGTTTACGTGTCAGTCCCGAGCTTCCCCAAGTGTGGGCAACGCCTCCGTCGCCATTGCGCGCCCGAAACCCCTCTCTGTGCGACTGCCATCGGAGGACAGGCAGCCCCCTCGACCAAGGGGCTGTTTCTCTCTCCTGGGTACCGGTAGTGGCAATGTGGCTTGGTCAACAACCCGCACCGTTTTCCACATATAAACAACCGTCCCAAAACGAGCCAGGACCAAACCCCCAAAAGCAAGACGTCTGAAAGCACAGGAACCACTGTCACATACCTAGGAGTCTGCCGCAGAGAATATCTCGTCGACATGCTGGGCAACCTCGGGGTCGCAGCTCGCGACGCGACGCTTTATACAGGTTGCCAAGGAAAAAGGGGAAGCAAGCGCGAACGCAAACGGCGCGCAGCGGTGAGTGGCCCGTTGTCCAGAAGAAGGAAGGTCGGCAAGGAAAAGAGAAGAGAATGGACGGGTGCGCGGCGCTGGTAGGGGTCGGGGAGGAGCCTCAGGTGACCGAGCGAAGCAGCATCGCGGAGGGGGTGTGGAATGGGAGGGGAGAGAGAAGTGGGTTGGGATTGTTTTGCGCTGGGTGTTGACAATGAAAAAAAATTGGCCGTTCGGTTTCCCGTGCAATTTCTCGCCTGTTCCCCAGACTAAGTCAGGGGTGCCGTGGCGGCGACCGGCAGTTAGCGCAGGGACGCTTCCCGCGCGTTGCGGTTTGCTTCCACTCTCAATTGCAGGTGACGACGGGGAGCCCACCCCCTTGTTCCTCGTCCCTCTGCTTGTTGGTGAAGCAATGCGGATTGTGGAGAGAGAACAGTCGATTGGAATGACGCCTTGGCGCCACCGACGTGAAAACGACTTTCTCCCCCGCAATTGGCTTGTCATGGTGCACATTGCGGAATTGGGGGTGGAACGGGGAGTCTTACGAGGCGTTTCTATGGGGCAATCGTGATCAGGTATCCGTTCAACGAGCTCCCCGAGATCTGTTCATTGGAACATCCCAAAAAAGGAATCTGTGCCTGGTGTCGGGTCTGCCATGCGGCATGGTCCGGGGAAGATCCCCGCGGTGCCTGAGTCGCTAGAAAATGGTTGACACCGCACTGGCATGCCATCCAATTGATCTTCCCGGCTGTCAGCACCCCGAAAGCTTAACAACGTGGTCGTCATTGGTCGCTTTTTTAGCTGCTTATGTGCTTGAGGGCTGCCGCCATACCGGTGAAGGTGGACATAAAACCGCAGGGCAACTCAACTCCTTGACGACGAGGACAAATCATGAACCATATCCCCCTCGACAATGGGAGATTGTTGCCCTATACATGTTGCTACTATTCGCTGCCAGCGCTGAATTTTTATATGGCACTCCATGGTCAGACCATCCCGCCATACAGGCAAGTCCCTTCGCTTGGTAGCGGCTTGAGGGTGGTACGCCGTCTGCCCCAGAGGCTGTGAGCTGCTCTCGTCTGCTTGGTAGGCCTGGATCTCACATCCCGCAGCTAAGACACAATAACTCGCTTTGAAGTTGACACCAGGTTAGGGTGGCCCTCACCACACTAGTGGTACCTCAAGCGAGATCCGAATTCCAAATTACTCTACAAAACTCAGTGTCGACTTGTCTCGAGCCAGAGACGAAGCCGAGCGGTGACAGGACATCCGTTACTATCATTGGCCTGTTTGGTTCTTCGAGCTCAACTCCGCGTATGGCTCGCTTGAAAGCTCAACATGCGACATTCACTCAGTGTGGAGCAACATCTGCTCGACAAGGCGAACGTCATGTGAGGGTAATAGCCATCGACGTAAAGACTCTCCAAACCCGCGAGCGCGTGTACGGGGCAAAGTAGCCGGATCTGGTCCAAGTGAGACTATTCTCATCGAATAAAACAATGATCATACCAAATTGGAGTACCTTTGAATCCATTCTGGGAAGAAAGAGTCTCCTGTTCCGCAAATATAGTTTTGTTTGTTGTTTGCAGGCAAGCAGTGTCGCTCGATTGACACCTGCATCACTCCCGCAAAATATTGAAAAACCCGATTTTTGCTGCAGCCCAGCAACCCATCACCAACGGTCGCCGAACACACCACAAATGCACCATGGCAGCACCAATGATTGATCCCGAGCTATTTGACCAGCTCAGGGCCAAAATTGAGCACGACACGGTCATTCGCAAGGAGCTCGACAAGATTGTTGATGACCTCAGCCAGGCGGTTTCCTACACGCAGGGTCTGCTGTCTCGCATCCACTCGACCCCTCGCTCCAAGTGTATGCCCATTTTCTGGAATTTATGTCTTGGCCTCACTGACCATATTCTAGACTCGACCCTGCTTCCTCAGATAGAGGAGGGCATCAAGAAGGAGATTGAGAATGTGGGCACCCTCGCCACCTTTGCCTCGCAGCATCCGTACTACAAGTAAGCATTCAGTTCCATAGATTGCAGTGCGTTGCTAACGAAACGACAGGTATAATTACAAGTGGACGCGCACTGTTCAAGATGCTATCGCGACTGTCTTGTTAACCGTCTGGTTGGGCGGTCGGAGCGCGGAGTCACAGGTGGGCGAAGTCGGTCGTCTGTTGAAGCTGGAGGATATTGGCCAGGTCTTTGGCGGTTTGTTTGATCCATTTTGGCGCCATGTTCAGTTTACTGACTGACTGCATTCTAGTCCCTGTCAACCTCAAGGACCAGGACGCTTTCCACATCACCATCGAGGACTACTTGCTTGGTCTCATTGCTATTGTCGAGGACCTAAGCAGATTGGCTATGAACTCGGTCACTCTGGGCGACTATGACATTGCTGTGCGCATCAGCAGCTTCATCAAGGACCTCCATGCCGGCTTCCAGGTGCTGAATCTCAAGAACGACATCCTGCGGAAGAGGGTCGATTCGATCAAGTATTCACTCAAGAAGGCCGAGGATGTGGTCTATGACCTGTCGCTGCGGAATCTCATTCCCGCCAAGATGGAGGAGTGAGTGCTGTTGTTAGTTGGGTTACGGATATAGATGGGTGATGAGATGTTGGACCGGGCAAGAGCCTGTTGATGTGCGTGGAAGAGTTGCCACCACCATCTTGTCTACCATCTTGGTATCTACCAAGCCATCCAAAAACAAAATCAAGTGATCACTCAAATCTCATTCCCGCTCAAAAATTCGTCGTGATGTGACACCCCCATGCTCTCGATCCCCAAAACTAGGGTTAGGGTCAACCTGTCCCATCCGTCCGAAATGCGCATTCAATCCACCAAAACTTTCCCATCACCAACACCAAACAAACAATGCCGCTCATCGACCCCGTCACAATGTCCTCCTCCCAACCACCAACAAAAGGCGCGCCCACAGTAGCGCCAATCCAACCCTTCCAAAACCCCATCTCCCAAACCCTCCGCCATGCGGTCCCCGCCCTCCAAGCAGGCCTCTTCGCATGGCAATTCGGTCCTCTAGTCGCAGACCCCGTAACGACAATGCTCGCCTCCCTCCCGGTCATCGCCGCCACTCAACTCGCCTACGCAGCTCTCTGCCTCCCGCCCGCGGGGTCATCAACCGCCAAACCAGCGCGCAAAACACGCTCAGGCGAGAAGAAGAAGGCGGCTGTAACAGACGGTGTGCCTCCCAACGCGCCGGTCGTATGTCTTCCCCCCTTCCCTCCCCATTTTACAAGCTAACAGACATAAAAAAAAAAAGGCATCCCTCCTCTCTCTCCTCCTAACAACCTTTTCGATCCCCTTTCTTTATGTGGCGTTTGTCTGCTTCGGCGCGCCAGCGTACACCTACGTTTCGCACACGGCACTGTGCGCGGCGCATCTGGCTGTGTTGACGCTGTTCCCGCTGTTTTATGTTCACGGAGTGGATGGAGCTGCGTGGGCGGACATCGGCGCGTTCAAGGCGCCTGTTGATGAGACGGTTGGGGGACTGGTTGGTGGGTTTGTGGGCGCTTGGTTGGGTGCTGTGCCCATTCCGTTGGATTGGGATCGTGAGTGGCAGAGGTGGCCGGTTACGATTCTGGCGGGGGTGTATGGGGGGTATTTGGCAGGCAGGGTTTTGGGGGGGACGGTTGGGTTTGGGAGGAGGTTTTCTTGATTCTACGGACGGGAGGGAGGACGGGGTGGGGAGGGGATGTGGTGGAAGGGAAGTAATGGTTGAGGGGATGGGGCTGGTGTGAAGGACGTGACCAGCGGAAAAGGGATGTGATACCCGTGAAAGTGTATGATATGGTGCGGGCTGTATGATAGTGCATAGCATTGCCACGGTAGTTGGGAAAACTGAATTGGTTCTTTTGTTTATACGATGTACACCTTGGGTCTGTTGGTGTTGATATGCCGGATTCAAGACCGCCAGAGCCATGCATGCTCCAGCTACCCCGCCAAGACCGGAGATCCAGGGTCTTGAGCTCTCTTTTTAGCGGGGTCCCGGCGATAATCCGCGACTTGAGCGCGCGCTTTCACAGCCTCAACCACCACCTCAAAAATGGAGACACCACCCTGAGCTCTTGTCGTCTGAAAGCCGCCGCCCCCAAAACGCCTACACCTCATTACCGGCGCGCCAGCACGCCCCAACCGTCCACAATGGCAGCCGTCACACTAGGCACCACCCCTCCGGCACCGGCGCCGGCGCCGCAAGCGAAGAACTACAAAGGCTTCGTAGCCGGCATCTTCTCCGGCATAGCCAAGCTCTCCGGTCCGTTGTCCCCGTCCTACGTTCCACAACCTCTACTCACCCGTATACAGTGGGACACCCCTTCGACACGATAAAAGTCCGCCTCCAAACCACCGCCTCCACCCGCTTCACCGGGCCTTTAGACTGCCTAGCCTCGACCCTCCGCAACGAAGGCGTCCTAGGCCTCTACAAAGGCGCCACCCCGCCCCTAGTAGGCTGGATGTTCATGGACAGCGTCATGCTCGGCTCGCTAACCGTCTACCGCCGTCTACTCCGGGATAACCTCTTCAACCCGCCCTGGCATCCACTACACGATCCATCCCGACCACTGCCAACACACGGCCACGGGTTGGCAGGTGTAATGGCCGGCGCGACGGTTAGTTTCATCGCTGCGCCGGTTGAACATATCAAAGCCAGATTGCAGATCCAGTATGCGGCGAAGAAGACGGAACGATTATATACGGGGCCGATTGACGCGCTGCAAAAGATTTGGAGGCATCACGGCATCAGGGGTGTCTATCATGGGTTGGGCGCGACACTCTTGTTTAGAAGCTTTTTCTTCTTTTGGTGGGGGAGTTACGACGTGTTTTCGAGATGGATGAGGGAGTATACGAAGTTGAGCGCGCCGGCGATTAATTTTTGGGCGGGCGGGCTGAGCGCGCAGGTTTTTTGGATTGCGAGTTATCCGAGTGATGTGGTAAAGCAGAGGATTATGACGGATCCGCTGGGTGGCGGGTTGGGGGATGGGGTGAGGAGGTTTCCGAGGTGGAAGGATGCTGCTGTTGCGGTGTATAGGGAGGGTGGTGCCAAGGGGTACTGGAGGGGGTTTTTGCCGTGTTTTTTGAGGGCGTTTCCTGCTAACGCCGTTGCATTGGTGGCGTTTGAGGCGGTTATGAGGTCCTTGCCGTAAGACCTGGTAGGGGTAACATGGTGTGTTGAAGGTGATGTAAAAGGGTGGCCCGATATCTTGGTTTGTGCCCACTCGGCTGGCTGGACTAACAACACGGTTTACCATCAAGAACCAACAAACAAACCTGCTCAAAGAATATGATGTTTGGTGGTTTAAAAAAAGAAGCAAAATTTCACCGTCCAGCTTCAACTCCCCGAAGGGAGGAAGGCCGACGGAGAAAAGTGGGTTCATTATACAACTCTGAGAGTCGAACCCAGCGCCTACGAGGAGGTCTACACCCCAGACATGACCCATCATAGGCCCTAGCGGATTATCCGTTGCGCCATCCAGGTCGGAACTGTTCTGGTTCGTTGAAATGGAGGCCCCAACGCTAATACAAATACACCCAACTCACCCACCAGGTGTTGGATGGGTTGGTTTGAGATCTTGGACATACCTGTTGACGACATAACTACTTGGCCTTTGGGATGGATCTGGGTTTCCTTGAACAAAATCGCGGTCACATGTGTGAATGCTGTGGTCACAAATGCAACGCTGGAACACAAACAGTGTCGACGGACAGCTTCGCCCGGAACGCCCCTTCACCTCAACGGGTGACTTTGGATTGATTGACCCCCAGCTTTTCCGCTATGCACATCCGTCTAAATCCTTTTGGGTATCCCATGCCAGATGAACCGTAGACTCCCGAACCAGATTGCCATCCATTTACTCGTCATCCTCCTCAGCCTCGTCGTTGACGACGTTGAAGAACTTGAGCTCGTAGACACCCTTGGAGGTGGAGACGACGCGGAGCCAGTCACGGAGCTGCATCTTCTTGAGGAACTTCTTGGTGCTGTTGAATTGTCAGCCCGGGTCTTTATCATTGTCGTGTGGTCGCCATACAGGTACTTGAGGTAGCGGCCAGAGAGCTCGTTGTGGGCAACGATCTCGACCTTGCCGTCACCGGTCTGGGAGATCTTGATGGTCTCGCCGAGGTTGCCGACGCGGCCGTCAACCTTGATCTTCTCGTTGAGGAACTTCTCGAAGGCGGAGACGTCGAAGATCTTGTCGCTAGCGGGCTGCGAGGCGTTGATGACGAACTGTTGCGAGCATTGTGGTCAGAAAGTGGTCTCACGATTTTGCATCGGGGGCGATTGAGCTTACCTTCTTCGTCACCTTTTGGCCCTTCTTGCCAGACTTCTTCTGTATTCCCAAAGATAATGACTTAGCCTACTGCTTCACGCCATGGTGCCCCGTAGTCTCAAGCCAAACCGCCCGGTTTGGTCGAGGGGGTACTGGGCCAACAGCAAAGCGTGTCAGGTGAGGTTACATACTGCGATGGGAGCCATTGCGACTGATTTGGTTTCCGGTACGGGGAAAGGATTGATGTGTAAGAACGGATGGTGGCGTTGACGCAAAGAGGTCGATATCCTGCGCCTTTTGGTTGGAGGTCGTGGTCGTCGAAAAAAGTTCGCAGCGGAGCGCCGAAGAGGGGAAATCCCAAAAGTGTGTGCCCTGAAAATTTAGGGCTCGGTTAATTGGTGCAGGTGGGGCCTCCGTTCGACCTCCGATAATTGTGGGGCGACCGGCCCCGACTCCGAGCCTTCAAGTTCGACTTCGGCTTCACTTACTTTTTTTTGCCTTTGCAATTCGGAACTCGCGCGAAAGATTGGAATAACCCTAACTCTGGTTCCCACACTTTAACATCCTCGGCCACGGAAGACTCATTGTGTTGTCCTCGTGCAAGCCACGGTTTAGTATTCCATCTTCACACAATGTAAAAATCACTGGACAAGCCATGGCATTGCCGGTAGCCCCGCGGTGCTCTCTAGATTAGAGTTCGGCACAAAGATGCCGTGGCGTTGCCGAGGTTGAACCGGACCGTTCAGCTGCCAAGCGAACGAGTGACGCTCATCATCAGATCCATCAAGAAACTCGATCTTGATAAACCAGAAAAACGCAGGCCAAAGAATCACCTGCTCGTCCTTGATTTCCTGCGCCACGGGCTGACGCCACACAAAACGTGGCGCTGCCGTTCGGGTGATGTCATGAAGCGCTGGCGCCAGGAACGCGGGGCAAGAATACGTCACAGAGACTAAAGATTGGAGCAGTTGAGCGCATCAAGATGGGAACGCGCAATCTCCATGGCATGCACCATGATACAAGGCGCCTTGCTGCGGGACCCATTTCCCCAGCTCATATGATGCTATCCCCACAATCAGTGACGCTGAGGTTCTGTGGTGCCGAGAACAGTAGGGAAAAAGAAGGGTGCCCAGAAGCAGAGACGGGCGAATCCGGCCCCGCATCCGCATGCGTCCATAAGATCCACGACCAGGTCCGTTGCAAACAAAGTGGCTGGGTTATTCTGGAGGCCGCAAATCGTGACCGGCACACAGCACTTTCATGGGCCTATTGTGCGAGCGCCCAGATTGGTCTACGGCCTCGGCTTTCTCTTGCGCTGCCGTCAGCCCAGCCACCTTGCGCTCCGGCTCGCGCACCGCCGTCGAGAGCTAGTAATCGCTGTGCCGTGGATTCCGGCCACGGCTCGATCGGCGGGGAGCGGTCGCGATATGGCTCCCAGCCCGCTGCAATCGAAATCGTTGAGCAGGATAGAGTAGCGTAGAGGGTTCGTCGAGGCTTTGTGGGATCTTCAACCAACTGTTGTCGTCTATCTCAGCCCTAACCAACCTCTTTTTGAACGCTCGCGAATGTCAGGTTAACGGGACCTGGCGCCACGCAAACAGCGACTCAGGTCGCCTGAGCTCTGCAAAGCGGGACAGCAGCAGACGCTAGCAGGGGCCGCCTACGAATCACAGGCCCACCGCCACCACACCCTTGGATCGGCAGGGAAGCCACGGCACCTGGCCAAGCCCGCCGGATTCGACCAGAGGATGACGCACGTCGAGGGGTCTCCCAGTCCCCAATGGCCTCCAGCTTTTTCGTGTTTGGCAGCAAGAACGTTATGCAGACTGCCTGCATTTCCGGCACCAGCAAGAACCCGTCAGGCAACTTGGTTCTTGGCGCAGATTGTGGTTGTCGTCCGTCGCATTTAAGTACACGCCACTAGCCCCCCGCTGTCCACCTGCTCTGCTGCCGACTCTCACATTCCACGTTCTTCAACCGTCATCTCCCAATCGCACCACCACCACAACTCCCAATCCAACGTACAACAACCAAACCGTCGTCGATTCGACAGCAACTATACACAAACGACACAATGGCTTTCACTGCTAGGTAGGCGATCTCAATGCTCCGTTGCGACGAGCTCGGCTGACAATGCTTCCAGCGACATCTGCAAGATCATCTTCGCCATCCTTCTCCCTCCTCTTGGTGTCTTCCTTGAGAAGGGGTGCGGCGCTGATCTCTGCATCAATATCCTCCTCACAATCCTCGGCGTAAGCTCCGTTCTCTCTCGCCCAGTCGAGTAAGCCACAGCTAACAGAGTCGCAATAGTACATCCCCGGCATTATCCACGCTCTGTACATCATTCTGAAGTACTAGGAGATGGGAGGCCTCATAATCGTTTGGTCGATCAGACGTGGCGACAACGAATCTTTGCATTCCCTCCTATAGCGAACGAGTTGCGAGTTTGCTCCGATACCCCCACCCCACGAGCACATCACCTCACACTGCCGTCATCGTCCTCCGGGAATTGCAACTGGGCCGTGGTTGTCACGAATCGAATCGAATCGAACCAGTCGAGTGTCGCGTAGTCTTACGAACGGGCTTTCTAAAGGGGGCTAACTAATGGATCATGATTGTGCCATGGAACGATTCTTGTCTTTTTTTCTCATGATTTTTACTTTGGCTTAGGGACGTTGGCTTCCCATTCGATAGTTTTGCGCATTTGAAGCAGGGTCATGCTTCGGATGGCAGACGAGCGTAATAATATGATACCCGACTGAACGGATTCAGAAAGCCTCCTAGACTGTGTTACCGACGATGGTGTCACATTGTTTTTGGTGTCCCGTTGCAATGGTTCAATTCATATTGTTGACTGTAGTTGATTGGCTCGGACCGTTGAGACTTGAACGACAGTTGCTTACAGTTGAGTATAACCCTCGCAATCACCTCGTGGTGGAAGCAAACAGTCTGGGATGGTAAACATGTCCACGCCATCATCGGGCGAGAAGTATAGCAACATCCCAGTTAGGCGCGGCCATGTCGTTCTCAGGGGGAGATGCATTTTTAGATGTGTGACATTGACACCTTGAACGGGCCGGCGTCTTGGTACCACCCAGGGGAGACTCTGTGAAGGTTGCCCTGTCCGTCAAGGTAACCACTAGAATACTCCTGTCCCGGGCTTCAGACATGCCAGTGAGATCACGCCCTCCCTACTTTGAACGATAATATCTGTCCTAAGTTAGTGGGCGGAACGCTGAGGTTTCAAGGGAGATCTCACATCATTCTTCCCGACGGCCACGATTTGATCCTCAGCCACTCTGATACCACCAGCGCCTTCGATGTACGCTATCGGTGCATCACCCATAACTTTCCTCGCCACATCTGCAACTGTGCTCCCCTTCTTCACCAACACACAGTCCCTAAACACAGCCTTGGACTCGTTCGCCCCTGACGAAAACGTCGTCGTGTTCCTCACGGGGAAGACCGGCGTCAATCCAAGAATCTCAGCCGCCTTGGACAGCACCTGGTTGACACCTGTTGACCCAAACCGGTAAAGAACCATATCCTTGAGGTTCTCGATACGATTTCGGTTCTTTTCATCCAGCTCCTTGAGCCCTCCACCCTCAGGGTCGCCGTCAGCTATAAGGTCCTCGCGCGTGTCGACAAACTCCGACCCTTCTGTGTATTTAATGTACCCCTGCTTCGCCAGTTTCCTCAAAAAGATCTCCGAGATGGCAGAACACAGCACTATCGAGCTGGGGTCCTGTTGTTTTGCAATCTTGGCAATGTTCTTGTCGGCATCCGGGTGGTCGATCTTGTTAAGCGCGATAACGGTTGGGAATTTCTCATCCGTAAAGGCGTTTACAACGCGATCGATCGTTTCATCTAGCCATCCATCAACTGTCAGTAAACAAGCGCGCACGGATGATACACCGGAGAAAGGGGGAGAAGCGCACCACTCCACTCCTCCAACGGCTCCTTGAGTCCTAACCGGTCCAACGTCCTTGCTACCACTGACGATGTACTTCCGTAACCGCTGAACTGCGCCTGCAGTGTCTCAACAGCTGTCGCCTTGACTGCGATGTGCCTCCGCTTGATACTCCCCCACTTATCCATCAGGTTCCCTCGGATCCAAGCAACAATCTCGGAGCGTAACCATGCGATGTCGACTGAGGGGTCATAGCCGCGCGTAACCTTGCCCTCGGCGTCGGTGGTCCCCGAGACGTCGACAACATGGATGAGCGCATCCGCGTGGCGGAGGTCGTCGAGGAATTTGTTGCCGAGCCCCTTTCCCTCGTGTGCGCCTGGGACAAGACCGGCGACGTCGAGGAGCTCGATGGGTACGCTTCGGCGCCCGTTGACGCATGAGCCGTAGTTGGGCTTACATCGGTCTGAGAGGTCGAAGCGCTGGCAGGCGCAGTCTATTTGGAGGTAGCCGATGGCGCGTTGAGGGTCGATGGTTGTGAAGCTGGGTGTGGTTCAGTTTTTTTGTGACCAATATCTTGTGTGTTTGTGTGCGTAGACGGCGGGAGACGAAGGTAGGTAGGCATACGGGAAGTTTCCTGGGAGCTTGTTAGGCGCGGTGTCTTGCTTGCGACGGAGAATAGGGGTTGCATACCAACTTTGGAGCTGGCATCTGTCAGCGAGTTGAGAGTGCTGGATTTGCCGGCGCTCGGCTTGCCGACGAGGCCTATTAGGGGGTCTCGAGGCATTTTAGGGACGAAATTTCTGCTGGAGTTGTAGGGACGGTGGATGAGGTCCGCTTCTAGGTTATTTGAGGACTCGGCTCGATTTAAGGAGGCGGTTGTTGGGACTGCGACACATCGCGCCCTTCAAGTCCTCCGGAGAAAATCTGCCCCGCCTTGATAAGTTGCGATAACAGGAGGGGCAACGCCAAGAACTTTGATCTAGATGGCACGCCAGCATGGTGTACTCCCGGCGTGTTTGTTGCGCTGTCATCAAGATGGAAAGCCCAAATATAGGTGATACCAATTGTCAATGTCAAGAGCGTTTTCTATTGTCGTCGACGTCGGTTGGAAGACAGCAACAAGTGGTCCAAGGGTTAGGGTTGCTAGGAACGTCACACCACTCGTTGCTTGAGGTTGTGAACATGATTCTACAGTTCGAGGAGGTTTCAAGAAACAAATCCAATGCCGCGGAGAGCCACATCGATGAAGTGCACATCAAGGCCTTGATGCTAGGTGGCCAATTGACTCATATTACGACGCCCCTTTTTACCTTGCCCATTCCTCCAACACATTCATTCTTTGCATTTCGAGGCCCCGGGAACGTTTGACGTCTTGCCCCCAGCTCTCGGCGCTGGAGAGCTGGTATAAAACCCCACGACCAACATCTGACACCGGGCGTATTCTCATCAAAGCCAGGAGCACAACATAACCATGGCTCCACAAGGGCTTCCAATCGACGACCTACCCCTCTGGGCTCGTCTCAACAACGTTACCTTCACCGACATAAAAGTCACCAACTCAGAGGGCAAAGGCTTCGGTGTAATATCCCAAAAAGACATAACGACAACCGAGGACTCACCAAAGCCGACAATACTCACCGTCCCTCACAACCTCATCCTCAACCAAGCAGCAGTCGACGAATACGCCAAAGAAGACCGCAACTTCCGTCAACTCCACGACACCATCGGCCGCAAGTCCCCGCGAGCCGACATTCTCCTCTTCCTCCTAGTCCAAAGTTCTACCAACCCCTCCCACGCCGGCATCTCTAACCCCTGGGTTAGCTATCTCAAATTCCTCCCCACCACGTTCCCCCTCCCCACCCTCTGGACCGAGCCCGAGAGGCTTCTCTTGCGCGGCACCTCCCTCGAAGCAGCCGTGACAGCCAAGATCCTCGCTCTCGACGCCGAATTCAACCACATCCAGGACCTCTCCTCTGCCCTCCCCACCTGGAACGACGCCCTCTGGCTCCCGCCGCACCCCATAACCCACCTCGACTACCTCCGTCTTGACGCGCTCTACCGCTCCCGCTGTCTCGAGCTGCCGCGCTCAGGTGAATCACTGGTTCCATGTATCGACATGCTCAACCACTCGTCGTCAGCGACGGCGTACTACGATGAGACGTCGTCGAGCGTGGACCTCCATCTCCGGCCTGGGAGTGTGATCAAGGCGGGTAACGAGATTACGATCAGCTACGGCGATGCCAAGTCTGCGGCTGAGATGTTGTTTAGCTACGGGTTTATTGACTCGCACTCGGCGGGGCACAGTCTTGTGCTTCCGCTCGAGGCGCTTGATGATGATCCACTTGCTAAGGCGAAGCTAGTTGCTTTTGAGGAGGCGCCCAAGGTTAGGGTGGCGAGGAACGAAGAGGGGGTGTATGAATGGGAGGCGCCGTTTGTGTATTTCATGTGTGTTAATGAGGAGGATGGGCTGGAGTTTAGGGTGTTGCAGGATAGGGAGGGTGGTAGGCAGTTGAGGGTGTTTTGGTTTGGGGAGGATGTTACGGACAGGGTGGGCCAGTGGGAGGAGGTGATTAGGGGGTGTGAGATGGAGGGGATTTTTAGGTTGAGGGCTGTAACTGTTGTGCAGGAGAGGTTGAGGGAGCAGTTGGGGTTGACGAGGGAGTATGAGGGGGTGGAGGAGGGAGATGTGAGGTCCGAGTGTCGGGAGGTGGTGAGGGTGTTGAGGCAGGTTGAGATGAGTGTTTTGGAGGGCGGGATTGAGGCTTTGGAGAAGCAGGTATGCCTTTTTTTTTCTTGCGTCCGCATTTTCCTTGACGATCGTCACGTTCCGACAGTTGGGATCCGATGTTGTGCGGATGGTGTTGCAGTCTCGCCTTGCCTGCCGTGATGGTGTGCCGGAAGATGATGAGGTGATGGCCGTCGATTGGTGGTTGGAAGTTTGGCTCCCGGGCTAACAAGGGTCTCATGCAGAAAAACTCGCTTCTGGAGGACAAAAACGTGGTGGCTTACCTCGGATCGACGGAGATTGCCGGATCGGACCTAGTCGACGACGAGGCGTCCAACGAGGTTGAGGATTTCAGTTGAGCCCTGTTGGGTCTGGACCTTGGACTTCGTCACTGAGCAGGTGCGATGTGAGGGATCATGCAATATGCACAGGAGTCACCGGGGCAGCGTGTGAACCAACCAGCTCTCCGTTGGTGCCAACATCTAGCAGATTCTTTGCACCTGAAAGGACGGTGTGGAGGAATGGTCTAATCGACCAACGAGAATTGCTCCCTTCGCAGAATCTGGACGCCTGATGTTTGTGGTTGTCCATCTGCTGCACACATCCTCAAGATGGACGTCATCATGAATTGACAAATTTAATCAATAGCACTTCAACAATGCATCGAGAAAAGACGGCGACCCCGATGAAACGCTCCCCAAGATGCGAACGCGGGTTTACTGGAACGAGCAAGATGACGAGAGGATACAGGTTGCATCGATGCTAATGGCCAAGAGGGCACATTTCCACTCTCCGGCCAATGAGGCAGGGGACAGTTGGGGTGTTGTTTTGGTCGGCGGTCGGACAGCTATATCTCGGGGAATGTTTCGATATTCTTCGTCGTCTTCTGGAATAAAATAAGTCATGGTGATTATTTCCCCAAGTGATAAGATTAGACTGGGAGTTGGTTCGCCGCATCAAATTGAACGCCACGAGGTTATTTGCAGCCGCCCCTTCTTAAACAGAAAGCGTACGATTTTGCCGGAGAGTGACCAGCCCATCTCGATCAAAGTGCGGGGAAGGAAAAGTTGGGGTGTGTGTCGCGAGAAGTAACCGGAGGCGTTGAGGCGAGGCGACTTTCTTTGCTCGAATCGCAAGCGAGAAGCGAGTTCCTCTCTCGACGAACAGGTGGGATGCGTCTTTATTACCGCATGTGCCGTGAGCCGAACATGATGAGACGACAATCCAGAGAGACATGAGATGGCCGTTCATTGAGTGAGGCCAACGTCTTGCCACAGGAGCGGTGGTGCTGGGCATGGATGTTTGCCAAGCCAGGCGGAAACCTGGATCATTCGCTGTCCGGTTGGGGCATGATCGCCACTTCGCATTTGAACGGTGACAGTTTCAACTGTGATAACAAACGAATGCGTAAGCATCATCGGCTCTGACAAGTAGTCGGGACGAAAATCATAGGGCTTCCTTGACATGGCATTATCCGCGCCCACGTACCTTCTTTCGGGTACAGTCCGCAGGAGGCCATCAGGAAAGTGGGCGGCCATAACCGAGCATGGATTGTCATATTCGGAGCCCTATAATCTTCATATCTCGGCCAAGTCACGGTAATACTGGGAAAACTGCGAAACCAAATAGGAGAAGCGCGCTAACCAGCTGCCTGTCTGCTATTACCTATGGAGGTGAGCATGCGACCGTTTGTGTCACTGGACGGTGGACGCTGTCGTTGGCTAAGTTCTTGGTGACCGACATGTTCCTCTTATGAGGATATCGTCGTCATAACCAAGTCGGAGTATAGATGTGCTGTCCCGACCGAGGGTTGGGTTACCCAGCACCTCCCCGGCGTCACGAGGGTCACGCAGCCTGGGGGTGTGTATTGTCAGACCTAGATGTGGGAGTGTTGCATCCTTTTCATCTTCGGCAGATTCGTTCATTATTCGATCACCTCTCCAGACTGTTGGATGTCCTGCGTCGGGAATGCCGTGATGTTTGACCAACTTTGGCAATGTTAAAAAAAGCCAGACGTAATGACCATCACGGCGCTTTCCATTGGAGAGGGCGTGCTGCCGGAGGCTCTAGGCGCGCGATTCAGTCCATGCGTGCCGTGGGCTGGAGCCGGCGATGGCGTCGGCCCAGCTTCGCGGCGACCATTCGTTCTCCAAATCCGGGGCAGCGTAAGCTGTTCGCGGGGAGAAGACGAAACAAGCGATGGACATGCGCACTGAGGCGTTGCCATGATGCCATCAGCTTCCTTTCTGTCGGTTTCCCATATCGCTGGCGCGCAAAAGTGGTGCCATTCGTGAGCCATCCTGATGGCGGGCAGGATGGCGGGAATGGCTGCGATTCGCTATGGACTCCGGGGGAGGGTGCCCCATGTGAGGCAGAGCGGAGAAATGTGGGAGCAGGGAACATCCACAGGGGTCGAGGTTGTGAGGAACGGTGGGCTGCCGTTTCGTCTCCTTTTGCCTCCACCTGCGATTCGTCTTCCTAGCAAGGGCCCCTGCTGACCCCAGATTCTCGCTGCCAGTTTGAAAGGCCGCTAACGCGCTGCCTCCTCCAATCGCTGTCGCCGTCCGTTAGCTCCTGGAACCCTGTCGCGGGCCCTGAGCAAGTTGCTCACCGGCCGTTTCCAGTTTTTCTCCGCAAATCCTCTGCAGTACGCTCTCCAGGTGGTGCCTGCGCCTCTACCTAGCGCGAAATGCAGGTTGGCGTCGACGAGTCCGCTCCCGTCTTTTTCCCTCACTCGCCGTCCAGCGCCCGCTCTGCTCTCTATCCCGTATCCGCCCACCCTACCGAGCTTATTTCTTCTTAATATCCCAGGCCCCGCCCTCTCGTGCCCTCCATCTCGCCCCTTTCCCATACTCTGGTCGAATTGAACTCCATTCGCAACTGTTTGAATTGTCGTCGTTGTCGCCTGCTATTCATGGTACAGCTCCGTTTTTTACGTTTGAGTTTGGTGAGGCTCCCGCGGCCATTCCAGCCACCCGATAGACCCTGCAGCACGCCGCACCCAAAAAAAAAGCCCGAACCTTGCTCTTCGGGAACCAACATCCGACGTGTGCACACTTGACCAGTCCAGGCGTGAGCAACGAAAGACGCCAAAATGCCCGGAATCCTCCCCATGAAGGTGATCAAGGTGGGCACGAGTTCGCAGAGCCGTATCGCCCAGGCCTGTGACCGCTGCCGGAGCAAGAAGATCCGGTGCGATGGCATCCGCCCCTGCTGTTCACAATGCGCCAACGTCGGCTTCGAGTGCCGCACGAGCGACAAGCTTAGTCGGCGCGCCTTTCCACGCGGCTACACCGAGTCCTTGGAAGAGCGCGTACGTGTCTTGGAGGCCGAAGTGAGAGAATTGAAGGATCTGTTGGACGAGAAGGACGAGAAGATCGACATGCTCTCCAAGATGCACGGAAACCGTCGTCCATCACCAGAGGTCATCCACAGCTCGCCAGCGCCAGACTCGAGGAGAGAAGTGACCCCTCCGAAAGAGGACACATTCCGTGTCCAAGCGTCACCGTTGCTTCTAGGGGTGGAAAACTCGGATTCGTATTTTATGGGCGCCTCGAGCGGCCGCTCTTTCATTGGTTTGTGACCCTCTGCGTTTTGCGTGAGCCGCATTGTTGACTCTTGTTGTAGAATCTTTCAAGCGCAAGATTCAGGAGAATGGGAAGTCATGCCCCGAGTTCAATCCCGAGGCTTTCCTCCACATCCAAGGGTGCTACCCTCTTACGCCGAAGCCGCCTTCTCAGAATTTGAGGGTGCCGCCGCGTCTCTTCTCCGACAGATGCGTCAATGTGTACTTTCAGGAATGGGCACCGCTTTTCCCGGTTCTCCACAAACCAACGTTCCTTCGTGTGTACGAAGAGTTTGTCGCCGATCCGGAAAAGATCAAGAACAATCACAAGCTTGCCCAGCTCTACTTGGTTTTTAGCATTGCTGCCTTGTCGAGCGAGCAGCCAGATCTTCAGCAGATCGCCGCCTGCGAAGTGCAATGGCAACGATCCTTGGACGCCATTCTCATGGACAACACCATGATTACGCTCCAGTGTTTGCTGCTCGCCATGATGTATTGCACAACCAGGGCCGACTACAAGCGCCTGCAGCACTACAAGGGTATTGCGGTGGGGCTATCCCATCGCCTTGGTCTTCACCAAAGCCAGAAGCGCTTTTCGTTTGGCGTCCTCACAATCGAGACCCGGAAGAAGGTGTTCTGGACGCTCTACATGCTTGATTGGTATGTATTCCGCGCCGTCCACCATAACCCCTGACTAACTGGTCTAGCTTTTCGGCTGCCATGCTGGGTCTTCCCAAGCTTCTTAAGGAGGAAGACGTCCACGCCGAACTCCCATCTGACACCGACGACGAGTATGTCACGGAAAAGGGCTTCCAGCCGTGCCTCCCGGGCGAACACACCAGGTTGTCAAGCGCACTCGCCCTCTTCCGCGGCTCCCGAATCCTGGCCAAGATCCTCGAGAAAATCTACCCATCGGCAACGTCGCACGAGCTATCCCTGCAGCAAATGTCGAGCTTCAGCACCGATCTGGACGAGTGGTACGAGCATTTGCCGCAACACCTCAAACTCACCTTCAAGCAGGACAAGCCTTCGACGGATGTCACTGGGAGCAGGTCACCTCTTTTGGCTCTTGCGTACTACTACATGCGCATTCTTATTCACAGGCCTGCTGTTTCATCCGGTCTTGGGCCAAAGGCTGCCCCCGCTCTCATCGCGGTGGGCGAGTCCAGCAAGCACATTATTCAGATTGTGCAGCTTCTCGAAGAGAGGAGCATGTCCTTCTCTTTTTGCCTCAACAAGTCTGATATTCTCATTCTTTGTGGCATGGCGCTGCTTCACCAGACTCTGGACCTGAAGCAGGACAGCAAGGTGCTCAAAGACAACGAGAAGCTTGCCAACGTGGTCATCAAGATTGTGGAGAAGGCCAAGGCTCCTGGGTCATATGATTTCAAGCGAGTTGCAGGTCTTTTGGTTGCCGTCGATGAGCCGCCGCCGGCCTCACTTCCTACCCCCCCAAGGCAAAGCCCCGACATGTGCATGGCGGCGCCGGCGCATCGAACATCGCCACCGGCCCAGCAACCGCAACACCGAATGCAATCGACCATCAACCTCCACACTGGCGCCAGCGTCAGCGAGACAGATCTTCTCCTGCAACAGGAAAAGCTCCGTCGCATGACGATCCCTCAACTGCCGCAGCAGCACGGCTCCGATCAGTACCGCGCCCGTTCCCGGCAGTCGTTTGACGGGCTTCCAAGGCAAGGGACGCCAATGGCGCGCCGTGATCAGCGTCTTTCGGTGAGCCAGGTGCAAGCGGCGCAAGCTGCCATGCTCGCTCGTATTTCGCCTACCCCGGCGGGCGGTATAGAGCAGAATCTGGACTATTTGTCTCTCAGCTCAACGCCGCAATCACAGCCATCCTCTCCGGTCCAGGCGCGGGGTCAACAGCACCTACCGCACCACTCACAGCAAGCCCAACTGCTTGCACAGATACAACAACAAAAGGGGTCGGCCGTCTCAGCGTCCGAATGGGAAGCGCTGTTGGGGTCGGTTGAAAACGGACAGCTCAACCTGTACGATGCCATCTATGGAGGGCCGAATCCATTGGATATGCCGGTGTCGGCAGTGTCGGCGGCGCCAACGGCGGCGGCGGCCTGGGGGTCACCCGAGTCGTGGGACCTGTCAGGCTTCAATCTCGGAGACTTCGGGCCGGGATCGGCGGCGACCCATAGTGTCTTGAGCCTCAGTGAGGATAGCTTGAGCTCGGGAGACGACTTAGCCCCGAGTGAGATTGGGTTGAGCGTTGGGAGTCTGGATTACGGGAACGCGATGTTACCCGTTACTGCGGGGTGTGGGGCGACCGATGGGTATATTTTGGATGGGTTGGAGGGGTTTGGGCTCTGAGATGTTCACAAGGGGCTAGGTTTGCGAAGCAAGCAATTGGTGTACGGCGAGTTGGATTCTCCGGTTTACTTTTTTTTTTTTTTGGAAAGGTTTTGATCTACGACTGGATGGATTGGGTGGCTACTTGGTTTGGGTTGTCTTCAGGTCTTGGAGTCGGATTTGTTTACGGGCTGGCGGATAAGACTGCTCTCAGGCAGTGGAGACAGGATAAACTCTCCGGGCTGGGTTTCACTTGGTAGTAGGCCGTTGGAAAAGCAGATTTTGTTCCTGAATTCGTTTGCGCAAACTGTGTTCACAAAGTGACTTGAGAGTTCTCGGTATGCTCGGCGAAAAACAGATAGGGATATCCCGGAAGACTCCAGCACAAGGTGTCGCGGGGGTGGAGATAACGGAGACGGCGGCATTCGGCGTTTTAGCTCAGCACGGCTGTTGCCGGGACGGTCGTCTATCTTCTCTGGATCTGGAGTTTGGATAGGGGTATGTGGAGTGATTGTGGACCGGATTTGGTATGCCGAGCTGAGCGGGCGAGGCGGGGGGGGGACCAGAAGAGCGCCGTTGGCAATGCGCTCATGGAGATTGTTGGGAGGCTAGTGATGAGGGGATGCGCGCTACGCTAGTTTGAATCTCCATGGGTCTGGCTGGTTCGTTAGGGCTGGAATATCTAGCGACCTGGGGCGTTTGACGGTGTACGAGTCAGTTGTGTTGTTCTCTGAAGCTGCCCTCCCTCCCGTCATCCGTGTCCATTTTCTGCTCCCCGGCGAGGACATGTCGGTTTGTCTGGTTCCTTGATCTCGCGCGTGTATGTATGCTCTTTATTTTCGGGATTTAAGTTTATACAATCCGCATGCAGCCTGATGCCCACGTGGTGGTGAAATTAGGACACGGCTGGCCTTGCTTTAGCCTGAATGCGATGGACGAAACTCAATTCAAGGCGCGGGAGGTTTGTGTAACGGCGCGCACATGGGAGATGCTCGAGCGCAGCACGGGAAATCCCACCTGCTGCTCGGGGAGGAGGGGCACCAGGTGGTAGTGACAGCTGACAGAGCGACCCTTCCGCCTTTGATCACAAAACTCCAACAACAATCAAGGCTGGTCGCGAAGTTATTCCGGCGCAAAGGCGCCAAATGCCTTGCTGGGCTGGCCCCCTAACGTCAAAGGGACTTTCCCCCAATTCACTGGCCAGCCTTCTCCTTCGGCACAAATCGCATTATATATGTTGTAGATCAGTCAACTCGCTGCTGCGATTCAGCAGCGTCTTTTTTCCAATTGATGCGAGCCGGTAGTGAAATCGCTGCGAACCATTGCCTCCCGCGCCAACGAGCGCCGAACCCGTTGGGAAACGGTCGGTCGGCGTGACGGTGTCCCCGGGACCCCGCTTTTGTCCGTGTGTCGTGCCGCTTCGCTGCGCCTCACTCGGTTGCGTCCGCCGACCGCCCGCCCGCATCCCGGACTTAAGCGTTATGCTTTGCTTTCTTTGCCGTTTAACTCCTTGAAGCTCTGGTCAGTTACGAACCAAGCGGGGGTGAAACCGTACCGAGTCCGAGAAGTTGAGGCGATTCTTGAGCAAACTCATTTTGCGCGCGGTGTTGTTTTTTTCTTTACGGTGCTGTGCATTCTTCAGTTTTGACAACAGACAACAAAAAATGGTGACAGAGAATATGCCTCTCCTCGCGGACACGGGCGCTGTCCCAACTGGTGAGTTTTATTCACATTTCAAGTTATTGGCACGGTATCACTGCTGACACTTTGCCCAGCTTCCTTCACGGCAGCGCTCTCAACTGCCTCGGGACGACAGCTCCCACAGGCCATTGCCCACAGGGGCTACAAGGCCGCATTCCCGGAAAACACCATGGGCGCCTTCAAGGGCGCCATATCCGTTGGCTCCCACGCAATCGAGACAGACCTCCATCTGTCCCAAGACGGCGTCGTCGTTCTCTCCCACGTAAATCACCCCCCCCCCTCTTCTTCACTTTCCACCATCTCGACCTCACTAACATGTATCCCAGGATGCAACCCTCAAACGCTGCTTCGGCTTGGACCTCAAGATCGCAGACTGCACCTGGTCCTACCTCAGCACACTCACCACTCTCCTCGAACCAAAACAGCACCTCCCGCGTTTGTTGGATCTGCTCGCCTACCTCACCCAACCCGGTCACGAATCCATCTGGCTACTGCTAGACATCAAAACAGACGACGACGCATCCGATCTCCTCACGGCACTCGCTTCAACACTCGCTTCAGTCCCGTCCCCAAAACCCTGGTCTGAACGCGTCGTCCTAGGCGCATGGAACGTATGTTCCTCCTCCCCCCCCTTCCCCTTTCCTTTACACAAGCGCTCACAACGACAGGAAAACTACTTCACCCTCTCCCGCACCATTCTCCCCGCCTACCCCCTCGCCTACATCGGCTTTTCCACCCTCTTTGTACGCCGCTTCCTCTCACAGCCCGACGTAAACTACAACCTCCTGCAAAAGTCCCTCGTCGGACCAGCGGGCGGTAGCCTCATGCGCGCGATACGCAAGGCGGGGCGGAATTTGTATGTCTGGACTGTGAATGAGGAGCACTGGATGGAGTGGAGCATACGGAAGGGGGTGGACGGTGTGGTTACGGATGATCCGAAGTTGTTTTTGGAGGTGTGCGAGCGGTATCCTGAGAAGAGGGTTAAGAGGGGCGTCGTGAAGACTGTGAGGAGTTATGCGGGCGCGTTGTTTATGCAGGGTGTTGCGGCGGTTTTGATGGTTGTGTTTTGGAGGAGATTGGGGAGGTTGGGGAAGAGGAAGGGGGTTAAGGTGTGATTTTGGTCGGTTTCGGGGCAGGAAGGGGTGCTGGGAGTTTGGGGCCTGGGGTCTACGGGTTGATACCCATTTGACGTTTTTTTTTTTCGGTCGAGATGTATTGTATTTGTGAGCTGGCATTTGCAATTTGGTGGTTTGTAGGGCTGGAGAACATTTGTAAGGATGTTGTCATCAGGAGCTAGATCCGGTAGTTGATATCATCTTTGGTGTCGAGGTCGGTAGTTGAGGATCTTAGGTCATAGTTTGCAGCCTGGGCTCGACATCGTTTGATGCACCCCAGGTTTCTATGGAGTTCGTCGTACTCGTACTGTGTACACTCCACTGTCCGATGACTGGGTTTGCCTTACATGTCTCGATGACGTTGTCCTACCAGGGTCAAGGGGCCAAGTTAACCCCACTTGGAAACACGACCCTTTTTCACCAAACCCCCCTTTTCTGACACCGACGTCTTGGGAGCTCCATCAATGTTGTCCTCCACCCCTTGCTCTCCCAAATTAACTTTTCGCTCTAGGCCTTTGCGGTGTCCATCCCCGCCTCCCCGAGACAAATAAAACGATGTCCGTCCATCCTTGCACTATACCTCAGAGTTGGCGCCTGTATCCCCTGGTATATGCTCAGTCCTCTCATCATTCACTCAAGCCCGAGAGTCTTCGATCCCCTTTTCGGTTGCCCCGATCGGCTTGAGCACCGTGACCAATGACGGTCCAACCAAGAAAATAGCACTCCCGATATGTAAGGTGCGCTTCCATGTCGGAAGCAAAGGTTCATTCCTCCCCTGCCCCCGCATTCCAACTTCTCCTGAGTCTTGTCTTTTGGGGATGGTGATCAATATTCTCAAGCATCTCTCCAGGATCCGACCGACATGAGATCGAATTGCCGGGTTGATCAGTTGACATAGCGCTCCAAAGTAGAAGAGCATAGCCACAAGCTGAACGACAACCGGCTGTGATAGGATGAAGTTGAGAACACACCATCCTCCCCATGCGCCAAAGATCGCCCAGTTGAGCCAGAATACAGCAGAACCATGATCCACGGACTCCACTCCGGGGATTTGTGGTAGATGAGAGAAAAACTAAGGCAGAGAATAATGCTCAGTGTGAAGGCGAAAATCGCTGGCAGAGTTGGGGCGGTCACAGGCGTGTAATGTTGGAGGACCGCTAATTAGAGGACACAGCTAAAAGAACCGATCAATATGCCAGTGGCTTCGCGGAGAGTTCCTTGGGGCGTGATAAACGCGCTGAATAGAAGGGGTATGAAGACCGAAATGTAGCAGAGGGTTCCCACGTTATAGTCGAGGTTCAGAAGGTCTCAGAGGATTTGAGCGACATCGACATCCCGTCCCGGGACTGCGGTTGGTACCATACTGAGATGTTTTGATGCGAGTATCGTAATTGCTGGCATGGATGTTGAAGGGGGAAAATGAGATCTCGTGCGTCCTCGGCTCGGACGCCTAAGACTTGCCATTTCAGAGTTTGAAGCTAAGGCCGACGGGCAGGCACGAAACGGAGCCGCAAACGCCATCAACGGGTAGGTATGTTTTGGGCTGAGAATCACATCTTGGGGCCTTTGGATTATTGTCCATGTCTTGGGACACCAGGCTCGCCTCTCTATCGCAAAGCCCGAAACCATGTATTGAAGAGGAAACGCACACATAATTGCCCCATTGGTGATAGCAGGACCACTTGAAAAGAGGTCTTAAGTTAGAGGAAAAAAGCGGACAAGACAAAAAAGGACGTTGTTGGTATGGCTGGCGCAATGACGGGAAAGAGCACCTGAAGGCTCGGCGTCACCATTCTGGATTCATGAGGATGAACCTGACCTTGGTTCCCTAGATTGGGCCTCTCAATAACGGAGACTCCCCCATGACTTGGCATTCTCGACGATCAAGAGAATAAACAGGAGCACTCGGTCTTGAATGGTGGTCTGGGGTGTATGCCCCGTGGCTGCATTATGCTGCTCCTCGCTTGGCATCTTGCAGCAGGCTCACGATATTCCATTGGATATATGCTGGAGTGCAAGAGAATCGGCCACTCCAAGGTAGCGAGGATCAGGTGATGGTGGACAACTTGGAAGTTGGTGGGCCTGTTGCCCGGAGTTGTAGAGGGTCGTTCTTGCCAATCGGTTCGCTGAAACTGACACCAATGACATAGGCCAGAGACATCGCCAATCCTCCGCCCTGCCAAGCCCGGACCAACCACCAACCTCACATCACGCATCTGTGCAAACGGGGAAAAATACAAACACGCTTCTCCAATCAGCCGGTTCGCCCAATTGAGCCAACAGCGTCGATCCAAGCCCGCAAGCATGGCCAGCCGCGCGAGTTGAGCCCCATCGACTCCTCATTCTATCCACGTCAACATGCAGTTCCCACTTGACCACGGACGTCGTGTCGACCCAATCACGCATTCTTCCGCCACCTGACAAACCCAATGCACCGCACGCACCGCCCTTTTGATATCCCGCTAGCCCTTCTTATTCCTTTTCCCTCTTTCTTTTTGTTTTGCCCGTCCATTCTAAACACCCGCGCATCTGATCACAAGCCCGCGCCCCATTTCCTTCTCCTGGCGCTGACTTGGCCCTTTGATCGCCCCATCCAGCCCTGCCTGTGTCACATAGCTGCCTACCTTACCTTGTCAAGGTCTCATATGAAAACCCAACCCAACCCCAGCCCAACGGCATAACTCTATCACAAAAACCAGGAACCTGTTTTTGCACTTGCAATCTTGCACACCACATATTGTTTCCCCTCGGAGAATTAGACCAACCATCCACACATCCTATAACCGTTTGCTCGTCTCATAACCTACCATCTACCTTCCCCCCACCATCACAAGAGCCGCACTATCTATCTACCCATGGCATCCTGCGTAGTCAGAGAAGTGGCCTGGCGTGCCCCGGCCTGCGGAAACCCCGCCGCGTTCCGCCCAGGGGGACGCACGCCGATCTGCTCGGACCATCTCTGTCGGTTCGGCGCTACCGGAAGCACCCGTGGCCCCCGCTGTCTCGAGGTCCCGCGTCGTCTTCTATACAGCGTTCGCGACTCGGGCGGTCTGTTGCCCGACGACACCGAGTCATTCTTCTGCGACCACCACGCCCCGTTTGCGTGCCGTGCCACAGTGGAGGACGGGACTCGGTGCCCCGAGGAGCGCCGCTCCGGTACCGAGTACTGCCGTAACCACACCGAGTCGGTTTGCCGGGCCAAGACAAGGACAGGCTCCTGTCGGTCCGTGGCCATGGACGGCACGGATTTCTGCGAGCAGCATCGGTGTGCGAACGGAATCGGGGGACGCGGCTCCGACGCACGCTGCAGAAGCCACAGGACCGGGACCTCGCCGTTTTGCGATGATCACATTTGTATCTGGAGGGACCACAACGGAGTGAGGTGTGACAAGCAGTCGCCGAACAAGCAGGCGTGCTGCGTGAAGCATACCTGCGCGGCAAAGTGTGAGTACGGGTCAGAGGACGCGACGACGAGGTGCATCTATCATATCTGTGCGTACGGGCGGAGGGAGAAGAGCAGGGAGTGGCCGCCGTGCGAGGAGGCCGTGGAGAAGGAAGGCTATTGTCGATCCCATGGAAAAGCTGTGGATATTCCAAGGCCGAAGAGCACGAGTGGCGAGATCACCAGGCCGAAGAGTAGGAGCGGGGAGATCACAAGACCCAAAAGCCGGAGTGGGAAGACACCGGAGCCGGTTGATATTCCACGTCCAAGGAGCAGGAGGGAGGTGAAAGATGTGATCGAGTTCCCTCGGCCGCGGAACAGGAGGCTCACATCGACCGAGCTTGAGAGACCTCGGATGAGAAACCGGAGGCTCATTGAGGAAGACGCCATCCAGTATGGGCGAGGCTCCTTCGAGGATGACAGTGTCGAGTACCTTTCAGACGAAAACTTCCGACCGACGATCACGATAATGCCATTCCCGAAGCACAAGAGGAGTGAGAGCACCCATCTCCTGAAGAGGATAGCATACAGGGACATGACGGACGACGCGAGCCGGAGCAGCAGGAGCAGCAGGGATAGCAGGGATGGCTGGGGGCAGGAGTGGGCAATCAGGCCCTGGAGGCCGTGGACACCGCAGCAACGTTGAGGATATTCCCAGGAGGAAACAACATGTGGTTTGTCTTTGGAGTGCCCCATAGATTGGCACCGAGCACTCAAGGATGGCAGCGTCTGGGAATGTACTGGTAGACGGCCGCAGACCGAGTCTGACGGCATGAGGAGGAAGAAGTCCGGCACTTGACATGTAAGTTAATCATAATTCTTAGGCCACATGTCTATTTGAGTCTCTCTGTGAGCTTTGCTGCGCATGCCTCACGAGGGACTGTGTAATAATTGCGGTGCTGCTGTGATGCGGACAAAACCGCCAGGAGACACATTCTCCCGAGACACCATTATGCGAGAGCGATTCTCCTGAAAGATGCCGATGATGTAGATCGAGAATCAATAGAAACGCCAAGAGGCCTAAATCCGATCCCTGAACCCATTGACGGTGATGCACATCGTGATATTAATCATCATGTAGGCGAAAGCGATCAAGATGATGATGCCAAACCAGTCAGCCACTCCGGACCACGTCGTCATCCATTGCAGCCAATGGCGCCCACGCCGACGCGCCCTGACCCTGACCTGGCGTCCCGGAGCGATGACGGGGGAACAACTGTCCGCAAACTGGCCGTGAGGCGCGGGTGGGTCTCCGACTTGGACCCGAGCGGGCTTATCTCCGCCTAAAGGCGGGCGTCGCAGCGGCACAGCCCCCTGTGTCTCGTCGCAATCGCCAGCACAGTCGGGTTCCAGAGCATCAGCCGCCGCGTTCCAGCACCCCTTCAGGCACAGGCACGCGGGGTCTTCCGATCGGCGCTCGGGTGCATCGAGAGTCCGCCTGATTGCCTGGCGTCGCTGATGCCTCTGAGCACTTCATACAAAGCACGGAACGCGCCAGCGACGATTGTGCCTCTCCATCCCAACAACGAAGCCCTATCTTCAGCCCCCCTTTTGCCACCCATCAGTACCTAATCTCTCAAATCTGCATCGCACAATGTCGGAATACAATGGCGGTTCGTTAGAGGCCGACCACCTCTGCGTGCTCGTCCACGGTGTATGTTTTAATCCCGCCCGCCCCCAGGGAACCACCCCGGGGATACCTCACACGCAGGATGTCAACGTGCTGACGTTACATGTCCACAACAGCTCTGGGGTAATCCAGTCCACCTGACATCGGTCGCCAAAAAGCTGCGCGGCCAGTTCCCGCCCGAAAAGGTCTACATCCTCGTCGCGAAGCGCAACAGCGGGTCCTTCACTTACGACGGTATCGAGTGCGGCGGCGAGCGCGTGTGCTTGGAGATCGAGGAGGAGCTCGAGCAGATCAAGAGCCGCGGCGGCAGCATCAAGAAGATCAGCATCGTCGGCTACTCGCTCGGCGGCCTCGTTGCCCGCTATGCGATCGGCCTCCTCCATTCGCGCGGCGTCCTTGATAAGCTCGAATGCCTCAACTTCACCGCCTTTGCGTCGCCCTTCCTCGGCGTGCGCAGCCCCATCCGTGGCTGGCGGAACAAGCTTTTCAATGTCCTCGGGGCGCGCACACTGGCCATGTCGGGGCGCCAGCTCTTTGGCGTTGACAAGTTTCGCGACACGGGCAAGCCGCTGGTCGCTGTGCTCACCGATCCGAACTCCATCTTCATGACGGGTCTTGCGCGCTTCCAGAGGCGGACCCTGTATGCGAATATCACGAATGATCGCAGCGCGGTGTACTACACGACGGCGATTGACAAGCGGGATCCATACACGGATCTGTCCAAAGTTAAGGTCAACTTTGTCAAGGGGTACGAGGATGTCATTCTCGACCCGGTGAACCCCGTCGAGACGCTGCCACCAAAGGAGGACGAGGAGCAGGAGCCGCTCAACGAGCGGGCCCGGAAACTATTCCGTCGTGTGCCGTTTGTGTTGACGCTGACGGTGTTGGTGCCCATTGGCATTGTCGCGTTCCTTGTCAACTCGGCGATCCAGACGGTGCGCAGCGCCAACAGGATAAAGCAGCACGAGGATGGCCTTGCCGGGATCGACGTCAAGAATTACAGGGGTAACCTGTGGATCAATGAGATGCGTTCGGCGGTGGAGGATGCCTATGAGAACATTGGTAGCGGCCAGAGGCAGGAGTACCTGGGCACCGGGTCGGATGATTCCAGCGATGATGAGAGTGCCGGCATCATGGCCCTGGAGAGGAAACAGTCGAGGCTGGCGGGCGAGCCCACGTTGGCTTTGGCGCCATATCAGTTCTCGGCCATCCAGAACTTGGACGCGCTTGGGTGGAGGAAGTACCCGGTCTGGATTCACAACCACTCGCATACCCACGCGGCTATTATTGTGAGGACAGAAAAGGAGGGGTTCAAGGAAGGCCACAAGGTTCTGGAACACTGGGTTAAGGAAGAGTTTTTGTTGTAGTGGTCTGTTTTCGGATGTGTTTGGATGTAGCGGGACTCGGGCGATACCCAGGAGTTTTGTAGACGGTTTGTTGGGCGTAATGGTTGGACATCAGCCACTTTAGATGCGAGATAATCGCGACATAATACTTCATTTGTCAGACAACTGCATCCTCGTCCTTGTGTCACTTTGACGAGGAGTCTTGGGGTTGAAGGCAGGGGGCATCGGCCACAGACATCAGCTCACACTGAGGCTTTCCAGCATATTCCATCGAAGAGGTGAGCAACATATAAACACAACATTCTGACGCACCCTGGCTACCTGAGCATCGGCCATGATGACCACGGTAGACAGGACACGACTCACACGTAGTGACCGAAACATGTTTGACTCGGCAGCATCATCGCCTATAAACCCTGCTCCCTGAGGCGTTGCGGTTTCGGATCTCGCAACACCGACACTCAAACCGAAGCGAACAAGAGCTAAAGAACCGACTGGAGATGACAAGATCAATATCAGGGCGTTGCGTGAAATCGCCGGTATCGCCGGTTTGAGTCGTGAGCGGATCTTCCTCAACACGCCCTACACGTATCGCCAGATCCAGGGAGCCTGTTCCGGGCCGCTGGCACCACGAAAACGGGGCAGAAAAAGGTGGGCTTAAACCGAGAGCAGCGCATAGAGTAGAATGTCTTGCGCCGCTAACTGCCATGTATTTAGGATCGAGAATACGACCAGAACGCGTTCCGTTCAAAGGCTGGTCCCCAAACCCAGGAGCCACATCAACCAAGCCAGCCGCCAAGCTGCACACTTGAATGCTGCAACCCCGTAGCCAATAACTCATGCCCATTGCCCGGATCTCGTTCCTCTCGGTAGTCCAGTGAAATGGGACCTTAACAGTCGACATATACCCTGTCTCCATATCCAACCCGAACCCGCACTCCTGCAATTCCACGGCAGACCCGCCAAGCTTTCACCCCATACAGCCTAGCGCCGGCAGCACACGCCGACCCGACTCCCTGGTTCAGGAACGCCACGACCTGGTCCAAGCTTCAGTTCTGATTCCCTTGGCAACAGTGTGAAAGTGGACCTTTTTCCCCATCACCATCGGTCGAAAAAAAAAGGGGCAGGCAGTCTTCATCCGTCCAACAACACATGCTCCGAACCCTCAAAATGCGCACCTCCCGCATCGCCAAAGAAACTAACGCGCTATTGTCCTCCACTTCCTCTCCCCCGCGCCGAACAACCCGCTCCGGCCGTCTCGCGCACTTCTCCTACAACGACAACAACAACAACGCGACCCCCGACATCGAAGATGCCATCCCTTCTGCTACTCCTCTCAAGCGCAAACGCGCCCCCACAACCTCGCACACCTCCCCTCCATCGAAAATAAAAGCCGAGCCACCATCCTCAGGCGACGAAACCGACGACGTCAAACCCTCCTCGGAGAGCGAAGCCGAAGAGACCAAACCCGCCCCCAAGCCCAAGCCCCGACGCAAACCAGCCCGTCGCGTCACCTCCCCCTCCGGCACCACCACCATCGCGCCCCCAACCAACTGGGACGAAATCTACGCCCTCGTCAAAGAGATGCGTCTCACGGGGCCCGCAGCAAACGCAGCGGTCGACACAATGGGGTGCGACCGTCTCGCCCGTCCCTCCTCGACGCCCCTAGAACGGCGTTTCCACACGTTGATAGCGTTGATGCTCTCCTCCCAGACCAAAGACACCGTCAACGCGGAAGCGATGAAGCGTCTGCATACCGAATTACCGCCTGCTACCCCCGATTCCAAACCGGGGTTAACGCTGGAAAATATCCTCGCCGTCGACGACAAGCTGCTCAATGAGCTGATCGGCAAGGTTGGGTTCCACAATAACAAAACAAAATACATCAAACAAGCCGCCGTCATTCTCCGCGACAAACACGCTGGCGACATCCCCGATACAATAGAAGGCATGATGGCCCTACCAGGCGTGGGGCCCAAAATGGCGCATTTACTAATGTCTGCTGAAAATGGCTGGAACAGAATAGAAGGAATCGGCGTCGATGTGCATGTGCATAGGATTACGAATCTTTGGGGGTGGAATTCTACCAAGACGCCAGAGGAGACGAGGATGGCGCTGCAGAGTTGGTTACCCAAGGAGTTGTGGAGGGAGATTAATTGGTTGTTGGTCGGGCTCGGGCAGGCGGTTTGCTTGCCGGTGGGAAGGAAGTGTGGGGATTGTGAGTTGGGGTTGAGGGGGTTGTGCAGAGCTGCGGAGAGGAAGAAGGTCATTGAGGGACGGAAGAGGAGGGAGTTGGAGGTGTTGGTTGGGGAGGATGTTGAGGGGGAGAAGGTGGTGACAAAGGCTGAGGGTAGGAAGAAGGTGGTGGAGGAGATGAGGATCAAGGAGGAGGTTGTTGATGAGATGGTTGATGAGGGGGTTAGGGAGGGGTTTATGGATGTTGTCAAGGGGGAGGACGGCGTCAAGGAAGAAACGGTCAAAGAGGAATATGTCGTCAAAGAGGAGGAGGAGGATGCTGTCAAGGAGGAGGACAATGTCAGGAAAGAGGATGTGAAGCTGGTTGTTTCGGGCCGGCGTAGGCGAGGGCGGTGAGCTCGGTGAGGATGGCTCGGCCTGGCGGATTCGGCCGAGGTGGGATTGCCATGCAGGTTTTACGCTCGTTGGTTGTGTCGTAGCCGGTTTTGCGGGCAAGAAATCGGCCGGCGTGGTTGCTGTACTCTAGCCTAATTGCTACCCGACCCCGTGATACCCCGGTTTTTTAGTCGCTAACCTTGGATTGGAAAGTCAACTCAAGATACGATATCGGAGCTTTTCTTTTTTTGCCTCAGTCGTGATCACTTATCACCGCCAGCTTTGGCCCTACGATTTCACAGGATTCACAATGTGGGTTGCAAGACATGAGACGACAATGCCGTAAAGTGGTCTAATGGCCACCTGATTGATAATTTCGCTATGTGTGGTGTGGTATTCGTGATTGCAAGAATATGGAAAAAAAGCCTCCGTCATCCATATCGTAGCGATGACATCGAGTCCCCCGGAAAAAAAGCGGGAATGCTCGCAATGAACCCCCATCCCTTACTGCTGCGAAAAATAGCCTCCTTAGTTACAAAATTCCCTGTTTCCAGACGCCTTGCTCCCTCCCAAAAATACATTACAAACGAGAGGGATATCCATTCCATCCCTCTCTGGGTTCAAAGTGTTGTCGGTGGCGGTGGTGGTGGTGGTGGTGGTGGTGGTAGGTTGCGCGAGAAATGGCGGTGACAGCCATAATAATGATGCGATAAGGTCCAAGTGGAGAAAACTCATGGTGCTGGTGACTACGAGGCGGCGACGGCAGGGATACAACGTCTAATACGCCATTGCCGTTTTCGCACCCTCCTGAGAGCTGCACCAGCCAACGGCAGATTGGCGGCGGCTTTTCGGTCGTGATGGCGGGAGGGGACAGCGTCGTGGGGCATCGCTGCAGCAGGAGCAGGAGCAGGAGCCGTCGGGTCGCCGCACTTCCGGCAGCCGAGCGATACGGAGTTGCGGGTACGGTTACGGTTGCGGTTGCGGCGCGGTCGTCGTGGTGGGTTGGTCGTGGCGGCGGGATTAGACGCCCTTGATGACTTGGGTGCGCTCTTTGTTGAGCTGCATTGCGTTTGCTTCAAACGCCTCCTTTTTGCACTGTTTTGGGACGAGCGGAAACACAGGTCAGCCAACGAGTCATCCTCGGACAAGACATCTGACAGGCCGACGAGCCACCACTGAGGCTCGCCGGATCCCTCCTGAAAGAGGCCAGCGTTGGTGCTGCTGACGGCAGGGCCGCATGTACTTACGTCGTCCAAGTTTCTGCATTTGTGGTCCTCTAATAGCCGGTGGTTGTTGCAATAATGCCCCTGGCAAAACGCGCAGTCGCCCGATATCCGCTGTGCAGCCGCCTTGCAGTCTGTGAAGCTGCACTTGATCTTGCGGGGAGGCATTTTGTGTGTCGAGTTGTTGTCGTCGTCGTCAGGAGCAGCGGGTGCTTGGTGACAAAGGGGGAGCGAACCGAAGTTGGGTGGGGATCGCTAGAGTTGGTGGTGGGCGGGTAGGCGGATATGTGAGGTGAGTGTGACCAAGCCGGAGTGGGCGGCCGGTGTTGTTGGGCTCGTGATGGCGACGACGAGGTGTGCAGTTGACGACGTTTGATAGGAAGAAAAGGAAGGAGAGAAACAGGTCGAAAGCAGAGGAGGGAGGCGCACGAGGTTATAACCAGGGCGGTGGAGGCCCAGGTGTCCGATGACAGCAACGCAATTCACGTGGCGGAAAGCCCAAGGACAACCTTGGATGGCCTTGTCGGCTTGTCGGGGTGGCCAGCGCAGGCCGTCTAGGGTGGAAATAGCTGGAAACGGTTCGACCGAGCCGGGCCAGGCAGCGCTGCGTGAGGCGAGCCGTGGGGCAAAATGGGCCCAAAGGGCGAATTACGGCAACCGAGAAATGACCGCAATGACTCTGCACTGTACACCCCCGTGCTTCTAATCGCCAGAAGCAAAATGCAAACAGGAATTGCTTCCGGACAGCATTTGCCTGCATGGGATGCCGCATTGGATGCTGAGCGGATCCTGCAGGTTGACCTTTCTGGAGGTGCGTTGCATTCCTGTACCTTTTCTCGCTGTGGCTGCCGACAACTGCCCGGTAATCCCAACCTTGAATCCTTGAATGCTATTCCGACAGGTGGTGGCCGCAATCCCGTAATCCCGTCGTCGGCCATCCATCCAACAGGGTGCCTGGGGTGCCTATCAAGGTACCTGCAGGGACTTGATTTCATCTGCTCGCGTGCCTCGCCCTCAGCTCGCCCTCAGCTCTGTTCTCCAAAAAGCATTTCAGCAGAGCCGGTCTGGAATTCCCACCAGCCCCCAAAACCTCTCCCAGCCCCCTAAACGTTGTCACATATCGTTGGGTTGCATCGTGGGCCAATTTTTTTTTTTTTTTTTGGCCAATTCAGCAGCAACAAGACCCAGGAGCCGGCGATTCATGCTGCGCTGCTGCTGCAGTAGACGTAGACAGGGAAAGACCCGCACGCACGTACGCCAGTAACGACGGCCTCTGCGCTCCCAACGTCATTGCTGTGTAAGTGGCCTCATCCCGACGCGCTACCGCCGTCCGTCCCTTGTCTTCACCGGTCGGTGTGTCCGTCGTCCTGTCACTTTCAGGCTTGACCGCCCACCGCTCTCCGCCCTCCGCCCTAGGCCTGTCGGCAGCAAAAAAAAGAGAGACGGGCTGCTCGGCCTGGCCACGACCCCGTCGTATCGGCGTCAACCACAACCCCTCGCTCGATAAGGTATCGAGGTTGTGAGCCCCTCACCGACACTTTGCGATCAGGCCTGTGTCTGGATATCCACACGACATCCCGCCCATTCCCCAGCACACCTCCCCTCTTTCGGTTTCATGGCATGGGCATGCTGCTAGACACAAAAGCTCCACGAATCGCCTCGCAACACGACATGGACCGCGGGCCTATCAACTTTTCGGCGACGCGGTGATGCGGGGGCTGCTGTCTTGGGCACAAGCACGCTACGGCCAGCCAAGAGCTGCAAATCACTGCAAATCACCACACGGCCATGCATGGCAGCTGTTGAAAGATCTAGCCACATTCTAGCGGAAATACGTGGTCGGGCCGCGGCGATCTAGATCACCCCTATCCTCAGTCCGTGCCCGAGGGCGTGATGTGGACGCACAAGCTGCATCCGACACCACTCTTCTGTGCCTCGATCAATCCGGAAGCAGGCCCGCCTAGCACCGAGCTGTGGACGCCGAGCATCTCGATCCAGCCGCTCAAAAGACGAGGACCTGCCCTCATCCGCGCCCCGGCAGCCGACCCCTCATGTGGCACCCAATCCTCCGTCCCAGCTACAACAAGTCGGCCGCAACTCCGCTCCCTCCGCCCGGGACACGGCATGCCGGCAGCACATTCGTCTCATCCGGCGTTGAATAAACACGCTCCCAGGGTCATCCCTTCTGATTGGCGAGAAATCACTTTGGCCGGCGTTGCCTCAGGACGGTGGGGACTTCACTCGGATATCACGGTTCCACGGCAACTCCCTGCCATCCATTTGTATTCAGCCCAAGACATCCCTTGTGGCACAGAAGAAGCAAGTCAATGGGGTCACAGGATTTTACACGAACGAGAGCTGGGCACCCCTGGGGGCCACAGCGATGCATATGCTGTCCACGGCGCCATCCACTTGTCTCACCATGGTTGATGCAGATGTGTTCTTTTTGTTTGTTTCTCTCTTGCTATTCGCTGACAAATATACAAGTCACCCAGGCATGAGACGTGGATGCACGGCCTACTGGGTGTCAACCACGGCACGGATGCAGTCGCCCTGCTTCATGATCTCGAAAGCCTGGTTGATCTCGGCCAGCTTCTTGCGGTGCGTGATGAACTCGTCTACCTTGAGCTTGCCGTCGAGGTAGTCCTGCACGAGACCGGGAAGCTGGCTGCGTCCCTTGACGCCACCAAAGGCGCATCCCTTCCACACACGGCCGGTGACGAGCTGGAATGCTATACGCATGTTAGCCTCGGGTCAGGAAATAAGGCGAAATGGGAACCTACGCCTCGTGGCGATCTCCTGGCCAGCGGCGGCCACGCCAATGATGATGCTCTGACCCCAACCCTTGTGGCACGCCTCGAGGGCGGCACGCATGACGCTCACGTTACCAGTGCAGTCAAAGGTGTAGTCGCAGCCGCCGTCGGTCAACTCAAGGAGCTTGTCAACAACAGTCTGGCCCTCAGGGAGCTTGGTGGGGTTGACAAAGTCAGTAGCGCCAAACTTGCGAGCCCACTCTTCCTTGGCAGGGTTGACATCAACGACGATGATCTTGCCGGCCTTTTGGGAGACGGCACCCTGGACGACGCTGAGGCCGACGCAGCCGGCGCCGAAAACGGCAATGTTGCTCCCCTCCTCGACGTTGGCTGTTATCCGCGCAGCGCCGTAGCCGGTGGTGATACCGCAGCCCAGCAAGCAGGTGCGGTCCTTGGGGGCGTCTTGCTGCACGGCAACGACCGAGATGTCGGCGACAACGGTGTACTGGCTGAAGGTGGAGGTGCCCATGAAGTGCAGGATGTCCTGGCCACGGGCGCGGAAGCGCGAGGTGCCGTCGGGCATGACGCCCTTGCCCTGAGTGGCGCGGATCTTGCCGCAGAGGTTGGTCTTGCCAGACTTGCAGAACTTGCACTCGCCGCACTCGGGGGTGCTATTTACTTGTGTGAGTATATTCTGACGAGATGGTACTGTGGGGACATACTAGAGAGCAACGACGTGGTCGCCAACCTTGACGTTGGTCACACCCTCGCCAACCGACTCGACGACACCGGCACCCTCGTGTCCCAGGATGACGGGGAAGGCGCCCTCGGGGTCCTTGCCGGAGAGGGTGTAGGCGTCTGTGTGGCACACACCCGTATACTCGATCTTGATGCGGACCTCGTGGGCCCGGGGCGGGAGGACCTCGACATCCTCGTAGCTAAGCTCCTGGCCGGGGCCCCAGGCGATGGCGGCCTTGCAGGTGATGATCTGGTGGTGTTTCACCCGAGTCAGCTGCCAGCCGGTGCATGGGATGAGGGGCTATCAACAAGCCCATGACCTCACCTGTCCTTCTGTCGACGCCATCGTGTGTGTGTGTGTTTAGGTCAATTGGCCTGCGACAAAAACCTCACAACGTGATTGTTCTTGTTTTGGGTTTGATTGCGGGAATGAATTGGAAGGTACAGAGCTGGCAATGGCCCTGCTTTTGCTTTGAAGCAAACAGAACAGACCAGCCCCTCATTCATCCTTTCCCCTCCCCCTCCAACGCGCAAAAGGTGGGGTTCTAGGAGAATGCCGGCAATCATGGTTTGATAGGCGATTGCTTATCCCTTGTCGCTGCCTATTTGCGCAGTATCAACGTGGGTCCTGCAGTATCTCAGAAGACTTTCGGCGACTTGTGCTCCATTATCGCTATGCGCTATTCAACACGCTATTACTAACAAACACTGCATTTCATATGTATCTCGGGAGTATTTGTCTGTGCAACCACCACGCGGCCGAACACTGCCTGGAAACAACCACTGCGCAGATAGCCTCGCCGCGCCCCGACCGCGCCAGTTTATCCTGACAGCCTCTTGGGGCTCGGTGATTTCGCGGCATCCCGTCCGTCCCCCTATTTTCCTCTCTCTCAGTTGCTTCAGACCAAGCCTTGACTGTGTTATCGTCTGGGCGGCTCGGCAGTTTTTGTCACAGCCGAGGGCATTTTCATGTCATCCCGATTTGGTCGCTATTACATTACGATAGCTGGCTGACAGCTATCGCGCGAGCACGGTGGAGAGCGTGTGGACACGCTGCGCTGACAGAGGGAATCGACAGAACGTTTGGCGATTGCAAGGCGATCTGTTTGTTGTTGTTGTTTGATGCCGCAATGACTACATACTGGACTTGGGAAACAGACTCGGGTGGATATGTAAAACTAAAGACGCTGCTGATGCAAGGTGGGTTGGGGTGCAGCAAAGCAGACACCGTTTCATAAACGCTAGACTGGGCTGCCTTTGACGAGAAATGGCTTTCTGGCCTCAATCTTTCCAATTGGAGTTTGGGGAACGAGGATGCGCCAAAGTCTTGCACATCCGGGCCGTTCCCTCTTCGTTGGAAAGGCGGACGGACGGGTATATTATCCGAGCTGCGATGCCGCCTTGGTCGTCATCGCACGTCATTGTTCGACGATAAAATCACGGCAAGTTTTCAACATCAAGAAAGCGGTTCAGCTGTGTCACCTTCGTAGAGTGTAAAATAACCGGTATGACTCCTCGCCGAGCTCCCTTGCATCCGCCAGCCCTCTAAGCTGTTCTAAACCATGTGAGCAACCCTCCCACCGGGGGATCGGGTATAACCCGGACCTCAAACCCTCCGTCCCGTTCCGGGGGGGGAGGGGGACATGCCCGAGTCTTGGCGCCAAACTTTCATCCTCCCCGCCGAACGCCCCCGATCCGATTGCGTCGTCTCCGCCGCAACGCTCTTTCCTCCGTCCGCCACATCTACCTTGCCAACAAACCCACCGAACCTAACCAAATACTCGTAAAGAAGAATGGAACCCCCCAACCCCCTCCCCCAATACGTCTACAAGATCACGCCAGCTGCACCGCCCAGCCCGATCCCCGAGAGTTACCCGCTCTCGGACCTGGACCGGAAGGATGGTTTCGTGCACCTGAGCGCAGCTTGGCAGGTGCGTTAGCTTGACTCCTCCCGCAATGAGCATCGGGGAAGTTGGCCGATGGGTCACCACTTGACCACTTGCATGGTATCGGACAGACGCTAAACCAATGTGATGTGTTAGATCCCCATAACTGCAGATCTGTTTTTCAAAGAGGATACCTCTTTTTACCTGCTGAAGCTGCGTCTGGCGAATTTTGAGGCTGGAAGCGTAAAGTGGGATGAAGTACCCGGGACGAATGGATGTCCGCATTTATATGGCAATTTCGGGGGCAAGGATGTAGTTGATGTGAAAGAGGTTCGGAGAGGTGATGGAGAGACGTGGAGTGAGGCGTTGAAGAGCGAGGGGGAGTGGTTGGTTTAGATGGTAGGGACTCTTGGAGGGATTATTGGACTGACAGGGGAGATTGCACGGCAGAGGGGAATGAAAAGCACACCAAAACCAACAAACCAGGCTTTTGTATCCCGTTGACTAGTTACATTACCCGCACATGCGACGAGGTATCATTATACGACCGAAGCAAACCACACTACCAAACACTGCCATCTGCCTCGGCCAACCACAGACCTGCCAAATCCTTTGCCAGTCCAGATCTCAGTCTCCTCATGACGTCCTCGCCTGTCGTCTTGACGGACATTTGCTTCCTCCAGTCCCATCCCTTTTGCGCATTCTTGCCGGCCATCGATCCTGTGCCACCTGGCCCGAGGCTCTTATGGAGCTGGCTTATCAGGATTGAGCTACCACCCAGCACATAACTCCCGCCCAAGCCTCCAGTGCTCTTCATCAGATCCGCCGGTGTTGACCCCTTCAGACCGCCGGGCACAGCAGCCAGCACCACCTGCAGGAACTCCTCGCAGGTGCTGTACACGCGGCTGCCAACCGCTTGCAGATCCTCGATGGCCTTGAGCATCACATCGATTTGATCCGGGTTAATAGCCGGCTCCTTGATGTGAACGCTCAGACTCTCAGGGTCGCTGACGAAAGCCGTTGCTTCGCCGAGCAGCGCGAGCAGAAAGTCTTCGCTGACGATGCCATCGCGTGATGGATCGTACAGGCCGCCACGGATGTTGTCGTCCGAGCTGGCAATGACGCTGACCAGGGCGGTGGCAGCCTGGTTGCGGGGACCGCCGGCGTCGCGGATGTCGTAGAACTGACGGAGGGACGCATAACCACTGAGCATCTTGCCAAGAAGCTCGGCGGCCTCGAGATCTTGTGCGGCGAACGCCTCGAGCGTCGCGTTGCGGTCGTTGAGCAACCGACGCAAATGGTCGTCGAGATCAGCGGCCGGTGGATATGCTGTGGATTGAACAAGCGAGTACGAGATGAGGAGGTTCATGACCTCGCGGACCTTGCTCGGGCGATGAGCAAGGGCGTAGTACCACATTGCCTCGCCGTAGCGGTGGGAGTCGCGTTTGAGGATTTCACCAAATGTCTAGGGACGTTAGCACTATCTTCCTGCTGCCCAAGTTGTCAACTTACCTCAGCTGTCTCCTCCGCAAAGGGAATCATCCCCAATCCGTTGAGCAAGGTCCACACCTTGTCCACCGTTACGCTGGAGTCGGCATGGAGCCCTTCGAGCAGGTGCTTGACCAGCTCACCAACCATTTCCTCAGACCTCTCGGGCGAGTCGACCCGTCCCAGCACATTGATCGCTAGCTCCCAGCCACTTTTCGACGCAGCACTCTTGTCCTTGACCATGGAGAACTCGTCGTAATCCGCTAGCGCTTGTGCATACTGAACCAACGTGCTGTCTTTGATGCCGTCAACCTCGTCCGGAGAGCCCGGATCCATCCCGAGAACCTCAAGGTCATCCATATCGAGATCCTCCAACCCGAGAACATTGCCGGCATTATGGGGAGGCAACCATCGGCCAAGGGACGCAATCTCGGCCACCGAGGACGCAACAGGAAGCGACCACCCTCGGAGGATACCGATGACGGCCTTGATATTATCCTCAAAAATACACGCCATGCCAATTTCAAGCGGGCTCTTGGAGTTGTAGTGAAAGTCCGAATCCAGGGCGTCGTGGAACGCCCTGGCCAACCTGTCAAGGTAGTTCTCCGTCTCCGAGATGCCCCGGGACAGTACAATGGCCCGTGACCTGGACATGGCGAGACTCATCCCCTTATCGTTGCGCTGCTCATCCCACCACCCAAAAAGACCGATGGTAGCCTCGCACCAGTCCTGAGCGGTGGCCATGACTGCCGACTTGACACCGAGGATGATCTTGAAAATGACGTTCAAGTTCTCGTAAATCTCCCACGGGACCTGGCTCTCGGCACGCCTGGCCATATCTGTCAGAGAGGCACGATTCCGGGATGTCGCAAACTGTGATCCACCTTCCTTGCCCTCGGCAAAGCGCTTGAGGTTGTCGAGTGCGCCTTGTGCTCGAACTCGGAACAGAGTCCACTCGCTGCTCCAAATCTCCCAGTTGTCTTGATACGCGGGAGAGCTCTCCAGCGCGGCAATCGTCTCCTCCACTGCTTGCTGAACGTTTGCCAGAGCCTGGCCGGTATAAGAGTACTGGCCGCTGCGCTTGACTTGGCCCCATCCCGCTTGACGCAAAAGCTTGACAGCCTCGACAACTTTGCCTCGGAGCAGCGCAATAAAGACCGACTCCCAGTAAAGTCCGTGACAAGCCGGGCTTGGTCGGTGTCGCAAGACGTCCTCAATCTGTCCGGCATAGAGGTTGTGGTTCTCATCGAGCCACCTAAACAGCGTACCCGGCAATGGCTCCTGCCTGGCTTGCCCTTCATCATCATACCTACTGTGATGAACTTGCAACGCCAGATTCGCCAGATAGTTCGCCTTCTCAAAGTCGCTCGCGTGTGGCCCGGGACCAATCTCAGCAACGTACTCCTCCTCTGGCTGAGGCAGCTTGTCGACATAGCCCTGCCACAGTTTCGCAACCTTGCCGGCAACCGTTGCCAAGGTGTCCTCCAGCTTCTCGTCATCCTCCGACTCTCCGACGCCATCGTCATACAAGCGATTGATCATGGCCTCAGTCCCGAGAATAACCTGCGGCGGCTCCGTCAACTCAGCCGTTCCCATTTGTCGATACGCATCCTTCGCCAAAGCCGCAACCCGATGATCCCTCCGTCTCGCCGCGCCAGCCTGCATCGCCGAAGCCCGATAGATATCCTCCGCCTCCCTGCGCACGCGCTCCGTCGCAGCAGGGGTGTTGAGCATCATCAAATCCGACTCATCCCCAACCCCGCGTCCCTTGGTCTCCATACCAAGCCACATATCTGCATCGTAGTCGTCCCTTTCCGTCCCCTCATAACTCTCATCGTCATCATCATCCTCGGGCACCTCAAAACTCCCACCACCACCACCACCACCACCACCCACACCTCTCTTAGGCGGCACATATACCTCATCCTCCTCCTCATCTCCATCCGCAGCCAAAACACTATGACTCAAATTCGACCTCCCCCTCACAATCGATCTACCAAGCGGCGCACTCCCTCTTCCACCACCAGACGAAAACAGCGTCTTAGTAGGCCCCGTCGCCCCCCCAAAAAGAGGCTGCTTCCCACCACCCGTACCGCCCGTAGTCGTCATCCCACGCATCATGGAGCTCCCCAGGAACGAATCCGACGGCGCACCAGCAGGCGTAAAGCTCCCAACAGAACTAGGCGGCGGACCGGCGGGTGTAGTCGACGGTTCGTTGAGCGAGCTGAATGAGAACGGATTCGGAGCCTGCGAGCGATTGTAGGAACCGCTGCCGCCGCGATGAGAGGATCGGTCCGGCGTCGAGGGCGGGGAGGAACTACCTCCGGGAACTTGGAATCGGGACGACATTGTGCGTGCTTGGTAATTATCGTCGAGTCGTGCAGGATGGAGAAAATCGATGTACAAGGTTTGGTTTTGGCTGCGCGCAAGGCGCGCGGGTCGGCGTCTTCTCGTGCGCTCACGAGGAAATTAGGGAGCGCGCTGCCAATTGGTGCGACGGTTTGGTGTTACTTCTCGTAGACTTCTTCGGGTGTGGGGGGAAAAGACTGTCGTGACGTGGTTGTTGTGAGGGTTGGGTTGGTTTGCGAGTTCTAGGAACAAGAATTGGGAAGCTTCTGTTGCTGGCACTGATGCTTGGGTGGACGCGACTTTTTTCTGGGGAAAGCGCGCCGCGGCAACTTCCGTTGCGGCTGTTGCGGCTGGGAGCTCACCACCCCACTGATCGCACATTTATCAAAGCTCGAGATCACCGCGGGGACCACCTCACCCAATGCTGAGGGAGAAGTTTGTATGGGATTAGAATGAACTACTGTGGACGACAATGAGTAGCCTGGGGACAAGTCAGAGCCAATTCCTGATCACTTACGTTGCTGCCCATTTCCCTGCACACTACTATCTAGAGGCACTGATATCCATTTCACAAACTCCATTCACAAGGGATAGCATCAAGTGCAACGCGGTTGATTGACCTCACGAAACAGGTGCTACATCTCTCCTCTTCCCGCTCCCCTACCCTCTCCACCCTCCGTATCCGTCGCTATGACCTAAGGACTACCTCATCGAATGGCTAGGAAAATACATGACGCCAATTCTTATGCCCAAATTTTCTTCAGGGATACATCCACATGACACATTATGTATAGACTGGTAAACTAAAACAAAGGAAAGCGTAGTGTAGCGCATCGTGCAGTAGAGGGTATTTCACAGTAAAAGCAATTTCATGGCAAACCGCATCTCCAACCAGAAAGAGGAACAAGGACGTCTCTGTGTCTCCCTCAATGATTTCGTCTAAGCGCTCTGAGGAAGAATGGAGATGTCCTTGTCGGGCCCAAAGCTGAAGCCTCGGGAGCGGGCACTCTCGACCTGTTGAAGCCCGAGCTTCTCGAGCCCCGAAACACCGCTGTCTTTCTCGCCGTAGAGGATCCCTAGACCGCTCTTGTCCGCCTTCTTCTCGCTGACATCGTCGTCGTCGAGATTCATTAGAGCCGGCGGTCGGTGACGCATTTGGCGGGCCTTGGCCAGTGATATTGTCTTTTGCTGGTACGTCGTTGTGATGGCTTGCGTATCATCGCGATCAATAGTCGCTTTCATGAGGGCCGCCATCCACAACCTGCCCTGCTTGATGTTGGGCACCGCGAAATAATGTACAGTGGGCTTGGTGAAGTTGACTGCCCGCGAGAGCCCAGCACGCGGAGGTACAAGCTTGAAGATGAATATCGAGTCCGACTCCTTGATGGGGTCGCGCTCGGCTTCCGTCGCTGCAAGAGTGGGCACGTTGCTTCCGGCAGGAATTGCTGGCGAGTTGCCAGCTCCGGTCAGCGTTGCGTGGAGGCCGGTTAGTCGTTCGTTATCGGCGGGGAGAACACGGTGGAACGAAATATCGATGAGCCCTCTTTCTTGGTCATCGTCCTCCGAGTAGTAGTACGCCAGCCGCCTGCCCTTCAACACAAAGAGCCGGGGTTTCCACGTTGTCATCAGGTTGGCGCTCCGCTTCTTCATCCAGCCGCTGTAGTCAGCATCCACAATGGCTTCCCTCGGCGAAATCTTTTGAAGTCCACGCGTGTATGCACTCGTCTCCTTCTTGGTCTTCTTCCGACTCCCACGGCTGGCCGCCGTGGTTGCCGTGCTCGGGCTCTTCGCCGCATCAGGGGAGTCAAGTTCAAAGCTCGGCCCCGCGGACGGAGTGCTAGATCCCGTGCGTGATGGCGAATACACCGGCGAATCTTTGAGTGGGGAGTCAACAGGAGAAGCCACCAGTTTTCGCTCCGTGCCCGTGACCGCATCAGAGGCAGCCCTCAGGCCAAGACCGTTCCGCAGGACCATACCGACGTTGAAGTCAGGGTGGTTCACCTGGCTGAGGCGCTTGATGGCAGTCGCTGCCTTAGGGGACGATCTAGACACGTCTGGAGAGCCGTCGAGTTTGGTGACTGTGGGAGGCCCGTTATCTATTGCTGGAGCTGTAAAACGAATCGAGTCGGCTGTGGCATTGGACGCAGTGCGCCTAGCATTGAGACCGTAGTATCTCTGAGCGGCGGGCGACACGGGAGCGGCGGGATCGCGCACCGAGTCGACGCTACCGAACCTCGAATGCCTCGAAAGAGCAGTCGCGCTTCTAACCCGCTGTTCTTCCGCGTAGCTCGCCTTTGGTGAGCCTGGTACGCCACTATCTCGCTTCCGCAACACGTTACGTCGCCGAGGATCAGCGTCGGTGCCAGAAAAATACCCTCGTTCCAGATCCACGGCCGAATCCTGGAGCCCGTTTTCCTGTGTCGTCCCGTCCTGAATCCCGGCGGATGACTGAGGGCGCGGCACGTAAGCGGAGGCCGTGGCGCTGCCAAGGGTCCAGTTACGGTCAAAAGAGGGCTGCTTCTTATGCACCGTATCCTGCTGCTGCTGAGGAAAGGACCCACTCGACATCAGCTTGGGAGTGGCATTGGTCGTCGTGATGGACGGTGTGGTTACGCGGAAATCGGTCGACGAGTGGCGGCGCGAGTGGTGCAAATCTCGGATCGATGCAGCAGAAGGCCGTTTGTCGTGAAACGTCCGCGTTGGGCTGTCAATAAGAGGGGAAATTGGAGAGACCGGCATCGTGGGCTCAAGTTTGGGCGTTTGCGATAGCCTTTTCGTTTGTAGCGACAGGGTTCGGTTTTCGGTTGGCGTGAAGCCTCGAGCGGAACTCGTCATCGTGTTCGTCCTGCTTCTGCTCTTTGCCTCCGATCCAGCCTCGCTACCGTACGATTGCGTGGTCCGACGACCACCAACTCCATTCACTTCGTCCTGGAGGTACTTGATCTTCTGCCATGTTTTCAGCCTCCGCCCAACGGACCCGAGATCAAAAGCCTTGATAAAGAGCGAAGTTTGATCCATGCCCAATAGCACCTCGCCAGTGATTTCCTGGTCTCGGAAGACTTCGCAGTGATGCTTTTCTACACCGGCCGTGAAAAGGTACTCTGCAACTTGATCGGCGTTCCACGATTCGACTTCGATGCGAGAGTGGCCCCCCTCCTCTTCCTCGTCTGTTTCCTCGCCCTGGATGTACGAAATGCGGTGGTCGATATGGGAGCTGTATTCACTTCCAGAGTCCGTCGCTCTTCCATTTCCATGGGGCGAATTCAACTCTGTCATATGCTCTTCGATCACGTTTAGGGTCTCGTGAAGCACATGGCTGTCTGTACTCGAGTTCACGCGCCCCCCAAACCCTCCAGACCCAGACACAGACTGCTGACTGGACGAAAACGAGGACGGCGGCGCCCCACTGGTTACCGTGGTCGATTTAAACGAACTTAGCGGGAGGGTTGAGGGGGTGGGATCTGGCATCTGGTGAACCTTGTTCTGCTCGGCCGGGAAACTCGACGTCGTTTGCTCGTTCGCCACCTCGGCAAGGGGTGCGAGACTAGGGGGTCTCTTTAGCGTTGATGAGGTCGGCGTCGAAACTGCGGCTCTTGGTGCGGGTCGTGTATATACTGTGAATGTCAGCCAGCGATGTTGTCTCCAGGATCTTTCATACCTTCTGGGAAGAGGCCGCTGTTCCCATTGACCAAGTGCTTGCCCAAAAACCAGCCGTCTCCGAATTCATCATCGCGCTCAATCAATTCCACGCGGTCCCCCTTTGCCAGACTCAGCTCGTCAGAACTTCTCGCTTGAAAGTCATCTGAAGCAAACACTTGTCAGTATGCAATCTCCCGTAGCCATGGCATCGTGGCTCCTCTGAGCGCCTAGAGCCGTTTGCACGACTCAATCGGCGGAGGAGCAAACGAGAGCGGGGGACGGAAAACAAGGCCGACTCACGAATGACCATCAAAATGTCGCCCACTTCGGGCTTGGATGAACCTAGGGCCGCCATCTCTTTCGCATCAGCAGCAGCGATTAAACTGCACCCCGTTGTCTGTGGTGAAAAGAGGAAACGAGCGGAATCAGTCGTGGCCTGCTGTGGCTGTCGCGGGCTTTCTGCCGTTGCAGGACGGGAACGACGACGGCAACAGATCGCCAAACCAAATGGCAAACGAGTCTCGGTCCGACGTCAAACAAATTATGGGTCGCCCGAGGGCCACCGTCTGTCTTGTTTTCTCGATTCGAAAAACAAGCAGCCGACCGGGGAAAAAAATTCAAGGCGATCGGATCTCGATTCTGGAAGGAGCGGCCAAAGGCGCTCCGTCGGATCCTTGAACCTGGGATGCACGGAAAGGTGTTTAAAAAAAACGAGCAGGATATGTAGTCTAGCGGCGCCTCAGCCGTTCCTCCCCATGATCTGGCTGGTCGGCTGCAGAGCGTTGAACGGGTATTTCCAGGGTCGAGGTTGGGCCTCTCTTTGGTTCTTGTGTTGCCCGAGGTCGCATGCACGTTGGGGCACGGTGCAGGTTCGTGGCAGGCGTTGTGAGGGCGATCGGGGCTGGGGAAGCCGCGAAGAGTTCGGCAGCGCAATGGATCGGTTCCGGGTGCTGATTGGGGGGGTAATAAACACGCGCGGAGGTGCGTGGAATCCCGTTATTGGGTCAATGGACGGGCCACCGCAGAAAGGGACACGGCGGCGGCGGATAGAGAAATTGGGGAGGCAGCGTAGGAAGCACGTTGGAGACGCCGGCAGTCGAGAGCACCCTCGGGAGCGAAGATGGGAAGGGTATCTCGGCAAGTGGTTGACTGACTTGCTGGGATGAAGCCGATGTTGCCTACCCCTAACAATTCCGAACAGCTCAAGTCCAACGGCCGGCGAAGGTGCGTGTTTTTAGGAGTGATCCCGCCTTCCCTTGGGAAGAATGTGGAAACCCTTCAGGTTATCAAAGTTTTGGGGCGACAACAGGGCAGCGTCCGGCCGGGCTAGTGGTGCAGGGGTTGCTTGCTGGTGAGTGCGCGATGGCGCATGGCTGGATCTCACTGTCTGTCCTTTTCTCCTCGCATCCGCAAATCCCACGCTGGCAAAGCCGTGATGCTCCTCGTCTCGTTGCTATTGCCAGACGGCGAGCTCTCCAATTAAAGCTGCGTCTACCAAGGTGTCATTTTCAAATGCAAACAAGGAAGGCCCTTTGGTGAAAATAGAAGCTGCCTCCCATTCCTGGCGGGCCTCTCTCGGCGCTATGATAGGTCGAACCACGGGCGCGAATTCGTGATTCTGGAAGCGCGGACCACCATCCCACCTCATCGCATCGCATGGAAAACCGGCGCTATGGCGAGCATCTTGGCAGCATGTCTGCTCTGTCCCGCCCCGGCCTCCCAGCCTGTCCCGTGCAGCGCAACCGCAACCGCCCTGCAGGGGGCCGGCATGCGTGAGAACACTCGGATCCGAAAGGCCGTCACGGCGTCGGGCACACGAGAAGAGGCTTTCCGGCTTATCTTTGCCTCTGACGGCACACCTGGTGACCCATCACCCGTCATTTCTCCATCCCAAACATGACGGGGCGGGCTGAACGATGAGCTGGCTTGACTCGGATAGCCTAGGACTGACGTCCACCACAATGCAAGCCTGCCAAGGAAGCATCGCGGATATGGCGACGTATCGGATAACCGACGCCCAATTGAGAACGGGCATGGCAATGACTTTGCTATCGTGAAACATTCGACTGACAGCCAAAGGTCGAGAAGAACATTGATCCAACAGCTGAGCATCCATTCTCACATGGCGCACATCTCCCGTCCCCCCCGCATCCAGCCTGCCTCCGCTAGCAGCCCAGCTAGCACGCACCCCTCCAGTTTGGTCTGGACCCCAGTCCGAAGCTTGACCTCGGCATCTTTTGGCTCCCTTGATGGAATCCGACCGCTCCGCTTATACACATGCGGGAAACTATAAACCTCGACAACTGTGCATTGTACTATCACTCGTTGTTATACTTGCCATTTTCTTTGTGATCCTCGACAGGCAGTTCCAGTCGTTGACAGCGAATCCACCAGAACGAAAACATGGCGCAACTACAAAGTTACAAGGCGTACAAGCACTTCGCCATCACCTCCCCCTGCGAGTTTGTGGTCCACGTCGAGATCAACCGACCCGCCAAGCTCAATGCATTTACGGAGGCGATGTGGCTTGAGCTCCGCAGCATCTTCCAGCAGCTCTCGATCGATCCTGAGGTCCGCGTCGTTGTGATATCCGGCGCCGGTGACCGCGCGTTCACCGCAGGCCTCGACGTCCAAGCGGCCAGTGAGAACGACAGCCTGTCGGGCGATGCGAACCTGGATCCTGGTCGAAAAGCCATCAAGTTGAAGCGATATATCGAGGAGTTTCAGGATTGCATCACAGCCGTGGAGAAGTGTGAGAAGCGTGCGTCGCCTATCCTGGAATCTCCCCGAACCATCCGCTAACACGCTCGCCCTCAGCCGTCATCAGCGTCCTCCACGGAATCTCCCTAGGTCTTGCGATCGACCTCTCATGCGCCACGGACATTAGGATATGCGCAAAGGACACTAGGTTCTCGGTCAAGGAGGTGGACATTGGCATGGCAGCTGACATCGGCACGTTGGCACGACTGCCCAAGGCGGTGGGGAACGCCTCCTGGGTCAAGGAGGTATGTATGTCGGCGCGAGACTTCGGGGGCCCCGAGGCATTGGCCGTGGGCTTTGTCAGCCAAGTGCATGAATCAAAGGCTGCTGCGCTGGACGCCGCTTTGAAGCTGGCAAAGACCATCGCGACCAAGAGTCCCGTAGCTGTTCAGGGAACCAAACATTTGCTGAACCATGCAAGGGATCACTCGGTCGAGGACAGTATGTGGCGCCAAAGACCTACTCTCTCGCTACCTACTGACGCAACATCATCACAGACCTAAAATACACGGCCCTATGGAATGGCGCGACCCTCCAAGCGCCCGACATGCAGGATGCGCTGCTTTCCGGTATCCAGAAGACTAAGCCGAGATTTGAGAAGCTGTAGAGAAGCCCTACCAATAAAAAAAGGGGAGAGCCATAGGGTCGAGGTCGGGATCGGGTTCCTATTCACTATCCTCGAGCGGCTCCTCGACGCGGTACGTCTCCTTGAGGCGCTTCGCTGTGTCAGTGAAAACGGCCAGAAAGTGGCACACAAAAACTCACATCTTCAAGTTTCTGTTTCAGCGTGCCCACCATGTTTTCCTTGACTACGAGATGGGTCTCGTCCAGATCCTCAATGATGATGTCATTGAGTTGACTGTCGAGGTGCACGATGATGGACTTTATCGCCGGCTCGCACTCTATCAGGACGCCTAAAACGCTTTCAGCACAGTCCTAGGACGGCGAAAGTAAGTTGACAGATGTACCTCGTATAGCTCGTGGCATTTTGAATGCAATCCGTTCGTAGCGAAGGCCTCGCAGCTTGATGCGGCCGGTTGTGCTTTGCAGTTGCAACCGTTCGTTGTTGCGACGAAGAGTTGTTGCAGCGTGAACAATGAATGGATGCTAAAGTTAGGCCGGAGGTCAGTGCCCACGGTTTAGGGACCACCGGAATAGGCGTTGCCACAGGCAAGCGGCGGAAACCAAAGTCGACCCCAAGGCACCGAGCCTGTGCGGGGTTAAAGTTTTGTGCATTTTTAGTAGGGAAATTTAACAATATTTGGATTTAGGTCTTCTACGAGAGTGTTGTGTCGAACAACCCCCACGACGGAAGATGAGATCAAGACAAGCCTGAGGGTTGTCGCTGGAAAGATGGGACAAACCGCGGCCCACTAGATCAAGTTGGTTTCAAATTCCAAGGGGAATCAACGGAGAATCACCATGATGTCTTCAGTCCGGTAGAATACCATGCGACACATTTGAGAACTGGTCACCCTTTTCTCAAAAATATCCCTTTCTATTGCGCTTTTGTCGGAGCTTGGCCGACGCCAGCGAGAGCGACTTGGCGAGCCTAACGGCAATTGCCTTCCCGTTGGCAGTCGGCCACCGGACCGAATCTTATCTCAGCCTCAAACACAACAAACAGTAGCTTCTCATCCGCTACCTCACGAGACGCGGCTCTGCTCTGCCACGCGGGCCCAAGAAGGACGCCCTCCAGATGGAAATGCCAACCATCTCGTGGCTGGATGCTTCAACCTGTTTCAGCCCACAACCCGCAACTACGATCTTCAGATTTCCAGATCGCCCCGTTTTCCGCACGCTTGGATTTCGGATGCTCGGCCGACAGGGATCGTGCCGGGAACAAGTGCGGATCAGAGCGGGCGAGGACCAGGACCGGGCAGCAGCCCAGAGCGGAACGCAGCGAGTGAGGGCGAGCGACCGAGAGCTGCAGCACAACGGGCGCCGATTGGAGACCGTTGGCATCACCAACAGTGCCAATAACCACCCGAGCCAGGCCCTCTGCGTCCTGCGCTGCAGCACAGCCCCCAGCCTCGCCGTGCTTCCACATACATGCAGTTCTCGTCACGATGCTTGTTTCGAGGCAAGCAGCAGGACAGCACACACACGCTGCGAATGAGATTAATTGACAAGCAGGAGGGGTTCGCATCTGAATCAGATTGAACGTCTGTCGTCGCAAACGCCGCCTTTCTGTCTCTCCCCACAGGGCAGTTCATACAAACTAAATAAGCTTGTCTGTGAGAGGAGGGACTATTCACACCGTTCACGCTAGGTCGGCCAGGCTTAGCTCCGAGGGCTGCATGCGCGCGACCCCAACTCCTCGCATGCTTTTCCCTGGCCAAAAAAAGCCACCAGCGAAACCTATCGCATTTTTAGGTTGTGGACGGGCAGGTGTTGTTTGGGGGTCCAGGGGCACTGGCCGGGTGAGCAAAGAAGAAAAGAAAAAGGAAGCATGATCGCCTTCCCTCTCCCCTCCTTCTCTACTTTTCTCTTTTTCTTTGCCCACTTTGCTGATCACCGACGAGCAACGCTCGCCATGACGGTTCCCAAGTGAATAAATTCCCCGTCATCATCATCTGCTCCGACCCCATACAGATCCGATTCCTCCGCCGTCAGCCTTCGGGACCTCCCCACTCGACTGCGCCGCCGTGCCTTTCTTTTCTCACTTGTCTCTTTTATTTTTCTCTAAAAATCCCCGATGGCATTTTGAACGGGCTTGCAATTAAGATCCAAATCATGTAACTCGCCAGACCATCGTGACCCCATTCCGATCCACATCAACCCGGAGACCAAAGCCCAACCACCAACAAGCACAGCAACACCCGCTACTCAGAGCCTCACAAGGATGTCCTCCTTCGGACCCCCCTCAGGGTCGTCGGGCAACTTCGGCCCGCCCTCCTCCAGCAATAGCACGCCCTCCAAAACCTGGGCATGGGTCCTCATCCCCGTCGGCATCGTCGTAGCCATCGGCGCTGTAGCCCTCTGCCTACACTCCAAACGACGCAAACGCCAGCGCGCGCTCCTTCCCCCTCCCCCTCCCCTCCTCGCACAGCACCAGCAACTCCGCTCCCGCGCCTTCAACGAGCGCGATCTCGAATCAGGCTACCACACCCGTCCTGGAAGCGTCTTCGTGCCGGTCGCCAACGGGCGCGCCCCGGGAACCGGTGGCCCCGCAAACACGGGGCGGTGGTTCCTCAACGGGCCGCCGCCGCGCCAAGCGACGGAGGAAGGCCTCAACGAACTAGGGGAGGCCCCACCGCCTTATGAGAAGAAGGCTGCTGCCATCGCTGAGAACAGCGTTGGAGGAGGGCCGGCGCCAAAGTCGCAATCTAGCTCGAGCGCTTCGTCCATATCCATGGCTGATGATGAGCGAGAGGGAGGAGGCATGGAGATGCACGCCCTCGCGCCCGCCATGACGGGGAGGACGATGGCTACGACCGTGACGGGCGCCACGACGGTCAGCACACGGACGAGCCTCAGCGGGGATGGGGATGGAGGAGGCATAAGGAGGGGTGCGTTATCGCCGTTTACGATGAGCGAGGGGACTGCGACTACGGCTGCTTCGTCGGAGCCTAGTAGGCATGGGTCACCGCCTGGGTGTCAGGGGACGTCGCCTCCTCCTCCGCCGCCTCCTCCTCCGGCAGCTGGCGGGGGTGGGGGTGGATCAGGTGTGTGACGGCGCCGGAGAGCCGGCTATGTTGGCTGATGGGACATGAAGGATGGGCGAGCAAACGAGGGCAAGTGTATCACGGTAATGTAAGTAAGTGGTCGAACCGGCTGTTTCCCTGGGCGTTGGAGGTTGGATTAGGTTGAGTTGGTTTGGTTTGGTGCCGAGTAACTGGCGTTTTTTTGGAGTTCAACAACGGTAGCCGGACGGATACGGGAGGATACGTTTTGCAGTTTGCACAACACAAGGTGGCGTTTGGCACGAAAGTTTGGAGTGGAAATGCGTGTCATGTCATCGATCGATCTGGAGAGGAGAGAAAAAAAGGATAAACAAATCATCAATCACCACAGCAGTAGTGTCAATTTGAGATGCCCCATCACAAAACAAACACACACACACACACACATAAGACACAGACACAGAACAGACAATCTGCTTCTTCACTCGTGCCATTTCCCCTTACACTCGCTTCCACCCCATTCTCATGACAAGAAGACTTTATACAGGTTATGTCCCTTTACAACTGCTGCCAACTATCAACAACACAGCCCCTTCTGCAAAGTTGGTGGCTTCCATGCACTTTTTTCCCCTTTGGCAATATTGCCCAGCACATCATCAGACTGCCGGTCCCCAGTTTTCCTCCATCCGTCAAACATCTTTCCTCCCCAAGAAAGAAGAAAAAACACCCCCTCCTTTCCCCAAGACTACAAGACAAACTACGGAAACAAGGGAGTATCGCAGAACAATGCTATGCCGTTGCGCACAAATGCCGAGAGACAGGAAAATGACAAGACTGGAAAACAGACCCTGGTCCCTCTAATGCAAAACAGCGCAGGAAAAAACCAACAGAATAAAGACACAATGACCCTACCGTTTTGTTTCCCGTTAACCCCACCAATCTTCCCACAAAAAAAAAGAACCATCCCCAGAGACATTGCCTTATGGCTTCTTGACATTGCCTTATGACTTCTTCTCATTGAACTTCTTGTTCGTCTCCAGGGCCTCGGCCAGTGCCTTGGCCGCATCGGCCGTCTTGACCTGCAACATCCACGTCTCCAAACCCTTTCCGTCGTCGGTCGAAGTAGTGAGCTTCACATACTTGCCACCGGGGGGGTCGACTTTGTACGTGAAGTTGGGAAGGACAAGCTTATTAAGGGCAACGTGGCCGCGGGGTTCGGCACGTAACAACATTCGCACAGCGTCGGTCTTCTTGTGCTTGAGGATCCGGAGGGGCCCAACGCCCATCGTCTTCCAGGGGTTCTTGGCGTCCTTTGCCGATCCGGAATCGTCGTCCTCGGTGTCACCGGCGCGCCTGAGCTTGACCGCTTTGGCGCGGATCTCATGGACGACGGACTCGTCCTCTTCCCCCGGGCCGCCGTTTGTTAGGGATAATTGCTCCTGTGGTGCGTCATCCCCGTCAGCGTTGGTTCCTCGATTTTCAGGCTCTACAGCAGCTGGTTCCGGCGTGCCTGTGGCTGGCGTTGTAGCCAAGCTTGATGCTCCACCAAAGGTGAAAGGGGAATCTTCCCACTTGGTCAACAATGTCTTTTTGAAACGTTTGGAGCGTGCATGCACATCATATTACTCACTTGTACCTGTTGAGGTCCCCCCTCCGGGAGCCGCTAAAGCGCTACCAAACATCGATTGAGAAGGGGGGTTAGACTGGCTTCCGCCGAACGCAAACATGTTTGTGGACGGCTGGCTGCTGGGCGTCGACCCGAAGCTGATGGTAGGGAGGGGCTGGCTGCCGGCGGTGAAGCTCGTCGAAGCACCCCCAAACAGAAAGGGAGCGGAAGACGACTGCGAGTTGTCGTTGCCACCACTGCCAAAGGTGAACGACGACGGCGCTGAGGCAGCGCCTCCACCGGGAGCAAAGGGGTTGTTGATCTCGCCAGAGGTAGAACCGCCAGTCGAGAAGTTGAAAGAGGCGCCACCATTAGTCCCGAAAATGGAGCCAGTTCCACCCGGCTGGCTCGTGGTCGGCTGAGATGACTGTCCAAAGATAGAGCTAGTTGAGGTGGGAGCAGCAGTCGAAGTCGTGCTTCCGAAGCTGAAGATCGGCTTCGACGCCTCGGGCTGAGTCGTCGTCGCACCGAACAGAGGCTTCTGCTCCTGGGCGGGCGCTGTTGTGCCAAAGATGCTCTTGGTCTCCCCGGCAGAGGCAGCCGAAGTAGTAGCACCGAACAACGGCTTGGTCTCAGCAGCCGGCGTGGAACTGGTCGAGAACAGCGATGGTTTGTCCGAGCCGGCCGTGGTGGTAGCGGCGCCGAAGAGCGGCTTGGTCTCGGAAGCTGCCGGCTTCGTAGCACCGGCGGCGGGAGCAGTCGATGACCCAAAATTGAAGATGGGATTTGCGGGGGCAGAGGTAGCGCCAAAGAGGCTCTTCTTCGAGGCATCCTCTTGCGCCGGAGCAGGAGCTGGGGCAGCGCCAAAGAGCGAGGTCTTTGGAGCGGGGCCCTGGCCGAACAAACCGCCGGCGGCGGGCTGGGCAGCAGGCGCAGCCACCGAACCAGTGTTGCCGAACAGACTGCTCGTCTGGGGTTTCGACTCGGTGTCGGTCTTGGTCGTGCTGCCGAAGAGGGTAGAGGACTGGAACGCATTCGGCTTCGCGGCCTCAACAGCCGGGGCAGCAGTAGCAGGCTTCGCTCCAAACAAACTAGTGGCTGGCGCAGGGGCTGGAGCCGCCGCTGGCTCCTTCTTCTCTTCAGGAGCCTTCGCCTGGCCAAATGCGGGGGTTGCACCAAAGAGGTTCGATGTTGTGGCGGCAGGGGTCGAAGTATTGCCGAAGAGTGACGGCATCGCAGAAGAGGATTCAGCTGGCTTGGGAGGGAAGCTGAAGAGGGAGGATGCTGATTGTGTCTTGGGGGCATCCGTCTTGACAGCTGGCTCTTCAGGCTTCGCCGCCGGTGCGCCAAAGAGACTCTGGGCAGCCGGCTTCGCCGGGGCTTCCTCAGTCTCGGGTTTCTTGGCCGCCGGGGCTCCAAAGTTGATCGCCGCGGGTTTAGCAGCTGTAGATGAGAACAACGGTGCGGCGCCTGCGAACTTGATCGGTGTGCCAGTGTTCCATGTGTTGTTGGCCGGCGCAGCAGCAGGCACAGGAGCCGCGGGCGCCACGTCCTTGGCGGGACTAACAGACCGCTCGCCGTCAGGGGAGACAGCAAAGGGGGACCTGGTCTCCTGGGCAGGGAGCTGCCTGACCGGCTGACCATCGGAGCCCCTAATGATGCGGTCGAAGAGGCTGCGACCCTGGTTGACGTTGCTGTCACCAGCATCGGAGGAAGTGCTCGACGTTCCATTCGTGGTGGCAGGAGTCTTGCCACCAAATTGTGGTGTGGGTGCGTCGGCGCTGGCGTCGTCGCTTTGGCTCTCTTCCTGGTTCCCAGACTCGCCCTCCTCCTCCTCTTCCTCACCTGAAGAAGTCTCGCTCTCGCCATCGGCATCGTTGTTCGGGCTGCCCTTGCTCGTATCCGAGAGGTGACCAAAGATGTTAGCCGATGAGACAGAGGGCGCTGCTGCGGACTCAAAGACCGATCGGCCACCGTTGCCGTTGGCGAGCTTCGACGTCATGTTGGAGGCGAAGAGGCTCTTTGCGGGAGGCTTGCCCGCGGGTGTGGATCCCTTATTCACGATGCTCTCGAACACAGACTTGGTTGCGGATGGCATCTTCTGAGGGGTCGCAGCGGGCTTGTGTTGCTTAGCGGGCTGATTCTCGTCCGGTGAGCCAACAACATCGGCCTTGCGCTTGTTCTTCGCGGGGGTTGAAGTAACTTCGGGAGCGCGAGCGCGCTTGTTGCCGTTGGATGATGTAGTCAGCGCAGTATCGGTCGACTTGAGATCATCCTCGGCCTTTCGCTTCGACCCTATTGCCGACTGCTTCACAATCGCCATTGGCTCAGACTCGTCATCGGAATCAGGGATACCGTGCTTCTGCTTCCACTCCTTTTTCACGGCCTCTGAGGCCTTGACAGTCTTGAACTCGTAAAGACCATAGCGAAGCATAATAAGACTTCGGTTCTTCTCGTATTCCTTTGCAAAGTTCAGAATGTTGATCTTCCAATCCTTCTTGGCGAAAACCTCGTCGGCGGAATATTTCAGCCGTCTCAGATCGAGGATGCAGAAGAACTGCCGGCGCTGCAGGTCATCGAGCTCGGGAGGGCAGAGGTTTGCCAAAAACTCGTCCGCATAGATGGAGCCGGGGCGCGAGGGATCTTGAGGAAGATCCCGGAGCTGCTTCGCCAAGGCTTCACCAGTCAGTTCACGAGGGGGTGAGGCAATGCGCATCTCAAACAGCTCAGTCGTTGTCGACTGAGACAGCCCGCGACCTGTGATATCAGCCGTCGAGCCTCGAGGAGGCTTGCCAGGGGTGGTCGGAGGGAACGACTGCTTCAACGTGTTGGCCGGGACGCGCGGCGAAAAGGTGGGCAGGCCCGGCCTCGAGTACAGCGTCGAGGAGCGAAAGAGGTTTTTGGGTGCAGTCGAGGAGCCTGAGAAGTTTGTCGACTTGCTAAAGTTTGAGGGGGTGTGCGAGATGGTCGAGAACCCTGGTGTCTTGTATGGATTGTCACCTGGTCTCCTCCTCGGCGTGGCTGTTGGCCCAAAGATCTCGATCTTGGGAACTGCAGCAGCCGATGGCTCATGCAGGTCAGCGGCCGTGAAGCTTTGGGAGAGTTTGCTTGATGGGCCTTGAGGACGACTGAGGATTTTTCGGGATGCGAGCTGGGTATCCGAAGCACGCTTCACAGGGCTCTCGGGAGCAGACGCGTTGCCAGAGTCGGCGCGCGCCGAAGGCGCCAAGTTTGGCGTTGCCGATGAGCCGTTGGTCGCATCGGAATCGGCAGCAGGCGTGGTGCTGCTGCGCCAGAGCCCAGTGAAGCCGAAGATGCTCCGCTTCTTTGCTGGCGACTCCATTGCGGCGGGACGCGGTTGGTGTCCGTCAGAAGTTGCGAGGCGAAGGGGAGCGGAGGGTTATTAAGGTAGGATGGGCTACAATTGGAAGACGATCGATGAAACCGGTACCGCGGTCATGGAACCCGGGGTTTCGCGTCTTTTTTTCTCCTCTTGACCCGCGGGGCGCGTCGTTGCCGTGGACTTCTTGTGAGGATGGTGTTAGGCGTGAACGGGTGCGAGGTTGGGGGTGCGGGTGCGCGCGAATCGGATGAGGACCTTGCGATCCAGCGGCGAAAAATCGCAGCACAACCCAGTGAATGAGGGAGAGAAGGGGCCAGAAATAAGTTTGGCTGATGGATCCAATGAAATTTATGATAAAACACGCATCGAGGCAATCGGCTCCTGTCAACGCAGGCGACACGATGAAGGATGGCGCACCGGATGAAGGTGTTTTGGGGGGAAGCCACTGCTCGCTTTCCTTGGCAGAAAAAAATGTTGCCCTCCACGTTAAGCGCGCAATCGAGCTGGAACCCTGGGCAACATCCGTGCACGGATCACCACGCCTCAGGCATTCTCACATCATGGTCGGACAAAAATACAGCCAATACAGCCATAGCAGACCAGCATACCGCGTTTGAGCACCATCCAAGATTTTTCACGGTTCCCCTCTCGACCACAAACAACTCAGTCATACTTTTGGGCACTCTTTGAGCCATTCGCTTGCGCTAAAAACTCAGATACTGACATTGACACACAGCTTTGCGTTGAGCCCACCATATTTTCTGTCCACAAGAAGGCTGCCAAGAAGCAGGAGAAGGGGGTTCTGGGGAGGCAGCTCTTGGCAACGAACTCGTGAATGCTGTCGGCAAAGTCATTGAACAAGATAAACGAGCCACCAAGGCCCAACGTCATTTATCTTCGATCACAATGTGGGGTTAAACCAGTAGCAGGACCCTCTTGATATCCAGGGCCTTGAACACCATTTGAGAGAAGCCTCTTGGCTCGGGCATCCTACTCACAAGCCCGGCGGGGAGAGTTGTGTCGCATGGCTCAAATTTTTTGTTGTGACTTTCCCGTTGCACGCTCCCTGCAGCAACACTCCACCTTCTTCAAGTCAACCGCGTCAAGATATGCGCACCACCCCAGGCCGCTGGCAAGCTTCAAATCGATCGCCATACCAAAGTGCAAGAATCAAGGACCTGTTCAGTCTCTTTGAGAGGGACGAGAGAAACTCGACCCTGGATCAACAAAGGACCAAGACGGCACGATTCAGCACCCCAGCGGTGTCTCTTTCGATCGCGCACCATTGAGGCCCAACGCTCCTGGCAATTCTCCAATCGGAGACGCTCAATTCGGATGCTCCCATCGATGCCCAAGAGCTTGGTACGACACATGCGCGACAGGGTCCGGGTCTGGCTCTGAATAATGCCCCGTTTCCAAGATGCAGTACAATTAGTTTGCCGCCCACTTTAACTACAAAGCAGTATGCTACAGCGACAACACAACACAAGCAAACCGCCGACATTGTGGTATTCATCATCATTAACGCCGCACCCAATGCATCGTCCGTCTAGACCTTTACAACTTGGCCTTGTTCTGGGCCTTCTTGAGGATAGGGTCCAGCTTGGTGGCCTTCATGACATCGCCCTTGATCTTGAGCTTGCCAGACATGAACAATCGCTGGGCGTTGGCCTTGCCGGCAACGAGGCTACCGAAGTCGGCATCGGAAAGGTTGAGGGTGACTTGATTCTGCGTTAGGGGCATGCATCATCCAAACTTTTGGGCGCGGCAAATCTCACCAGTGGGCTTGTCGCCGAGGCCCTTGCCAACCTCGCCCTTGTTCTTGAGGTCAATGTGCCAGCTGTCGGTCTCGCCGGCGGCGTTCTTGAGGTTGAAGGCAAAGACGGCGTTGCCCTGCTTGATGGCGTCCTTCTTGTCGGCCTCGCTGGAGAGGGCGGCGGCGATGGCGTCGAAGGCGGCCGAGGAAGGGAACTTGTCTGCGTTGGCGACGGCATCAGCATCGCGTGATCTCGAGCTTGTGGCGAGCGAGCGCAATGCGCGCGCTGGGCTGGGCCGGGCTTACCGTTCTTGAGAGACATGGTGGCGGATCGAATTGTGGGGGACGGGCTGAACAGGGCGCTACGGTGAGTTGATGATGATGGGTACAACGGCAGAACGGGGGACAGGTGGCAGGTTGGGAGGGAAGAATGGGCTTTTAAAATGTTGGGTGGAATCCGGATGCGATGACGCTCCCCTGGACGTTTCGGGGATTTGGGTCACAGTCCACCGCCAACATGTGAAATCAACCTCGGCCGGTCGCAGCTCTGTCACGGCCGACCGAGCAGGCGCCCCCACAGCGTCCCCCGAAGCGGGATAGCGCAAGCCCATTTCCCCATGCCGTCGCAAAACCCCTGTTCGCGGAGCTTCTGGAAAGCTTGCTTCTCCGCAATCCGTCTCAAACCCGCGCGTGACATGTGCAAACCTCAACCCATTCCTCGCCGAGTCCTAATGCGAGTCGGCAGAGTTCAGCCCTACCGGTTTCCGCTGAGGCCATTTTGAACCGCTCATAATCGTTGCAGATTATCATTATTCTTCTTGACGCTGTTCTCCATCAAATACATTCCCAGTGCATCGCTGCCGCCTGTACCCCCGAGTCGGGAGTTGCCTCGAGCCACGTGCATTAGACAAGAAAGTAAACAAAATAGAACAGAGCCAAACCTGCTGACAGCAGCCCTCTCCCGGACGCCGACAACCTCCCTACACCGTCTTCCTCGCCAGTCTCGTCGCCCTCTGCATTGTTACCGCCACCCTCGTTCCCATTCCCATCTCGGCCAGGATTCCCGCTGGTATCCAAAATGTCGCCTGCGTCCGCTTGAGCTCTCCTGAGGTAGGCCGCGATGGCTCCTCCCCAGGACCCCTTGACCTCCTTTTGCGCCGTCACGTTAAGCCCTCCGCCGGTCGTATCGTACACCATCCTTTCGACGCTCTTGGACGTCATCGAGTACCAAAATGTCGACTTTGCCCCGTCGATGCCCACCAGGTTCTCTTGACAAACATCCCCCGTGGCAGTGCATTGGGCGTCCTTCCAACCGTCGTCACTTGCGTTCATGTTGTTGAAAAAGACCCAAAAGGCCGACCCGTGGATCACGACATCCCTGCTCTCAACCATGTGATGCGCCCACGATCGATGGCAGCGGTCGTCATCCTTGAGTCCCTGTCTCTCGCAGTTCTCAAACGTGGGGTCCCCGTATTTGACAGGATCCGCTTTCCACGGCGCGGGTGCCCTGTATGGTGTTCCTTGTCCCTGCCAGTACGGACTTTCGGTCTGCTGTAACGAGATGAACACGCCATCGACCTTGTTGAGGTTGTACTGGTACAGCACACAATGCTCGAAAGACGTCCCAACCATCCATGTCGGCGCTTTTTGGTTCTCGATCAAGGCGCCTCTTCCAACGGCGATATTCTGGGGGCCGGTTGCCATGTTCAAATGCGGGTCCAGACCATGGTCTGCATCGTTAGCCTCATCACCGAGAGACATCACGGACAACTCACCAGCAACCCATCCCCAAACGCCCTCGAAATAGCCTCCGCCGCTTTCTGTCACCCGCAGCAGTCCCCAGGCAGCCTTGCACACTCCCGGATCCTTGTCATTGCACTTTGTGTTTACCAGGGTATCATGACTTCCGCCAACGCGCAAGACAACGTTCCAGAAACCCACGTCTGCTGGTTTGTCTCCCCGCATGTTCACCTCGACCAGTATGGCCCCCGGGAGAATGTCGCCAACGGAAACCAGCAAGTCGCTGAATTGCGCAACACCCCTCTCGCCTTCGTTTCCAACCTTGACGATGGGTTGCGGGTTGTCGGCGTCTTTGAAGGCTGACCCCATGCCGGTGATAGTGCTGAATACCTCACCAACAATGCGCGACCCAGGCGGGACGTAGATGGTCTCCTCGGTGCTGTAGATCCCCTGCGGAAAGAAAATGACTTTGCAACCACTGTGTTTCCAGAGGAGAGCATTGATCGATGGCCCGTCATTGTGAAGGTTGTCACCGTAGACTGGAAACTCGGAGTCGGACTTGATGTTGACCACCTGGCTGGCGTCAAAGTCCTCGTACTGGGGAAGGGGGGCCGTAAAGTACTTGTCGTCGACCAGAAGTGATGCCGGGCGTCGGATATCGTAGATTGCCCCAGACTGGTAATTATACGGCGACCTAACCCCGTCAGCACAGTGCAACTCTGTCTTCCAGGTCACTCACGTATTTCCCAGCACCCAGGTCTTTCCCGCCGGAACAGACCCCCCGAGAAACGTCGTATTAGTCGTCGCTGACTTGACCGCAACACCGTCCCTGACAGCGAAATTGTCGAGCACCAGCGAGTTCTCCCCCGTTCCGGTGACATACGCCAACACGCCAGCCTCACACTTGTCAGCCGTGGAGTCCACCACCGACATGGCGCCAACGCTTTTCTCCCGCCCAGCATCGATCCCATACCGACAGTTGGCAAACCTCGCCCCCTGAACCGTCACCACAAACGACCAGTTCATGTAAATGCCCACCTCGCACCCATCAAACTCGAGGTTCTTGAGCAAATACTGCTGGCTCCCAACCTCAATTCCCACCGCACCACCCTTGAACGTCTGCAACGGTCAGCCTCACGATCACTAACCGGAAAAGAAGAAGTACAAACTCACACAATCCGCAATGATAACCGCCGACCCGCCCCACGTCATCACAACCCCCTTATGCTTCGATCCCCCCGGCATCACAAAATGCACGTTCGTCAAACTGCAACTCTGCGAAACAGACCACTCCATCCCCCTGGCCTCCACCGCAGAATCCACCCCGCCCGTCTCGATCCTGAAATTCCTCACGGCCATATAAAAGTTCTTGGTCGGCCCATTGGTTCCCTGATACCCATCATAGCCATTTATCACTGGCTGGTCCCCCAGTTCAGGATCCGCAACTAGCACCGGGAGATCTACGGCATCACCAATCAACGATGTGTAAACCAGCATGTTGATCGGTTCTTTGATCAGATACCGCCCCGGTGGAACGTACACATATGCCGGACGGGTGGTCACCGTGTTACTAGAGCGGGAACCCCCCGAGATCGCCGAGCTGAAGGCATGTGACGAGTCGCGCGCGCCCGTGCTGTCAGCGCCATGATGAAGAACGTTACGAAAGTACTGGTATGTTGTGTCCGTCGAAGTCGGTGTTGTCCCGTTGTGTGCGATCGAGGAGCGCCACCATGTTTTTGGGTGGGATTGTGGTGTGCATTCTTGCGCTGCTGCTGTGGCCGCGAGAAAGAGGTATAAGGGCTTCATTTTTGTTCCCTGTCTGTACGTATGCCTCGCAAAAGGGTAATGTCAATATTGACCAAGATGCAGAGCGAGCGTCTACGTAAAAGGGGCAGGGTTGCATACCTGGAAAACAACAACAAACAACGACTCGGATGGAAAAAAAAAAAAAAAGAATGTTGTTCTTGCTGTGTTCAACGAAAGACTCTGCAACCTGTTTGCATACCCGTCGTGTCTGATGTCATGCTTGTCCAAACGAATGTTTTTTTTCCCTGGATGTATGCTGTGTCGATCAATGTCCAAGCCCTTTCCCACCTATTATAAGGAATTATTCATAACAGAAGAAACAGGACTGTGCCCCTTTCCGTTGGACTCGGGTAATTTGCTGTCTCGCGCTGTTGGAGTTTGGCGGCGCATGCACTCCAATAGAGGACTCGGAAACAATAACGGGAGGGAGAGCCAAGAGGATGGTACTATATTGCGAGGCACACACCACTCCTTGCCCAAAAGAAAAGTTGGGAACGGAACCGGGGAATTTTGCCAGCCAATATGTGCCACTTTTGCTGTTACTCAAGGGGGCTGTGTATGATGTTAATGATTGTTTGCTCTTGGTGGTGGTTGGGTGGTTCATGTTGCAAATACGAGAAGGGAGAAGCAGGAGAGTTGGGTCTCGGGGCATGACGCATTTTGGGCGGTAGTTGCCTGCTTTCCTTTCCCTTTCGAACCGGATGAGAAAAATGTGTGACTCAATGGGAAGGGGGAGAGGTGTTGATCGCGGGGAAGTTGTGGTGGTTGAGTGGTTGTGGTTGGGAAGTTGTGGGTCACAGTGTTGATCCTATTGCTACCTGCCGCCTGGGAGGTTGCAAGCTTGGGGACAATATAGCTGAGACATACGTCAGGCAGGGTACATCGTGAACACCAACCGGGTTGGGCGTCGGGGTAGACAACGCCTTCGTTTCTCAACATGTCTGGACACTCCAATTGACAGACGGTGTTAAAAGTGGTGAAGTTTGGATGGAGCGAGTAAATGGGACTGAATGCAGTGGATGGCCTGATTCGCTGAAGCCAAACGCAAACATTGAACGGGATGCACAACACATCGAACATGAGTACTGGAGAATGTAGAGATTGGATGATTCCTTGGCCTGAGCTGTCTCAATTTGCTTCGATGTTCGGTATCGCGGTTGTTGAGGAAAGCGCAAGTTGAAGTGAGCGGCAAGTGGGGTGTAAATGTGAAAAAGGGGCATTAGGGTTTGGTATGCTGGATGTTGAGCAGGCGCACTTGCCAAACAAATAGGATGGCTTCACTATTGGAACACTCCTGCGGTAGAAAAAGTATATCAACGTGAGCACATGGTCGAACAAACACCCTAAGCCCACCGTGTCCGTTCTCTCACGCGGAGAGAAGGAAATAAAGGCAAAAAGTAATGTCTCGACGTGGGCCTGATTCGAACAGACGCTCCCGAAGGAACAAGATTTCTAGTCTTGCGCATTAGACCACTCTGCCACCACGCCTTAATAGAAGGAGAGGATATTATTGGAGCATAAGTCGATGGCTTGGCGCAGCATTTCTGGCGTCCTGCGATCTTGCTATACTTTTCATTGCAGCTGTCTTAACATGGAAAGCTCTTGCCACGGTTCCGTCGACGTGCTTTCACTGGCGGTCCCACAATCCGTCAGGTGAAAAAAAACCGGCTTCCCCCTGAGACATCCGCTGCCGACCATACCCGCCCCGCACCTTCGAGCTCCACCACAGCGTGCTCAACCCCGAGTTCCGTCTCAAAGACGTTGTTGACTGAACGCAACACAGTTACACCTTCATCCAAGCTCATTTTTCTTCACATGAGATCCCCAAACAGGTCCACATAGCTTCATCCTCACAGCACCCTCAGCCTCACGTACCCAGCCCAAGATCCCGTCCGCAGCACAACTTGTGCACCCAGCTTACAACCCCCTCTTACAACACCTCTTTCCCACCCAAAATGACAACCCCCCCAAAATACTCAACCCCAACCCCCTCTGTCTCCCTCACCACCCTCCCCATCTCCGGTCTCCTCGTCGACATCCACGGCCTCTCGGAACTCGCCCCATCAGCAACCCGCATCACCTGCCTCTGGCTACACCACCCGCGCGGCACAACGAAGGCTCGCATGGTCGACATCGCAGCCCGCGCCGTTTACGAATGGAACAAGTCGCCCTCGGCATCACGCACCGGCCTGATCGCACTGGCATGGGACCAACGGAACCACGGGACTCGGTTAATACACGAGGTCTCGAATGAAAGCTGGAAAAAGGGCAACGAGACGCATGCGCAGGATATGTTTGGGATGGTGTCGGGGGCTGTTGTTGATCAGGGGATTTTGCTGTGAGTTTTTCGTCTCTTGCACATTTGAGGGTGGGAACTGACAAAGTAGGGATGCGGTGGGGGGTTATTTGTTCAGAGAACGGAGGGACAGGGTGATTGATCGGCATTTGGCGCTTGGGGTGTCGCTTGGCGGGCATAGCGTGTGGCAGACTATATTTAGGGAGGAGAGAGTCAGGGCTGGGGTGATGGTTGTTGCGTGTCCGGATTATATGTGTGAGTGCTTGTGTTTTGGGTGAGGAGCTGTCTTGGGCTGATGGATCTAGGTTTGATGGAGGAACGGGCCAAGAGATCAAAGTTGGCGACTTGCCAGGAGGGGGCCTTTCTTGGGAGCAGGGATTTCCCTCCTGAGCTGGTTGCTGCTTGTGAAAAGTTTGATCCCAAGGCTTTGCTGTTTGGGACGGCGCCGGTTGGAGGCACCGCTGAGGAAGCAAGGGCGGCTTTGGAGAAGAAGGTGGGTGGTCGGCTGGATGGCAAGAGCTTTTTGATTTGCTCGGGGGAGGATGACAAGTTGGTGCCGTATGCGCGTGGGAAGGCGTTCATCGAGTGGTTTGTCAATACCGCCGAACCGTGGAGGAGGGACCATGACGTTTCTATCGAGAACCACGTCTATGCGGGGGTGGGTCATTGGTTCGACGAGAAGATGGCCATTGATGCGGTCCGGTTTATTGTGAGCCACGTTGAGGATTCTGTCCCATCCCCTAGAATCTGAAGGGGAAGACGAGGTCAAAAGACGGTTTCATGACCGAAGTTCAAGGATTGGGACGATGCAACGTATATATCCGACTACGGAGCGCGAGCATGGGGTGGTGGGAACAGATGGAATAGCTTATCACCAGACGCCGAGCTGCTTAATCCCCTCTACCAACGCCTCAGTCCCATCTCCCAGCATCCGTGTGTTGACGCCACTCCGCAACCGCTCCTCCTCGTCAAGGAACAACAGTTGATCAACACCCCACACATTCCTTTGCCTCCGTTTCTCCGCCAGCTCCTCACTTACACCGTGGGGATCATCGGCCCACTGGCCCATCGCCAACTGCACACCACGCATGGCATCCGCCTTTTCACTGCCGACCTGGCCGTCCGCCAGACCGCCCATACCCGGTGGGTTGATGCCCACAAAGTTGACACGCTCCAGGGAATATCCAGTCGCAGCGCAATGCCCATCAACAAGACGGTTACGCTTAAACCCGTGGCTAACAACGGTAAGCCTCCCCGGCCAATTGCCATGAGTGCGCCAGAACAATATGGTAGAGAAGAGGATGTTGTAGTACGAGTCTAGCGCCAGCTCTTCAACATAGATGCGTGATCTCACAAAGTCGACGGCGTGTTCTGGGAAAACATCAAAATACGAGTTGGCGACAGCGAGGTTGTGGTAGCTTGCCGCTTCCGAAAGGGTGGTTTCCTTGCGGGTTGGGCCGCTGTTACGCGTTAGGCCGCTGTGGACGTTTTGGGTCATGCGTATTGGGGCCGTGTTGGTGATACCCGTCTGAGTTGGGCTTACCCGGAAAACACCAAGACGGCACGGTGATCGCTCGCAAGCGCTTCCACGCCAGCTTTGATGTGCTGAATGAACGTCGGCGTTTCGCCTTTTTTGTAGCTCTCAATGAGCCATTCTGACTCATCCCAGCCGTTCTTGGGCCCTCCTTGCCATATTGCATGTCCGCAGACAACGATCAGGTGGTTTGGTGGAGGCATGTGTGGTTGCTCAGTCGAGGTGGTGGAAGAGGTTGTGCAAGCCTACAACGCTTGACCGCTTTTTTTGTTTCGGATATTCGCGCAGAAAATCATGTGATAGCGGCAAAAAGGGCAGGTGCAAATCTTTGGACCTTCCATGATATCTACAATACTTCGTGTTGGTCGCCAACAGAGGTTTCAAGTTGCCGCCTTCGCAGCACGCATAAGCCGTAGAACGGTCGACACGAGATACAGACTCCCGGCTATGACCACCGGGGAATTTCCTGCTATCCCCGAGGCCCATTTCAGAGTTGCTTCCACGTCATCCCCTCCGTCATACGTCTTGGAAGCATCGATGCCGTGCCTTTCGGCTACTTGCAATAGCTCGCATGGATCTGTGGCCTTCACCCATGGCATCCCATCTACGGGTTGGAAGCGGACGGCCGCGACTTGGTCCTCAGGCTGAAGCAGGATCCGGAGAATGCCATCCATATCCTTTCCTTGTGTAGCGGCCAGTACCCACGTAACGGGGATTCCCTGTGAGCGGATGTGCTTCTGAACATATGATCCCAATACTTCAGCTGACTGAGCGTTGTGGGCGCCATCGAGGAGAACATCCTGACTTTGGCCTGTGATTTTGTCCAAACTAAGCGTCTGGAGTCGACCAGGCCACTCAAGACTCCTGATTGCAGGGAGGAGGTCATTTAATGAGCGCGTATCTTCTGGACGTGCCAGCCGGAAAGCGAGATGAGCGCAGGCCAAGTTTTGTATCTGATGAGGCTCAAAGCCTGCCCCTGACAGTGTTTCCAACACCTCGGCGATGGATGGATACTGCACCTGTGTGCCAACCTCTTTGGCATGCTCCTCAATGACTCTCAACACCGACGGCTGGTTACTGCCGTCGACGACGCAGGGTACACCAGACCGCATGATGCCTGCCTTTTGCAACGCGATCTCTTCGATAGTGTTGCCTAAAAACGACTGGTGGTCGAGTCCAATCTTTGCAATGACTGTTACTGTCTTTTGCGTCATGACATTGGTGGCATCCAGTCTTCCACCCAGCCCAACTTCGATCACGCCAAATTCCACCTTCTCTCGGTGGAATATCTCGAACGCCGTAGCTGTCAAAAGCTCAAACTCAGTAGCCCCGACACCCCCTTGTGCGTCTCTTAGTTTGACGGCCTCTTCTGCCTCTCGGAATACTGCCTCGGACACGGGGGCATCGTTGATGGCGATGCAGTCCCACCGGTCAATGAGATGTGGCGAGGTGAACCGGGCACATGACACGCCGCTGGTGCGCAGCATAGTCGAGAGGTAGGCACATATGGACCCCTTGCCGTTTGTCCCGGCAACGTGGATGGCCTTCCATGTCTGTGGTGTCTGTTGGAGGAGGCGGCCGATGCGGGCCAGTCCCAAGTCAATCATCGTGACATGTGCGCGGGTTTCCAGACTGCTGAGCGCGACTCCGTTTCCCGGTGAGACGCGACCGCGCAGATACCGAAGCGCGCGCCGCTCGATTGTTTTGTTGCTGGGCGCGATGAGGGCGCGATGAGGGTGCGATGACGATGGCCGCGAGATGACTCACCCTGCCCATTGGAAGAGGTCGTCGTTCAAGCTCCTGCCAAGTGCCACCAGGAGCCTGTTGATTTTTGGCGGCTGCGCTTGCTCGTGCAGATCTCCCTGGGGTCCCTTCGACGAAATGCACGATAAAAGCATAAATGAAGGTCTTTGGTGGATAAGCTTGTATTTAACCGTTTATGCCACGGGGCGCTAAGCCTTCCGGGGTCGCCATGGAAGCAGGGGCCTCCTGCACAAGGTCGCGTTGGAAACGCCCACCTCTCAAAAAAGGTAACTCCCCATTTTTTCGCCGCTCGCATCCTCTTTTTCCCTTCATATCACCCGCAACCCCACGACAATTGCGCGAGGCTCGAATCGACGCTTTGGCGCATCCACCTCCACAACCGGATTCCCATCGATCAACGAGTCGCGCCATCACGGCTATTGTCGCCTCCGGTCGACGATTGCGCTCGTTGTCAATTTTCCTTCATTTTGCGCCCGAGTCGATTCTGATTACGGTCCGAACCGTCCGTCACGACCGAAACTGAGGAAGATGGGTCTTCGGTAAGCTTTGCCCCTCCTCGGACCGTCCCCTTTTCTGCCACCTCGCGCATTCACGCGTGGCCCACGGACCATTTGCATCGTGTGTCATCAACCTGCGATGCTGGAATCTGTCTTCGCATCGCTGCGCCATCCCACGCTGTCGCATTTGCGCAACCGGCCGTTTTTTTTTGAGGTCTCGTCGCAGGGCTGTCGCGCTAACAACACCCGCCAATTAGATTGTATCAAGCGCCAGTCGAATCCGACATCCAATCCAAGTCCGCATCCGAAAAAGTATCGGCGCGGGCGCGTTCCGCCATCCGTCGCGGTCCGACCTTGCTTGCATCCGATCATGCATCGTCGAGAACGTCCGACCAGGCGACGGCTCGGCGGCGGCGCCGTGTAGCGGCTGCCACCGCCGCTGCCACCTCGGGCGCTCATTTACACCCTGCCGTGTACTATACTTCGGGACACACCGGCAGCCGATCTCCGCTATCCGATGCGCCAGGCGCTACAGGGTCGAGCCCCGATGACCCTGCGACCAACGAGAGTGGCTCCCACGCGCTGCGCAATTTGGCCGGCCGCATGGGTGGTATTTGGGATGACCACATCGCAGTGGTGTTTGGCGAACGCTGGGCTCATTTGCACTCCGAGTCGAATCCTAATCCCACGCGTGAGGGTGGGAGCAATGATGCGTTGTCAATGATGGCTGTCGATCCTGAATTCCTCCATCCACCTTCCCGTCGCAGGAGGCCTGCTCCGCCTGAGCCATATGCATTATCAAACATCCGTTCCACGCAAGCCAGCGCCTCGGTACGTATTGTCCTCCTTGAATTGATAGCCATAACCATGCTGACATTTTGTTCTTAGACGCGCAGCTTCCCGTGGGACCGCTCCCTGGCCCGTAACAATCGCCTTTATCGCCAACGAGAGCGGGAGCGCCAGAGAGAGCGTGAGGAACAGCAAGAGATGGATCGCCGCGCCTTGTACATGCCGTGGCTCCCTCCTGCTCCTTCGCTGGGCGGTTTGGGCGACCGTAACAGGAGCCCCAGTCCTCCCCCGATTTGGGATACCATTCAGACAACGTTGACCCCCGACCCGCAACCCCCTAGTGTGGGGTCTTCGTTTGCATCTGCATCTGCATTGGCCTCCGTAGCTGCCTCTCAGGATGCTGCCACCGCCTCATCGCGAACTTCGTTTACGGGCCCGGACACGGCGGCCGAGGAATCTGCCCCTGACGTCCCCGAACCGCCTTGCGAATCGGGATGTGAAAATTCCGATAGCGACGATAACGAGGACGAGGAAACGATGAACGCTTTAACGCGCTTCCCCAGCTTGCGGTCCCGGCGGCGTTCCTATGCCGACGTGACGCGCAGCAGTAGCACCGATGATTCGACATTGGAGATGATGGGTGGTGTTGGTGGTATGTTGCGCATCGTCAGCAACCTTGCCAGGAGAGAAGACATTCCAGACGAGTGGTGGGCTGAAGCGGGTCTCAGCCGTACCCTTTCGAGGGAAGCCTCGTCGAGTTAAAAGTTGTAATCTGCCCGTGTTGTTTCATTTTGGAGTTGGCTTGATGGATAGGCGTTATGGAGCGAAAAGCATACATCGGGATATGCCATTGTTTTGGGTTCGCTTTTTACACTTCGGGAAAGAAGTTTTCTTGGGATTCAATCCATGGGATCGACGGTGGTTTTTGACCGTCACGAAAAGGGTATCATTTTACGGCCTTGTTCTTGGCTTTTTGAGGCGGGGAGCCAGCCTGGTTGGCGGTATCACTCGAGAGGGGGGTGTGGGCTCTGCCAGAAGCGTGGTAAATGTATGATTATAGGAGCTAATGAGCCCTTCAACCCGGAGGCGCTCGGTGGATTGACGTTGGAATGAAGTCTGCGGGTGTTGTGACCACAGCTTTGGCTTGCGGTTGAGTGATATCATGGAATGAAATGCCTTGTTGCGCGCACTGTGATATGTTGAGGAGGTGTCAGCAAGCTGCTTGGTCAGGGACAGCGTCTTTGCGAAAAGGGCGTTCAACATCAACAACGTGTTTCGTATGACCTCAGTACCGTGGTACCGTGCTGCTTTCCCGTCTCTTGCAGCTCCCTACGCACCTTGCGACTCTAGGATCAGGGTTGCATCCAGAATGAGACGCATTAGTGCCATTGGCAAGCCGGCCTTACGCCCACGAATGGACAGCGCCATGGCCTTCTCGAATTCCAAGGGAATGACAGGCTTGATCTGCGCCTCCTCCGCCCTGTTTCGCCCGAAGAACAAGCCAATATTTCTCTCGGAGCTGTGGATCTCGACAATATGTCCGTAAAGTAATTGTAGAAACGACCTGCCAGAAATGACGAAGAAAGAGGTCAGAGAGCAGCCGGACAGCCGGCATTCGTGGTTCCTGTGCTGGGCCTTTCCAAAGCGGGCAGTAGGCTCAATTCGCGACGGTCCTAGCACGCCCTAAAAAGGCTTCTGCTGGCTCGCGTTTTTGGTTGATGCGCGCCTCGAGAGTGCGGCACGCATTCCAGCTATTGATTGATTTGCTGCCTCTGCGTCTGGGCTGGGCAGGCACGGCCGGAAAGGTTCCCCAACACGCGACGAGACTTTTTTTTCCTGCGTGCAGCAGCCATTGGGATCGCGTGCTGAGGCATCTGCGATATACCCAACCTGGACCTTAGTTCCAGGGCAGAATCTCTCTCAGGTCTTTTCACGCAACGCAACCTTGCGGCCACATACCCCGCGGTAAGCTAGGGTGGCATCACGAACTTGAAACAACCTACCTTACTTGGAGAGCTCCTCCGCCTTGGACTTGGGATTTATTTTCTTGTCCTTCTCTCCCCTCCTCCCTCTCCCCTCCGATCTCTTGTGACCGGCTGGCGTTCATTCACCCCGCGACCGAAGGCCAGGAAAAAGTGGAGGATCAGCGCGGACCCTTACCTAAAGTGGCTCCCCTGCCCTTGCCAACACTGCTGGGTATCGACGGTCTGCGGCCCGGCCGATAGTGAGGACCAGGGCCTGGGCTGTGTTGTTTGTTCCCTGTTCGTTGCACGAAACCCGACATCATCCACCCATATCGACGGAAGACCCGAGTCAGGGTGCCGCTGCAGAAAGTCGGATCGAGAGACGAGAGCGTATTCTCTTCCCGCACCACGCACAAACCCGCTGCGGCCCGAACGAACGCAAGACAAAGCACACGAAATCACGAAACGAGACGAAAAAAACGCTGCCCACCTCGGACTGAACCTCCCTCCCCCCCGCCCGCCTCCGATAACCCACCGCGAGATTCGCAACGGCGGCTCGACCCAGAACGAAAACCACTCGCTCTCCGCAGGCCGGGAATGACTGGCTCGTCGCGACGTCGACACCCTTCTTTCACCCAACCCAAACCGGAAAACACCCCGCCGGACATCTCGTTTGTTCGATACTTATTCCAACCGGTTCACGAAGGCGGCGCTTAATTCTCGTTCCCTCCCCCTCCTCTCGGTGACGGGCAAACCTGCCAGGATTGGGCCGACACGCCCGGGGGAACGATTGACAGACATCCCTTCCCCATCTCACCCGGGACGGGGTCGAAGTAAATACGGGACACAATGCCGCCAGGGAGCGGCTCGTTGGAGCGCCCCTACCACAGCGGCGGTCCGAACGGGAAGGCGGCGGTTGTAGCGACAAAGATGCCGGGAACACCGTCACGGCGGGACACGGGCGGGAGTAGAGACCGGGACAGGGCGGTTCAGGACCCGGGGTTGAAGGACTACGTACGTTGTCGCCCTCTGCTGTTGTTGTGTCTGCCCTTTTTTTTTTTTCTTTTTTACTTTGTCATGTTTTTTTTTTCCCGTGGGGGCAATGAACTCTATCCCGTGGGCCACATGTATGGCCCGTCCGTACATACATATGCAACTTCATATTTCCTCCCACATGGCTTGGCGGGCCTGGGAGGCTTTTATAGGTTTCCTTTGTTCGGAGGTGACCTGTCATCGAATTGGGGGCGATGGTTTTGTGAGACATGGCTAACCGATGAGTGTGTAGAGGCTGGGCGATTGCATTGGCAAAGGCGCCTTCGGGTCCGTTTACAAGGCGTTCAATTGGGGCACGGGCGAGGCCGTGGCGGTTAAGCAGATCAAGCTCGGGGATGTGCCCAAGAGCGAACTGCGCATGATCGAGGTGGGTTATCAATAGGGGTGATGGGTTGGGCGACTGAGTGCTGACGATGTACCAGGCCGAGATCGACCTTCTCAAGAACCTTCATGTGAGCGCATAGGCTAAGCGTGGCGAGAGTTGTGCTGACGGTTGGTAGCACGACAACATTGTCAAGTACATCGGCTTCGTTAAGACGGCGGATTGTCTCAACATCATACTCGAGTTTGTTGCCTTGAGTAGACCTGGCCTGGTGGTGCGCTGACAAGTGGACAGGTACTGCGAGAATGGGTCTCTGCATTCCATCTGTAAAGCATACGGCAAGTTCCCAGAGAACCTTGTCGGCGTGTACATGACCCAGGTTCTCCAGGGGTTGCACTACCTCCACGACCAGGGTGTTATCCACAGAGACATCAAAGGCGCCAACATCTTGACGACCAAGGATGGAACAGTAAAACTTGCCGACTTTGGCGTGTCCACCAGCACGCTCGCCGGTCCAGATAAGGAGGCTCAAGTAGTCGGAACACCATACTGGATGGCCCCTGAAATTATCCAGCTTTCTGGTGCGACATCGGCATCGGATATTTGGAGTGTCGGGTGTACCGTCATCGAACTGCTCCAGGGGAAGCCGCCATATCACAATCTGGCAGCAATGCCGGCGCTGTTTGCGATCGTCAATGATGACCATCCCCCACTCCCAGAAGGAGTTTCTCCGGTCCGTTGTCGTCTGTCGGGGAGATGACAAAGCGCTAACTCGTGTAGGCCGCTCGAGATTTCTTAATGCAGTGTTTCCAAAAAGACCCAAATCTTCGGGTATCAGCGAAGAAACTACTCCGACATGCTTGGATCACAGGTTGTAGGAGGAGTGATGCGCCCGTCTCTAAGGCGCCTGCAAACTTTAGCCAGGCGGTCGAGGAGGTGAAACAGTGGAACAAGGCGCTGAAATCCTCAGAGAACAACCTCCGCGCGTCGATAGGTTCCGACAGCAGCGGCCCGATGCAGGGACACCATGGCAATGGGAACCGGCTTCTACCTTCAGATCCTCATCGGCCTACTCCCTCAAAGGGGCCTCTGGCTCTTGCAAAACCAAGGCCCATGGCCAACGTGTTTAGATCTCCCGAACTCGCTGGTAAGTCATTTTTGACTTGTGGGCGTGCGTAAACTAATGATGGCAGACGATGATAATTGGGACAACGACTTTGCTACTACAATATCACCAGGTGCACTCCACCTACCACATATCAAGGGCCAAGACAACTTTGGCGGGCTTCTATCTGGGGATCGCCTCAAAGCGTTTGCGTCAATCGATGGCGCACGGGAGGACTCTGACAACTGGGACGAGAATTTTGGCGGCGAGCTCCAGACGATCAAGGGCCTAAGACATTGGTCAGACATTGACCCTCAAGAACAGACAATCCGCCCGTTCCCCAAGAAAACAGAAAAGACGGCCGAGTCCAAGTCGTCGCATGGCCACAAACGGCAAAAGAGCAGCAAGGCGAGCGGGTCAAGCCACCCAAAGTCGCCTGTCAAGGCATCGTTTGGCAGCAAGTTCCAGATCCCACCACGACCAGACGTTGTGTACCGGGAGCAATCTGTGGAGGATTATTCCGATCTGTTTGCTGACAATGACAATGTCTTCAGCAATAAGCTAAACCTGGTTGGGAAGGTGAGTGTTTCGATTCTTGTTTTATGTGCCGTCACACTGACGAGAAACAAGGATACACCGCAGCTCTTTCATCCTTCTGACCTCACAACGTTGCCGCGGTCCACCCAGTCGTCCGTGGTGGGGAGTGTGCGGAGACAAGCGACGACAAGGCCGTCCGTGCTGGACGAGCAGCCGGTTCGGAGGTCGAGATCCACAGTGGAGATCACCAAATTTGCCGAGGACGAGGGAGACGAGGATTTCTCCGACATTTTCGGCACGGGCGACGCGTTCGCCGAGTCGGAAGAGAGCGATCGGGGTTCCGAGGACGGCCAGCAGCTCATGTTGCTGTCCAAGTTGTCCAGTAACTCGTGGCTTGGGGACGACGAAGATGAGGACGATCCGTTTGCCATGATGGATCCGGGGTGGGACGAGATGGATCTCGAGGCCAACCTTGCGCGAGATCGCCACGCGAAACTGGCAAAGCAAGTCGAGGAGCTGGTAAAGTCGATGAAGACAACCGAAGGAGAAGACACGTTGGCCGACCTGGCTGTTGACTTGGTAAGCCTTGAGCTGGTGGTTGTATCAGGGACGGATGAGCTAACCGTTGCAGCTCGATATGTTGTGGGAGAACAGCGAGGTCAAGGACCTGATTATCAGTGCTCACGGGTTGTTGCCGATATTGGAGATCCTTGAGCCGTGCACAGTCAAGAGCAGGCAGCATATGATCTTGCAGTTGCTCAAGATCGTCAATGCGGTAAGTACTGTGTGGCCATCTGTCGAGCATTGGCTGACAAGCCTAGATCATCCTCGACGATGTTGAACTGCAAGAAAACCTGTGCTTCGTCGGCGGTATTCCGATCATCACCAAGTTTGCAGCAAGGCAGTACTCGAACGAGATTCGTCTTGAGGCAGCTGCATTCGTTCGGCAGATGTATCAGACGTCCACTCTGACACTTCAGATGTTTGTGAGCGCAGGTGGTCTCAACGTTCTGGTGGAATTCCTGGACGAAGACTACGACACGTCACAAAACCTCGTCTTGATCGGCGTCAACGGCATCTGGAACGTCTTCGAGCTCCAGGGACCAACACCGAAGAACGACTTTTGCCGCATCTTTTCACGCAGCAAAATTCTTGACCCTCTGGCTGCCGTGTTGCACAAGGTGTTGGATGAAGACGACAAGGACGAGCTGGCTGAGTTGGTAGAGGGCCGTATTGTCAACATCTTTTATCTCTTCTCACAGGCCGAGAACTATGTGAAGGAGGTTGTGGCAGATCGCCAGGTCCTGAAGAGTAAGTTTTCCAGGCGATGCATTGGAAGAGTGCTGACCTCTTGTAGCGGTTCTCAAGGACCTCAAGCGGATGACGCCATCGCATCAAATCACTATGCTCAAGTTCATCAAGAACTTGTCGATGCTATCAACAACCTTGGAGGCGCTTCACTCGGCCGATGCAATTGACTTTTTGATCGACGTGTTGAGCCAATCAATGAGAAAGGGCCAGAAGCACTTCCGGGAGATCTCAAACCAGGTTCTCAACACCATGTTTAACCTCTGTCGGCTGAGCAAGGAGCGGCAAGAGTATGCGGCTAGCAACGGCATCATCCCGCTACTGATGAAGATTATGAAGACGGATCGGCCACCCAAGGAGTTTGTGCTTCCTATTCTTTGCGACATGGCGCATTCCGGAAGCAAGGGGAGGAGGTACCTTTGGCAGAACAATGGCCTCGACTTTTACGTGACACTTTTGGCGGATCAGTATTGGCAGGTCACCGCGCTGGACGCCATCTTCGTTTGGCTTCAAGAAGAGACAGCCAAGGTTGAGAGCCATCTCTTGGACGGCAACTTCACAACGGCCATCACGTCTTGTTTCAACACATACAAGGCCAACGCGTTTGATCCTAATCTTCTCGAGCCGCTCCTCAAGGTTCTGCGTCTTAGCCCCTCGGTTGCTGCTTCTCTTGCCAAGGCCGACATGTACGCCGGCATTGCGCAGAAACTCAACCACAAGAAAGCCGTTGTTCGTCTCAACTTGTTACGTCTGGTGCGCAACATTATGGATGGTTGCGAGGTCAACAACTCCCCCCTTTCATCAGTCAGTACGTCAAGTTCGGGTCGGCAACTGCGCATCCTTTTCGACGATATCCAGACCCTTGCGGACAAGGATGCTGCTGTTTTGGTCCGCAACCTGGCGTCCGAGCTTGTGCGCAGCCGTATCGACATGGACCTGCAACACGACACCATGGCACTCAACGCCCTCGGCTTGGGCACATCGAGTGTTGTGAGCTCTACCGCTGGCTCCAGCCGATCCCGCTCCGGCCCACGCCGAAACACAAGCTACACGCCTCCAGGTTTGCATTCGTCAATGTCCATGCCTCCCACTCCGACCCAAGGTCATCTTGGCCATCGGGCATCGCAATCCTCGGCCTTTATCGAGGTGGCTGCTACCCCGAAGCGAACCGCTGTCGGCCTCACCCATGAGCGCGACGCGGCGCTGTACCGTCCCCGGAGCCGTGATGGCATCAGCATGACGAGCATTCCCCGTCGAGTAAGCGGCGAAAGCACACCATCCTCGTTGGGGCCTGCCAACGGTCAAGCCAAGAGCAGGCTTCCTAGGACGTCGACTGCGTACCACCCGCGGCCGAGCCTGAGCAGTGCAGTGTCGGCACCACCGGGACAGGCGATGATCGGGGGCAGGGATCGGAGTGAGAGTTCCTTGAGCAACAAGGAGAATCAAGGACGAACGAGATCGGGAAGCTCAATCACATCGTCGGGATATCTCGCCTCGCCGATCGAAGACATGTCGGTCAGCAGAGAGCGAAGGGGCAGCTATGTCAGCACCCGGGAGAACAGCTACAGCAGAGAGACGGGTGTCAGCAGCAGTGGAAGTGCAAGCGGCAAGAGACGAAGCCGAGCCCCTAGTTCGGATCTCAGGTGGTCTTAGGCAGGCCCCGGCACGGCTAGGAGGAGAAGAGGAGAGGCGGTATCAGACAGTGTGGCGTAACAGGACCTTTTGTGCGGAAGGGAAAAGGAGGCTTGGTATTTGTTTTCCTTTGCATGACGGCTTGGCTTGGCTTGGCTCTTGTTGCATTGCATGTGGTGGAGTTAAGGGACCTTTTTGGGGGATTGGCGATATCATTGGTTTGGGGACTTGTGGCGTGTATTGATTGACTTTGGTGTGTTGCATGGATTGATTTTGGTGTGTCGGGTGATATGGGTATTGCCGAGGTAGACCAGGTGATGCTGAGTGGTCCAAGAGGGGAACATAACAGGGCTGGGAAAAATAACATGGTGTTATTGGCATAGATTATTGGTAGCGGACGGTGGTGAAATAGACGGATTTGTCTATGCTAGTGTTATACTCTTGGTGTTGATGTCCTGTGTTGTGCTGTCCAGTGAGTACATTACTGGTAGATGGTGAGGCTGTGCCGAAATGCAAGGTCGGCGCCCTCGCTGTACAATAAATCCATTAATCGCATTCTGGGCAATTCTAAGAAGCAGACTTGTGCTCTTCAAACGCCTTAAAAGACCTCAAGGCTTTTCAACCAAGGATTCAGGCCTACGTAATTTTGAAACTCCTCTATGTTATGTTCCTACCCCTTAGTGTTCAGTAACATACACATCTTGCATGCTTCCGGTCCGACTATTTTGTACGAGCAAGGCCTCGTCAGCTCAACTCAGACAAGGGTGTGCCATCTTTAGTCTAGACTTTAGGCCACCTTCCCACGTTCAACGACAACATTGGCAGCATCCCATTGGCAGCAAGCACCATTTTCCATATCAGACATAACACAGCGGTTTTCGTTTCGTTGTTCGTCTTTGCTTTCATCGGGTTTGGCTTTTCGCTTCAGGGACACCCACCATGACGCGCAAGTCTGCGTACGTCGCTTCGTTGGCGGCTGTTGTTGCTGGTAAGTTGAGGCCTCCGCCCCCGCCACGCTTTGCGTGCGCAACTCCCGATGTCGTTGCTCAATCTTTACGGGTTGTCGGGTTGTCGGATTGGGGATTTGATGATGGATTCGGTGATTGGGTGAGTTGCCAACGGCACAACCGGTTGTGGTGATGGAACGGTTGATTGGGTGGCTTGACGATGTTTCACGCTGGGGATGATGTTGCGCTTGGTGGCTTTATAGCACCCGATTTCGCGAGATTGGTTTGTTTTTTTTTTTTTTTTTTTTTTTTTTTTAAAAAAAAAAAAAAAAACTAACGTTCCCAACAGTGACGGGCATGACAATCAGATCAATCTTCACACCCTGGATGTCACACATTATCCCC